>CM022946.1:14948083-15317642 GCA_012931725.1 Litsea cubeba
CGAAAATGTGCATAGATAAAATGATGCAATTTTCAAAAGTAAGCAAAGTGTTAGAAATATGTAGTTCTCATCCCGCACTTCAATTCCAGTGGTCAATTTGGGAGCTCTAGGCACATAAACACCATACTTGGGCTATGAAGTGGCAGAGGTGTGGAAAGCAATATGCATCTTGAATGTCAGGTCTCTGGTTTTACCGAACTTGAGGGAATACTGCGATTCACATTATCACAATAAAATTATTTTCTCACTATTGCCTGCCATCTGTTGCATTGTATTGTTTAATCTTCTCAAGTGCACAATTCATTGTGATACTGTGATGTGTGAGTTGCAGTATTGTTTAATCTTCACAAGTGCACAACTCATGCCCTCCATCAGTTCTCAGCTGCTGCAAAAGCCGACCTCCACAATTGCCTCCAACAAAGTGAAACACACTGGCGCCAGAAGTCTAGAATTCGGTGGCTAAAGAAGGTGACAGAAAACTCTGCTTTCTTCCATGCTTATGCCAAATCCCATGGTGCAGTGAATAAAATTGTCAAGATTCTCAGTGAAGGTACCTGGGTGGAGGATGAGACTCAGATAAAAAATCTTGCTGTTCCACCATTTTTCCTCCACAGCCAGCTCTATTCATCCAGCCCCCCTTAGACTCTCTCTTTGCTATAGAGAGTAACAAAGTCACTCCCCAGCAGAATTCTTCTCTCACCATCTCCCCGGATGTCGAAGAAATTCGCAAGGGCAGTTTTTTTTATCTCAAAAGAGACAGCTCCCCTGGCCCGGATGGGTTTTCAGGCCATTTCTTCACAGCTACCTGGAACATAATGGCCCAACAGTAGTCAAAGCTATTCAGCATCTTTTCAAATCAGGCAAGATATACAGAGCTTCCAAACACTACTTTCTCACCCTGATTCCCAAAGCCAAGCTTCGAGTTCTTTCAGTGATTTCAGGCCGATCAGTCTTCTCAATTTCTCTTATAAGATTATTGCTAAGATTCTAGCCACCAGGCTAGCTTCGATCCTTGACCCTCTTATCTCCTCCAATCAGGCTGCCTTTGTCAAGAACAGATCCATTCATCAGCACATAGCTTTAGCTCATGAGCTCTTTCAAAAACTCAACTCCAAACTCAGAGGTAGCTCTATTTGTATGCAATTGGACATCTCCAAGGCGTTTGACAAGCTAAGCTGGCCATTCCTTTTCAAATCCATCCACTTCTTCGGCTTCTCTACTGCTTGGATCAATCTCATCGAAGAATGTGTCTGCACTGTTAAAGGATTGTGCTCAATCAACAGAAAACCCATGTGGGTTCTTTGATTCTACCTCTGGTCTTAGACAGGGGGACCCTCTCTCTCCCTACTTGTTCATCCTGGCGGAAGAAATCCTCAGTCTCAATATTCAGCACCTTGTCAACAGGAATATTATCTTCCCCCTTTCCAAAGTTCCTAACACCCCCTGTCATCTTCTTATGCTGCTGATGACATTCTCTTGTTCCTCAAGGGCCAGAAAAGTAGCCCTGCTCTGCTTTGAAGAAGACCTTGGAAGACTATCAAGTTATGTTCTAGTCAGTCCATAAATCAAAGGAAAAGTAAGCTGTCATTGGGACGTGCAGTACGTAGTTAGACTCAAAAGGCAGATCCTGGGCATCACAACCCTTCAAGAAAAGCCTCTCCACTCCCCCAATATCTGGGAGCTCCCCCTAATCATTGGCACCCCCAAAAAGCAACACTTCTCCTCTTTGCTGGATAGGTTCCATTCCAAGCTCTCTGGGTGGAAATCTAGACTTCTTTCTATTGCAGGGCGAAGAGTTCTTCTTAGGCATGTTTTGAGCAGTCTGGCCATGCACATAGCCTTGATCTTCCCCATCCCCAAGTCTATCTCCACTCTTATGGAAAGCTTCATGCGTAACTTTCTTTGGTCAGCAGCTCCTAACAAACTTAAAGGAACCAGATCAAATGGGATACGATCTGCCTCCCCATCCATGAAGGAGGTCTGGGAATTAGAAGAGTTCAAGAGCAAAATGCAGCTTCCTTCACAAAAGTAGCTTGGACGGTTGCTTCTTCCAAGTCCCTCTGGGCCACATGGATGAAAAATAGATACCTTAAAGGCTCAGTCCTATGGAGTCTTTCCTCCCCGAAATCTAGGGTCTTGCATTTGGCGTAGAATCAGAAGCTCTGCTAACAGAATTCACCAAGGAAGCAAATGGATTATTGGAGACGGTAAGTCTGTTGATGTATGGTTGACAGCTGGGCTTTAAATCAACCCCTGGCCTCTCTCTTTAACTCCTTCTCTTTCCCAATGAACCAACGTCTCTCCTCATTCTGGAATGGCTACAACTGGGAGTTCCCTACTAGTATCCCCACTGCTGCAGCTTCAGTCATCACTACTGCTATTACCAGTATCACCATCGATGATCTCTCTGCTGATCAGTTGATCTGGATATCCAATCCAGATAAAGGTCTGTCCTTCAAGGAAGCGTGGGAGTTGTCTCGATCTAGAAGACACTCTACGGTCTGGGCTTCTTGGTCTCCCCTTATCTGGAACTCTTTTCTTCTCCCAAGAGTTTTTTTTTTGCTTGGAGATTGTTACATGGCAAGACCCCCTATGAAGATTGGGCCCAAGCTGCAGGTTTCAGCCTTGCCTCTCGCTGTTGTTTATGCAATTCTGAGCAGGAAACCACTCTTCATCTCCTCTTCCAATGTGCTTTTGCCACTTCCATCTGGAGCTGGATTCTACAAACCGCCGAAGTTACTTTGGCTGGCCCTCTCACTCCTTACAAGCTATGGACAGCTCTATCCTCGAATAGTGACAGATTGGCGCGCAAAGGGGCTGCTTCTATACTTTTTTCCACTACTTTTGCTCTATGGAATTGTAGAAATGATCACCTATACAGAAACTCTAGAGTCTCTCAGACGAAGGTCACCAACTACCTGACTGATCTTCTCAAAGCTTCTCTCAAGATAGTCAAGCCTTTTTCTGGTAGACCTCTCCATGCTTTCTGTAATTTTTTGTCTGCCGTCCCTTAAGGGACTGCAGCTTTGCTTTTCTTTTGCTTCCTCTTCTTCTTGTTAGTTTGGTGGTAGTTCTATTGGCTTCCTTCTTTTCGGTTGTATAGCTCCTTTCCCCTTTCCCCTTTTCTAATACAAATTTGCCTTTAGCAAAAAAAAAAAACGTGTGTGACATGGAACCTATCCAAATCCAAAAGCAATCCAATAAACATGAAGTACGCATTCGGATTTAAATGAAATGGGGGTAGAAATGACACAATAACAGAATTTTCATTATGCAGTTTTATTTTCTCATGGGGGTAGGCATATTCACCAAGCTATATAATTCATGATCCATTATATTATAACTTTCAATTAGTACAGTTATAAATGAGCTGATCTAAGTCAAGTTTAACACGCCTTACCCTTGGATTAAAATTTAACAGGCCAATGGAACTTAAGCAGAGCTGAGCTTAGCTGAACTTGATCTTGGCTTGAATATGGACAAGTAAGCTTCAGCTTTAGTAAAAGGCAAAATCCCTTTCAACCTTCAAGATAAAAGGGGTACATTGAAGAAAGGGAAAATCAATAAAAACCTAGACTATTGATTGTGGAATTAGTAAGAACAAGTCGGTGTTGGACGAAGAAGTAGAATTGACAAAGCCAGCTAGATTGAATGAGTTTTTGTTGCATATGATAATGCCAACAATGAAATCATGTTTCATACTAACCTTCATAAAGGAAACATGCTCAACTTCATAAAATACAGTTGAATTAGGGGCAACCACAACCAAATCCTGCTTTGATTCAACAGCTGATGGGGGTGTGGACTGGTCTGATTCGGTTTGAAAAAACTATTTTTAACTTGGGTTCAGGTTTGGGGTTGGAGTTGGGTTTTGGTGACCATATTACATGCTGTATATGTGTGTGTCTGTGTAACTCACTGGGTACATCATGTTTAAGGGTTGACATTGACCAGAATTGTATGGTAAAACTTCACGATGAAGCATATTATTGAAAGCACCACTGAAAAACCAAGAAGGATAACTTTTGAACAATGACTTCCTACAGATCCAAAATAAATAAATAACACACTCACAGAGGCAATAAGTTTCATCTTAGTGAACAGATTAAAGAAGAAGAAACACACCCAATAGCAAGAGTAATGGGCACACCTTCAATTACATCGTCAGTGATGCAAATGCACAACCTGAAATAAATACATTTTATAATGTGTACATTTTACGGATTGAGCGAATTACACTTAGCAAAACCTTGAGATTCAATCGTCGTCATCATCAACATCATTATTATCATTACTACTTGGAAGAATGACTTTTATTCAAAAATCATTCTTAGTGTGTACCAATCATTATGGCATAATCATCAATGACTTTTATTCAAAAATCATTCTCACTATTATCCAATCATTATTGCACACACCCTGCACCGCCTCCCCTGCACATAGCCACTGCCTCCTCCACTTCTTTATTTCTTTCCCCCTTATCTTCTTTCCTTCTCTCCTTCTCCTCCCCAGCACCCACGCCTGTGCATCTCCCTCTCCCTTTCTTTTTCTTTCTTCCTTCCCCCACTTCTCTCCTTCCTTTCTCCCCCCCCCCCCCCTGCCACCTGTCACTGCTGCACGCCCATGCAGACACCATCACCATCTCTTTCTCCATTCTTTTTCTTTCCTTTCTCTTTCTCCTCCTCTCTTACTCTCCCTCACAACCACCCACTGCACTGCCATCACCACCCGGCTTGCATAGCCTCTGTAGTCACCCTGCACCACCTGCACTCACCCTACACCACCTGTGAGATTGCAATTTCACTCAAAATATTTATACTTAATTTATATACTACTTTCGCCCCTTGTGAGATGGCAATTTCACTCTCCCTTTATAGAATTAACCCCTAAGATGGGAAACCTACTTACATCATTTTCATTAAGTTCATCATACAACTTCAACTTCGGAGATAGAATTATAATGGTAGAACTTCACTTAGCGAAACACCTCCAGCAGAACTGACTTACAACAAGTTTTTTTTTGTGAGATTAGAGCAATAAAAGAGGCCATATAACATGACAGAGGGACGTATCTCCTATTGCCATGGAGTGTCGGTGGCCATTCGAAAACATAATGATCTTTAGTTAATAGATGCAATAAGCTTCAATATATAGTTAAAACTTAATAGAAAAAACAACTAGATAGCAACAGACTTAAATTTGGAAAATACTGCATATGCAAATTTATTTTATTCAATCCCTTCAAATAATTTCCATCTACAATAAAAGGAAACAATATCCCTTTCAAACAGAGGAAATAAGATTCGGATGAGATACCTGCTCGCACACAGTGATAGGATTCCTCTGCTCCTACTCTCAAAGCTCCAACCTAACAAGAAAAAAATAAATAAATCAGTTTCTGGGTTGAAGCTAAAGTGGACTTCGTCCGTATTTTGCACCAAATGGAAACTAACACAGCTTCAAAAGGGGAAAAATTGAGCTTCAATTTATCTTAGTTCCATTTGCAAAAAATTTATGAGATCTCCCATGTATCATTTACATGGATGCATTTCTATTATGTTTCAATATCCTAATTAATGAATAAGGAAGATGAACAAACCTGCAAGTATAGGATGGATGGCCCAAAATGGTGAGTTCAGGAAAGTTAGGTTTGCAATAACTACCCCAGTTGAGTGCATCAACTCGACAAGATGTGGTTGAGTGTAGTTCAGATTGTGGGTTGTAAACCAATCCCACCAAACACTACCTTGACCATCTAAAAGATTGCATCCTGGAAGGCTTATGTATTGAGAGTAACCCCATCTCCAACAGTGCCAAATTCAATTATTCTGACGCTGTGAGGAAAAGACAGCTATGAGAAGAATAGGCAGAAACCACACATAGAACATTATTCAATATCTTGAACTTTAGATGGAAAAGACAAGAGTAGATATTACAAAGAACATTGTTGAAAAAAAAAAACAGTAAATGGGTCTCATTGGAGAACAGAAAAGGAATGCAAGATGAAATGCCATATTCCAAATTCGAATTTACCTCATCTTTTTCACTTCTTAACCGCCCAGATAATTTTGCATATAGATGTTGTACTTTAGAGAATTTCCGAATTGCTCTCTTTGGATCTATTATTACATGGTCGCATATTAACTGCATGGAACAATATTTCAGAAATGAACATATGTGCCACATCAAAATCATAAAGAAATTTCTAAATCAAACTTTGATAAGATATATGAGCAGTTACAGACTACAGGGAATGTATTAAGGAAAGCATGCATCAGATGAAACAAACATGATTAACATAAAACAAGAAAGAAATGGAGTTCACATGTAGGCTATAGGGAATGGAGTTCGAATGTAGAAATATCTCTTTGGATCTAGAATTTGAGTACGAACAATTCATTACATCACACTAATTCTAATGGAGCTTACAAACTATAAAATTATTATAAGTTCAACAACTTAAAATTAAAAAAAAAAGTATTTAGAAGAAAACAATGTACCTGGTACAAGACCACCACCAAGCACCCTGGCAACCTCTATACCAAAGAGTCCAAACCTAAGTACCAAATACAACAATTATTAGCATTGTATACTTATAAAGCCATCCAAAGTAAGCACCAAATATTATCTACAATTTTTTTGAATGGTTAGTGAGACTCGAATATTAGCTACATATTTCTTGAATAGTTGTCAAGACCCGGTCCCGAGATTTGATTAGCTCGGATGACCCCAAGCCGTGAGTGCATACTTACTCCTGTAAATTTCCGAATTAACAAAAGTTAATACGAAACTCACAAGGGATATCAAATACAATACCTGTCAACTGTATATAATGGCGGAAAATATACATTGACAAAATACAATACACAAGTTCAGTTCTATATTCAAGAAAGTCAACCACCGTCTATTTAATACAATACGGGGACTTCTATATACATTCCAAAACTATATACATTCAAAATTGTTCTTTCGCACTCTGCGATTATAACCACCCGATTAAACATCCTGGAGGTATCGGGCGGCCATCTTCCGCTGGCGGTGCGGCCTCAACAGGACCGACATGGGCATCTGGGCCTGTGACATTCATCCATAGTACCATGAACACGACGGTTTCAACAAATACACACGTGTTTATGATAGTTCTAAAGAATCAATGCAATACTTATAACATGTAAATCAATTCTTTACCATTCAAAATAACGGATCCAGTAATATCATTAAGTTGATATCTACTAGGACACTCTTTTCATAATAACGGATCCAGTAATATCAGTAAGTTGATATCTACTAGGACACTCTTTATTCAAGTATGGAATACGTCAGTGTCTTGATCAGAGATCACTAACTTCCACGAGGTTCCGGAACACCTCTACATCTGCTGCAGCAGAAATGGTTCATTATGCAATTCATATTCAATGTAATGCGTTCATAAATTCATGTGGTAACTAAACAATGTTTATCAGACTTCTAAGCCAAGCAAATGAGTGAAATATTCATTTTCCAATGCACGTACTATTTGGGATGAATATCATTTATTAATTATGTATTCGGAAAACTAAGTTTACACTTATGAAGGCTTAGACATTAACAGATTTCAGCCTTTATACATTAGGCTTCTATTAAATGCAATTTCTGTACATCGTCGGTCAGGTCGTCGGTCACCTGTCGGTTGACCGAGAGCTTCAGGTCGGTTGACCGATGATGCATCGGTTCAAATTCCAGAGAGTTGAAATTTACTGAACTAAGTCTTCATATTGTCGGTCGACTTGTCGGTCGACCGATCTCATCATATCGGCGGACCGACGATGCGTCGGTCCAAAATCCAGAGGGTTGAATTTTACTGAAAAAACAATAGGTTTTTTAACCTGTCGGTTCACTCGTCGGTCGACCGATCAGTCAACCGACAGACGCACAAAAGTTTAGTTCGAGTTTCAGAATTTTTCTGAAGCCAAACTTCTAGCTTTGGCTTCCTTGAGTTCTAACAATTCTAACAATATGACAAACTATAACACATGTAAGTACTTGCCTCTCTTGATGATTTGAGGAAGAAAAACCCCTTTGATAGCTTACTATTTGAGATCAAAATCTCTCCAAGCCAAGCTTCTTTCCCAAAACCCACTTGCATGCACTTGAAACAAGGGAAACAAAGAAGAAGAAATGAAGAAATCCCCAAACTTGATACAGTTCCTGCTGGAACGTTTTTGTGAATGATGTGTTGTGTTCTTTGCATAATGAGTACTATGCTGGACATGAAATGAACAACACTTGGACTTTGTGTTGGATATTTACATGAAGAACATCTGGGTTCTGTTGCTTCATTCAGCTCTTGGTCCTTGTAAATGTGCTGGAACATGCAACACTTACCATTTGGATTCTGTTAGTTGTGCTGGGACAACTATATGAATGACACTTGGTTGTCATTTTGCAACTTAATTCCCATTCTTCATCTTATTTACACTTTGAGCCTAATCTCAACTTAATGAACTTAATGCCTTGCAAATCATTTCATTAACTTATAATCATTCATTTGAGATCAATTTGATCCAATTTACTCATAATCACTTTTAAGTCCACTAATCACACTTAATTTGTATTAAGCTCGATTAAGTAGTACTAATCAAGATCAACTCGGGGATGGGGTGTAACAATAGTTCAAACAAATATGTTATTAGACATGAAGCACTCTTTACTGGTAAACAATATGTTATCAAGAGAACAAGACACACAAGGGCAAACAAATAAGCACAGGCATTAAAACATGACACACTGGAATTACTAAAAAAATGGAGACAATTCAAAAGAATCCTATGTTTTTCAAATCATAATCAAATTATGACGATGATGACGATGGTGGTGATGGTGATGATGATGATGATGTTGATGATAGAATTCCAATTCAACGATTCAACGCACCCGAAATGAGACCTTTTCACCCAATTTGATGCTATACGACCGTGGTAGCAGATGCCTCTAAAACCATCACCACCATCTTAACTCTACAGCCTCATTTCTTCATCAAAGGGCCTTCACCTTCTTTTTAGTCATCATCTCTTGGTAATCATCCAAACAGTTGAGAAAAAAATTAGATAAGCTATATTGAAGGTTCTAGTAAGCACCTTGGTATCATTTAGTGATATAGACTTCAGGCCTTGTAACAATGACATGATGAATTTAGTCAATGAATTTAGTCTCTAGGGCTTGTGTAAAACCGGACACTACATGATGAATTGACATGCCATGCATACATATGTAACCTGCAAATGTGAAAATAAACAATTGTGCTGGTTCCCCCCGGGCCCCTATACTTCATGGCATTGAAGACCACCTAGGGGCTTTAGGATCCAAAGTACTTCTTGGTACAAAAGTAGTGGTCATATGTACCTTATCTTCAATATATTATTCTTTTGATTGTCCTTCCATTTCTTTGATCTCTTCTTGAAATGTAGATGCCTATTTTAACATATCATTTAAGAAACCAAATCTCCTAGTAATCTTATCCTTATTTCACTTAAAACCAACAGAACTCAAGTTAAAAAAGAGCTCATGAAAAAAATCTTACAAGAAATATGATGATAGTGTCCTGTCCCCAGTACTTAAGAGTTACCGGGTTATATGCATGTGCAAGTGTTGATTCATCATCAAAAACCCCTAAAAAGTTTAAAAGGGACAAAACCAAAACAGAGCAAAAGCCATGAACAACAGACCCAGAAAACAAAAAGGAAACATTATATCCAAAGCAAAAATATTTCCGAGGGGAAAAAACTACCTAAGAATAATATTATTTTCTTTCGATCTTTTTCTAAAGAAAGAAAGATGTTTTAGGGATTCTCCCTTGGCATTGAGGTTTGAGAACTCACCCAAGTTTACTGCACTTCATTTATTAAAAGGAATGGTACTATCTCCAACTCCCAAACTGCAAGGCGTTCAGAGAGAAAAAAAATGAAGTTCATGAAAACATAGAATGCATTGGCTGACTATCTTTCTACTAAATACATACCAATCTACAGTAGTAACTTCTGCTTCATGGCCTTTTAATTCAACAGGACCTACTTCAGGGTAATTTACATGGCAAAGGATTTCCCCAGTCTTATCCAAGCTAAAAATTAACAAACCAGAATGAGAAATGTGTTCCAAAGATTGATTGATGCCTTTTTTTTCTAACACTTTTAATTTTCATGTAGAACTTCCTTCTTCTCTTTTTTCATTAGTGTACCAATGACTTTAATTACTTGGCATTTCTCCCTTCATGCACAACATCAAACAAGTGGTTTAACGGTTTCATATCATTTAACCAGTCAAACCCATTTTATCATCATCATCATCGTCGCCATCGTCATCAATCTAGGTAGGCTAAAAGAGTTATACTTGGATCTCCTAAAAAATAAGATTGATTAGAAATGAACTAACAAAGGAAAACATGTGAGTGTTTGTTCAAGCGTCTAGATTATGGTGAAACACATGCCAACATCTATGATAAGAATTACCAACTCATTAAGGTTAAGAATTCTCTCTATTCTCAAGGCCCAATAAGCCCTGCTAATTAACTGTGCCGGTGCTTTTTTAACTTCGAACTCAGAGCCCACTCAATGAGTGTAAAAAAAAAAGAAAGAAAGAAATAAAACACCACTCTTTAGATTCTAGTATGTTTTTCTTTCTTTTTTACATCACAGAATAGTATCAATCCTAGTAATTTTTTCTCAACTACAATACAACTTTGCTAACATTCAAAGGAACCTAAATTTAGTCCTTCCATTTGCAATTTAAATGTCGAAACATGAAAAGAAAAATCACTCTAATATGTTCACTACCCTGGAATAACATTAGACAATCCCGTAGCATTTCATCAAACATTTGATGTTCGTGCTAATTAGGATAAGAAAGCACAATCACTGAAACCAAACTTGATCTTGTCAACATACAAGATCAAAAGCCCATTTCTTTTCCAGTTCATGCAAACAACACAAAACTTAACAAAAACACAAGCAAAAATAGATACATAGGACAATTCAGCTTATATAACTAGCTCATGAGAAACTTGATCTTGTCAACATATAAGACCCAGAGTCCATCCTAATCGAATGAGCCTTACACACAGAAACCCCATCATCTGCCTCCACATCGACACAACACATCACCCAACCAACCCAAACCATCCAAGCCATAACCAAACCCAACTTGAAAAATTGACAACCAAAAAACAACCACCTTCTCCATTCCTGTCACTGCAAACCCACCATCCCACTACTCACCTTCTCCATTCCACACTTTTATCCTTAACCAAATAAATCCAAGCCCACAACTTATCCAAATCCAAGCCAACACAGAGAGAAAAGGAGGGAGGGAGGGAAACCAAAATCAAACGCCAAAGAAATACAAGATTCTAATGTAACAAATCAAAAAATAAAATCATCATAAATAACGGTTAAAATTGAAAACAACACGAGAAGTTGGGGATTGGTACCGGTGGTGAGGAGATGTAGATCGAGCAGAGGAGACGAAGAGGCAACTGCCGGTGGTGATCGCTGGTGCCAAGGTCGATTGAGAGAGCAGAATTCATGGGCGAGAGGCAAGGTTTAAGTTTTTGGAGGCGGCCTCTCCGTCGCTCTCGGGGGCATAGTCGTCGTCAGCGCGCACGAGGGCACAGTGCAGAGTGAGAGGGAGAGGGAGAGGGAGGGAGGAGAGAGAGAGAGAGAAACAGAGCGAGAGAAAGGGAGAGGGAGAGGGAGTGAGGGAAAGAACCGCACAATGGCTCCTCATCGACCCACGCGCCCCAAACCCTAAGAGGCTCCACCCCCTCCCTCCCCCACCCTTCCCCTCCACCGGCTACGCCTACGCCGTCCTCGGCCCCCGATCTTCGTCCTCGGTGGCTCTGTCTCCGACGTCCCTTCGTCCATCGTCTCGATCTTCGATGAGGGATGGAGACGAGCTGGGAGGGCAAGAGAGGGATGGGTGAGAGAGATGAGGGATGGAGGCGAGCTGGGAGGGCAAGAGAGGGATGGGTGAGAGCGATGAGGGATGGAGATTGAGAATTACGAACGGAAAATAGCTGGCCGAACAAGGGGTTTAGGAAAAAAAACATATTGAGAAAAAAAAATGCGCGATCATTTGGGGCAGATGGCGGGTGAAATTTTTAGACCTTGCCGACGAAGAAAACAGAACGCCGGGAAAATAATCACGTTTGCCGGCAAAATGAAAACAACGCCGGGAAAACATTGACCTTTGCAGGCGAAAAAGGCAAATCGCCGGGAAAAAATGGAACCTTTGCTGGCGAAAGTTTATCGCCGGGAAAAACCTAACTTTTCCCGGCAAAAGAAGCTTTTTCGCCGGTAAAGGGTATACTTTCCCGGCGTTTAATGGTTGCGCCGGTAAAAAATGCCGGTAAAAGTGCAAATTGTTGTAGTGCGTGATGGGACTATATTGGAGAGTGCTCAAATTCATTATGTAAGTTCTAAAAAATGAAGATTAATTCTTTTAATTTATATTACTACTCATATCATTGGTTAATAATATAGGAACAAGTTGAGGCTGCTCAAAAAAGAAGAAAAGAGGCAAGCTCGAACGGCGAGGGTAGTGTATTTGAAGCAGACTTGGATAACGATGAATTGGCTGAAGTCTTTGGGCCCGATAAAAGCAGTAGAACTCATGGAATCGGCTCGACCAAGTCTAAGAACCAATTGCAACGTATAACTATTGCAAAGGCATTACTGCAACAAGCAAACTCTTCATCCAATTCTGAGTTGAAAAGGGAATTGAATGAGATGAAGGCTTCCATATGTAATGTCATGGGTGTGTTAATGGTGAGTTACACTTGTGTCTCCTTGCATTTAATACCATTTATATATAACTAATTGTTATCTCCATTGTGTCAGGATGTACTTAAGCTCATAAAAAACAATGGAATGTCAAGTGCTCAAGCCGCATGCGGGACAACACCACCCGAAACTGAAGTTCGTTCCAATTCAGTTTGCCGTCAGACTCAACGAAACTTAAAGGACATGTATGACTCTGTGAATCCTTCTCCTGGGATGCTTGGTTCTTCACCAAATGTAACCTTACTAGATAGGAATGGTCTTGCGGTTGCTAAGGGTTTTGTTATGACAGAGACAACTGGAATTTTCCATGGCAGAAAAGTTCTCATAGGTAAAAAAAAATCTACATTGAGGAAGTCTTAGTTGGTGATGCTCTTGTTTACGACGGCCCCCAAGATGGAATAAGCTATTTGGACGGTTTTAGTGCAGGAGGTCCTTTGATTTGGCTAGAGTCAAGGAAGGAAATTTCTTAATTAGTTGTTTTGGATATGTTTATTGACTTATTATGTTTAGCTTGAACTTATTGGCTAGTTTATATTTTGAGTGCATTTTGCTTGATATGGATGTAAGAACTTATTGGCTTGTTTATTTGGATGTGTTTGCATATTTTTTATTTTATAAATATTAATTTGGATTGCTTGCTTGTTTGAATAATCAGGTTCAATCATGTATTAACCCATTTTTAACTCTGCCTGGTGATAATCAATATCATTGGTTTGATATTGGTTTCAACTGCTGGTCCCAAGCCCAGATAAAGGAGGACGGAGGATGGTGGTGCCTTGGACAGTTCTACAAACCACATAATGCTATTGGGACGACCGCCTTTAAGAAGGTAATACTATTGCAAATTTGAAGAAGCAATGACTATATATATGACCCCTGTTTTTTTTTTTTTTTTTTTTGCTGTATCAAAATGTAGGTACTTACTTATTGTTGTCTATGCAGGGCTTAGAGCTTGGCATTGAACCTATTGAAATACTTGCAAATGTTTTGATCAAATAAAAAATTTCCTTTTCTTGGACGTTTACGAACTAACTTTTAACAACACTGCCATCACCACCACCTTTTGGTTCTCTATTCCATACATAAGTACTAATTTCTAATAGCCATTTCTAGGTGTGGAAGCTGATTACAAACTTTTTCTTCCTTGGAATTCTTCCTTGGTAAGTGTTTTGGCAATTTTACTTTCTGATGTATTGGAATGTTCCAATTGTTACACTGTTTATTTTTAATATTATTGCTGCTGCTTTTATTGTACTATGGACTGGTCTGCTGGTTAGATGTGATTAAATATAACTGAGACCTTAGGATCCGGATCCGAACTGGAATGAATATAATTGGGGTTTGGTGCAGGTTCTGGTAAGTTGAGCATTATTGAGATTAAGTTTAATGATACATTAATGGAAGAGGAGGAGGCAGTGGGTGTGCAGGTGGCTGTGTGCAGGGTGGTGCAGTGGGTGGGCTGTGCATGGTGGTGCAGTAGGTGGGCTGTGCAGGGTGGGTGTGTGCAGCAGGTGGGTTGTGCTGGGTGGTGCAGCAGGTGGGCTGTGTAGGGTGGGCGTGTGCAGGGTGGTGCAGCAGGTGGGCTGTGCTGGGTGGTGCAGCAGGTGGGCTGTGCAGGTGGGTGTGTGCAGGGTGGTGCAGCAGGTGGGCGGGTGGGTGTGCAAGTGGTGGAATAAGAGGAGGCAGTGGGTGTGTGCATGGTGGTGCAGCAGGTGGGTGTGTGCAGGTAGTGGAAGAGGAGAAATTTCGCGTTTCCTTTTCTTTTCGATTTTTTTTCTAATGTAGCTCAAAAGATTATAGCATCTGTGGTATTTCATTCTGAGAAATCAAATATTCAATTTATGAACTTGTTTCTTATCACACTCTAACCAGAGAATGTTAATTGTTTTGTTCGTCCT
Organism: Litsea cubeba; assembly: GCA_012931725.1. Taxonomy (NCBI): domain Eukaryota; kingdom Viridiplantae; phylum Streptophyta; class Magnoliopsida; order Laurales; family Lauraceae; genus Litsea; species Litsea cubeba. The sequence continues at coordinate 14,962,794 of CM022946.1, forward strand.
TTTCGTAAATACTAATTATCAAAAGGTGTATGGAAGGGAGTAGAAAAGAAAGATGTTGCACATTTTTATTTGCTTTTGTAATTTTGTAGCAGTTGAGGATTCCTCTTATAAGTTCTTCTTAACTTTCAGGTGGGTGTTTTGGTATTTATTTGTTTATTACCTTGAATGGGTTATCAGGGATGTTTTCCTTTATGTACTGGTCATTGAAAGTTGTTATGGTTTGATGTTGCAGCCTACTGTGTAGTTGCAATTGAGTTACTGCCACTGTCACTGCCAAGGGCTAGGAGTCATTCCAGGTAGATGAGTACCGGGCTGAGATGTGCAATGCCATGTCGATCAATGATGAATCCAAGAACATAGTAACCAAGCGAATCTACAAGAAATATAAGTAGGTAACTCCAGAAGATGCATCATTTCCTTAGTTTCTTGGTGATACCTCCCATGTCATCTGTTTTTAAACGGTGAATTTGGTGCATATCCTTTTGACCAGTGCCATCTTTTGCATGCAGGTTGTTAGGGCAAAAGTCAACAAATGAGGCTGCCTTTCAAAAAAGGTAAAGAAGTTGACAGACGGCTGCAGAAACAGTCCCGAGACAGAATATGGTCTCGCTATAGCGAGACTCAACCTCGCTATAGCGAGGGTAGCGCTGGAAGCCCAGTTGGATCCGGACTCTTTGAGAAAGTTTGAAAAATGACTCTTTTTCTAAGTGGATAATTACAAGGAGTCTTAAGCACGAATTTTGGGCTATATATTGGGTGTTTCTCACAACCCAAAGGCAAGAGAAAACGACACAGATCATCTCTCAAGTTCTGAATTTGTGATCAAATTGAGAGAAATTTTCTCTAGAGATTTTTGAAAAGTTGTGCTGCCAAGTACTCCAGAGAGACAAGTTTCTTCTGCATCCCTTGTAGAAGATCATCTTCTTGCGTAGAAGATTTGAGGAGTCAAGCGCTGGATCTGTTGCAATCAACGGTGTGATGTCGTTGAAGCGTGATGCGACACAAGGTAACTTCAGTCTTTAGATAGGGGATATCTAGGGAAGAAATCTGGATTTCTTATAATTGCGAGATTCATAGTTTGATTAGATCCAGTACGGATCGGTGGTTTTTTACCCGGTTTTGGGTTTTCCACCTTAAATTTGGTGTCATTTTGGTGTGTGCTTGTGATTTTATTTCCGCTGCGTAGATTATTATTTTTTGCACACCAGTGGGTTGATTTATTGAGTGGACCAATCTAGAGATCTCGAACTATAAACCCTCTTTCAATTGGCATCAGAGCGGGTTACACTAAGTTGCTGTGTTTGATCTAAAGAGATTTCTAGAATGGTGTTCAATCGAGAAGGGACATCAACTACCAAGCCTCCTTTGCTAGATGGTTCTAATTATGCATATTGGAAGCAAATGATGATTGGGTTTCTTAAGTCCATTGATGATGATGTTTGGGATATTGTTGAGGAGGGCTACTCCAAACCAATAATTGTGGTTAATGGACAAACTGTTCCTAAACCTAAAGCTGAATGGACTAAGGATGAGAAGCATGCCTCCAATTGTAATAACAAGGCAGTGAATAGTATATACAATGGAGTGTCTGCTGAAGAGTTTCGTAGGATTTCCACTTGCAAAACTGCAAAAGAAGCGTGGGAAGTCTTACAGACAGTGTATGAGGGTACAGACACTGTGAATGGCAAGTTTGTGGCTTTCATGGCTAATTCTCTATCTGACAATGATACTGATGAAGATCATGTTGATGAGATGTCAGATCAAGAGAAAGATTATGAAGCATTGTATCATAAAACATATGCTGATTGTGTTAAGATGTCCAAGTATGGCTACAAGATCTCTATCAAGTTTAAAGCTGCTCAAGAAGAGAATTCTGCATTGAAAATTGAATTAGAGCAAGCGCTTGAAAAGATTCATCTCTTGGAAAGTCAGAAGATTTGCACGGCTGGAAATTTGACCACTGAGAGTTAAAAACTTGAAAAGGCTGAACAAGAGATAGTGAATCTGAAGGAAGAGATAGTGGTTGTTAACTCTGAAAAAGAAGATTTGAAAGGACGACTGAAGATCACTCTGTCTGAGTTAGAAATCAAACAAGCTTCACTAAACAAGATGAACACTGGTTCGAAGACTCTTACAAATATCTTGTGTAGTCAGAAGTCTCAGTTTGACAGAAGCGGTCTCGGTTATGATCATGGTGCATCCACTTCAAATGCTAAAGGTAAAATAATTTTTGTTTCAAGTGTTGCACATGCTACTCCACATACTGCACTTTCAAATAATGTGTCGAGTAGTTTCAAGAAAAAGAATGTGTCACGCGCTGCACGCACATCCACTTGTCACCATTGTGGAAAGAAAGGATACATTCGTCCCCATTGCAAGAAGTTGCAAAGTCTACCCAAGACCAAGCAATGGCGGAAGAATTTTTCTCCACCCAAGACGACTCCAATTTGGGTTAGAAAATCTGATTTGCCTAAGGAGTTTGCACACACTATGCTGAAAGTTCCAACTAAAATTGTGGGTGGCTAATCATAAAAAGCCCTGATCAAGGAGGTCAAGTCCCCATCCCCAGTGCTGATACGAAGATCATAGTGAGGGGGAGTCAAAATCGAGGGGGAGCTACTGCATCCAGATTGACGGAAGCTGGATGATGTTTTGTTTGTCAATTATGGACAAATTCAGGGGGAGAAGAATGAAGCCCGGAAGAGTTCTACAAGCTAAGGCAATTCAAGATCTACAGTGCTGAGTTTTTTTTTTTTTTAAAATTCATTGTATTTTGGGTTTTTATTTTGGGTAGATCTTATTGTATTGTTCTAGGAGATTGGTCCACAAATTGCCAAAAGGGGGAGATTGTTAGGGCAAAAGTCAACAAAAGAGGCTGCCTTTTAAAAAAGGTAAAGAAGTTGACAAACGGCTGCAGAAACAGTCCCGAGGCAGAATATGGTCTCGCTATAGCGAGACTCAACCTCGCTATAGCGAGGGTAGCGCTGGAAGCCCAGTTGGATCCGGACTCTTTGAGAAAGTTTGAAAAATGACTCTTTTTCTAAGTGGATAATTACAAGGAGTCTTAAGCACGAATTTTGGGCTATATATTGGGTGTTTCTCACACCCAAAGGCAAGAGAAAAAGACACAGATCATCTCTCAAGTTCTGAATTTGTGATCAAATTGAGAGAAATTTTCTCTAGAGATTTTTGAAAAGTTGTGCTGCCAAGTACTATAGAGAGACAAGTTTCTTCTGCATCCCTTGTAGAAGATCATCTTCTTGCGTAGAAGATTTGAGGAGTCAAGCGCTGGATCTGTTGCAATCAACGGTGTGATGTCGTTGAAGCGTGATGCGACACAAGGTAACTTCAGTCTTTAGATAGGGGATATCTAGGGAAGAAATCTGGGTTTCTTGTAATTGCGAGATTCATAGTTTGATTAGATCCAGTACGGATCGGTGGTTTTTTACCCGGTTTGGGTTTTCCACCTTAAATTTGGTGTCCTTGTGGTGTGTGCTTGTGATTTTATTTCCGCTGCGTAGATTATTATTTTTTGCACACCAGTGGGTTGATTTATTGAGTGGACCAATCTAGAGATCTCGAACCCTAAACCCTTTCACAGGTCCTCACAAGATTCAAGGTATAGGAGCGGGATTTGTACCAAGGAATTTAGATCTTGAAGTGGTTGATGAAGTCTTAGAGGTATTGTTTGCTGTTTCTCTCTCATTTCTTCATATGTTCGCCCCCTTATTATTTAATAGTGTTGACTTTGTCTTTTGTTTATCATACTGTCTTTCTCTTTGCTGCAGGATGGATTTTATTTTAAATCAAATATAAGTTCGCACCTTATTTCTACGCTGCCACAAAGGCAAGTCACAAGTTTTTTTCATGAAGAAGAATGTTAACTGCTTACTTTATATTGTTTCATGCCATCAAATTTGGATCTTTGCGTATTTCCAATACCTTTTCTTTTGTTGTTACATCTGTATCAACATTGCAGGAGAAAATGGAAATGGATGTGGATGTGGAATCATATCTCAGACGACGCTATGAAGGACAAATCTCTGATATAGAAATTGTGGAAAAAGAAGATCTAGACTTGGTATGATTTATGCTCTTAACCTGTGATTGTTGTTTAATTTTTCTCCTTAAGTTATTGCAGCCATTATCATTTGGACTATACACACAAACGTGTATATATTTATATTATATGTGTATGTTTGGCAGGGGGAGATCAGTCACATATCCACATAGGTCTAATGCATTAGTTCCTACATCAGTTATGTAGTGTGCTACATATAAACAAAAATGTTTGCTATGACTTTAAAGTTTAATCATTCATTGAGGTTGTTTACTCAAACTTGGATGTTAAGCTTGATCACATATAGATTCTGTTGGTTTGGCCCTTCAATATATGGAATTTGGTGATTGTAATCAGTAGTACCTAGTGACTATTTTGTTCGTCGTTATTAATAAAGATGCTACTTGATGTCAATATGTTCTTTTGGTGATGTTATCTTTTAATAAAATTATTTGAATGGACGTAAGTGTGAGATTTCTTGTTAATGTTTGAACCGTGTAAGAGGGAATTTTTATATATGCAGCAGGTTCGGTATTCCGGGGTGGTTTTTGGATAATTTTTTTTACACATGAAACGGTTTTGTAACGGTTATAAACCGTTAAATTTGTGCGAATAGCAACACTTAAAAAACATTACAAAAGATTTCACAACCGTTAGGAATGTTATAAATCAGGAACACAAATTTGGCAAAAAAAAAACGTTACAGAGTTTACAAAATCGTTACAAATATTTAAGTGTAAAATACTGTTACAAAACTTGCGAAACTGTTTCTGTTTTACTAAGAATTATTTACCACAAATGAGTATTAAAACCGTTAGGAATTAATTTCAGTAAAGGAAATAAAGCGTTACAATTAATATGTTTGTAACGGTTTATAACCGTTAGGGATGTTTATAATAGATTAGAAACACCCAAACTGTGATCCAAAAAAATCGTTACAAATTTTTTAGTAACGGTTTTGGACCGTTAGGTATGTCCTGAAATGGTATAGTGAAGGCGAAGAAAACTGGAAAGATATGATTTTCCTCCAAATGCATGAACCTGGGAGAGGGTTATTGTGGTCCCATATGGAGTTGCTCTTCAAAGACCTTGCTTTAAACCAATTCACCCATAAAGAAGAAGTTGTCATGCCAATCCAACCCAATTTCAACATATAAGCATCAATGACGTCACTGACACGGCGAATGCCTAGACAACCTTCGGATTTGGGATGGCATACAATTTCCCAAAGGACTAGGTTCTATTTAGATTTTGAATAATTAGCTGACCATATAAAATTTCTTAAAACCCGTTCTGTTTGTAGGCAAACCTTCTTGGGGAATAGGGTAGAAAGAGAGATGTGCATAGGCATGCTTGCGAGGACGTGCTTAACTATAATTAATCTTCCTGCAAATGAGAGGACATTAGCTTTCCATCTAGCAAGCTTGGATCTAAGAGCATCAACTAGGGTTGCAAAGTGAAAGGACTTTGGGCTACCAAAGAAAAGAGGAGCTCCTAGGTAAGTGGTTGGAGCATTTGTAATGGGTATATCAAGCAAATCTGAAATAGATCTCGTTCTCCTGTGATTGCACTTTTCGATAAAGAGATGGCTTTTAGACTGATTGAGAATCTGCCCCGCAGCTGATTCATACTTGGCTAGTGTAATACCCCGACCCGCCTTAATCTCGTTTTAGAGTTAATTAATTTAGATTAATTACTTAATGATTATTTTGTATGTGATTGGACTTGATTAGGTAGAAACTAGTTGGGTTTGACCATTTACTAGGTAGAACATGACTTTTGTGAGTGTTTGGGTTTTATGAGTGTATTTAGAAATTTTGGAATTTTAGTGCATTGCATAGTGCATTTCATGGATTGTTGATTTCATACTTTGGCCCATTCAATTCGGATCCACTTAGGCCCATTCCCAGCCCATTTACTAACTCCAAGCCCTTTCTTATAATTTCAGTCCTTTTTGTGGACATGCATGCAGTGCAGGAAAAATTGGCTTTAAAAGCCCTAACCCAGCCATTTCCTTCCTTACTTCTTCCTTCATCACTTCCAGCAGCTGAGAGTTCTTCTTCTCTTCCATTTTTCTTCTTCCTTCACTCCAACATTCACACAAAGAATCTCTTGCAAGTGAGGGAAATCCATCTCCACTTCATCTTCTTCATTTTCTTGACAAGGAGATCATCTTCTAGGCACAAAACCCTCATCCATCTTCCATCTTCTTATTCTTGGTAAACTTCTTCTTCTCTAATCCTAGCTATAAATCGTGCATGCATCATCTTCTTCCTCATTCATTTTCGTTTTCACCATTTTAGGTGCATTTTGAGCTTTCATTTTGGGGGTTCTTATCTTGGAAAGCTTATTGGGTATCTGATTGGTTATAGCTTGGATTTCCAGCACCTAAGGCAAGTTAACTCATATACATTTGTATACATGCTTCTCTATTGATTCATGGATATGTTTCATCATGTAGAAACCCTTCTTCTTGCTCAAGGGTAGATTTTTGAATGAATGGTTCTTGTTAATGTTAATGGGATTGGTTGTTGATTTTGTGAGCATTTGCAAGCTCAATATCTTCATTTTAAGGTGATTTGAATCATAGAAGAATGCCTTGAATGGCCTAGAAGGAATCGGAGAAGATACAGATTTTCGAACCTAGAGATTTGAAAGTTCGCTCGAGCGAGCGTGAGTGCATGCTCTAGCGAAGGGCTCTCTGGGAGGGTCCGTTTGAGCGAACCTTGGTGCGCTCGAGCGGACAGCTCTTTGTTTGGGGTCCGCTCGAGCGACCATCTGGATGCTCGAGCGAACCTGATGCTTGCAGTATGCAGATTTCCAACAACCATAACTTTTTAACCGTATGTTCGTTTTTTGGAGATCTATATACCGTTGGAAAGCTCATGATGTGTAGAATCCAATAAATGTTGGATTTTACATTGTTATGACAAATGGATATTTCCATGACCTGGTACTGAACCTTAGCTTGTTCTAGTTGATTGGCCTGATAGATGGACCTGTAGATGTGCACCCTGAACTTTTATCATGACCAATAGGTTTCTTTAATTGTGGATATGGATTGAGTAACCGTACCTACAAGGGGCTTTGTGTTCTTCGAATTGTACCGAACCAAATGTGTTATATTAAGGAATTTGGCATCCTAATTATGTAACGCCAAGGGGTTCTTTTAGCCCAACAATGCCGAAATCCTTAATACTACCCCGAGATGGACGGTGAAAACCACAAGTGTTCCCAAGACCGTAGGCCTGGCTTGATTTCTGTCTTGACTCCGAATTTAATCTTTCGTACATGCATTGCATTTTGTTTCCTGTATTCTAGTATGACTTGATCATGCTTCTGTTTAGTTACGTATTTTCTGTTACACATATATTTTATTACATTTATTTTTGGCTTTGTCCTTTCACATTTAAATTCAAATAGCTTTTTCATCTTTGCCCTTTCTTAAACCTCATTCCATTTTAGTTTCCAAACTTTAATCTTATCCAATCCCTTCATCATCTCTATCCCTAAAATCTCTATTTTCTCTTTGTGTGATTTCTCTTCCCCCTAAAATTTCTCTAAACAAGAGGAGAGAGGGCCATCTTTCAACAACTCTAGCTATAATAAATTACTAATTTCATATCCATTTACCTTTTTTTTATTTTTTTCATCCCTCATCACAGGCCCTCAATATTTGATTGCTTCTTATAGTTCCTTAAAATGAAGATTTTGAATTCCTTTAGCAGTGGGTCCCATGACCAACTTATTTTTTACGTGTTAGGTTTGGTGGGTCACATGCAGTTTGGATCAGGGTCGATTTTGGCAAATCGAGTCATATTTTGCCATCTCTAGATAGGGCACCGAGCCATTTTATAATAGACCGATGGTTTTTATTTATTTATTTGTTGAAATACAAGTTTGTACTGAAGAAAGAGCAATGACATGAGCAGAATTAGCCCCAAGGAATACTTCAAGAAGCAACTATACAAGCTAGCTCACAAGAGGAATGACTTTTTATTTAAATAGGATATTCAATTATCACCATCATTACATTCTTTTTTTTTTATAATTTTTTTATACTAATTCAAAAGCTAGATAGCATTAGAGTTACCATATAACTTTTATAAATAAGTTAATTTAGTTGTGAAGCTGAGCTCATGGTTTACTTTTTTATAATAAATATTTATTTATTCTCAATTGTTTTTATAATAAAATATTAATATTAAATATATCTTGATTTTCTTTGCCCGGGGTTAGCATGGGCCTTTGTTGCTAGTTATATATATTAAAATAATATAATTTATTTTACCACATACACATGATGCATATTTGTGGAAAATTAGGGTCATGAAAGGTATATTTTGGGACATGAAAGGTATTAAAATGTCAGAGTAATTGTCTATTCACAAATACTAAAATCAAAAGGGCCTATTTAAAAATACTAGAAACTTCAGGTGGGGTATATACAAAAAAATATTTTTTAAGTAGAAGCAAAAATTCAATCTGATGGTGGGCCACATGCAACATTTAGGGTTGGTCCCACTTGTAATCCAGCCGTCAGAAGCACTTGCAAAATGACCTAACTCTTTAGACGGCCAGTACATTCACTGACACCATTCATGGCCCTTAATTGGACCTCTTGTCGCTGTAATACTTGAGAAATGAAAGCGTTTTTATTGATCAATGATTAGTCGATAATCAAAGATTCCTATGGACCCCAATTTCCTTTGGGTGCAATATATTATCTAAAACACGTGAGTTTTGAACCCCTTCATGTAGGGGTGTAACGGTTCGGTTAACCGGTTATTTTGGGAAAACCGTTAACCGAACCATAACCGCGGTTTTTGGATTTCATTAACCGTAACCGTAACCGTGAAGACAAAAACCGTAGAAAACCGAACCGCGGTTAACGGTATTAGACGGTTTCGGTTACGGTTATTAACCGTGGAAAAATCTAATCATGCTTAACCAGTAGATTAACCATTTTATATATTAATTTATAGACAAACGGCTAGAATATAATGCCAACTTTTAAATTTCAAATTGCAACAGAGCATGTTGAACACTCTATTGAAACTGTGAATGGATGTGTATCAAAGAAATTAGGAGAACATGGAAAAAAAAATTCAAAGACCACAAAGAACATCTTAAACTTTCAATTAGGAAACATTCATATTCTCAAACATTTATCATGCATAGGACAAGAGGGAACAAAATAGAAAAACAAAGAAAGAACCCACTGATTTTAACCAGCTAAAAATTAGTTAAGAATTCAAAAAAAAATCTAATCTAGATGGATCAAATAATTGGTGACATGGATTGAGGATTAGAATATGAGTTTCAGATTAGGGGATTTGGATTTAGGCGAGAAACGGATGAGAGAAATGGTTAGGTTTCTTTTATTAACGTAACACTTAAAGAAGTATTTCATTCGGCCCTTAGTTTTTTTCCTTTATTTGTATAATGGTACGGTTAACCGTATACGGTTAACCGAACCGTATTTTACGATTCGATTTGGTTAACCGCAGTAAGTTAATATAGAAAACCGTAACCGAACCGAACCGTGCGGTTTTTTTATTTCATTAACCGTAACCGTAACCGAACCGTAAAATACGGTTTTTAACCGCGGTTTGGTTTGGTTTCGGTTCGGTTAGACGGTTTCTCGGTTTTTTTTTTACACCCCTACCTTCATGTGTCTAATTTGATCAGAAATCAAATGGGTGTTTCCTCCATTTCATTGCCTTTTAAAAAATCTCTATGAACTTTAAGTGGAATCCTATTTGAAACTTGCTTGAACTTATCACTACTACTCCAACGAAAGTTTCATTCGCCCTCAAAATTTAACAGTCAAGTATCCGACCACTAGGTGTGGTTGTCAACTTTGAGAGTCTCTCTATACCAATACCTTAAATCCAATTGCCAAATCTAAATATGATAGCATATATATCTTGAGCCAGACAACAAATTTAGAGCCGGCAAAAGCCGACCCGATCCGATCCGAACAATCCGACCCGCATAATAAACAGCTTGTTCGTCGGTCAAGCTTTTCTAACCCGCATTTAAATGGATGGAATTAGGGTTAGCTCGTTTAACCCGAATGACCCGCATAACCTGTTTATTTTTTTCCTTACAACTAAAACTTATGCTCAATACTTAATTCTATATATGGAATGCATCCTTCTATTTTGATATGATTTTTTTTTATGAAAGCTTTGTTTTATTTCTATTAAATTTGGTATTCTATTTCTATAGTCACTATTTAAAAAAAATGTATACTATACTCATTTTATAAATAATTACTTCTCATTCTTTTTTCTCAAGTAAACCATTTGTTCAACTTACTTTAAAAAATATTTTTGTGTGCTTTTCTCTCTTGTGAGGATTATGGATATAAAGAAAATCTAGTGGATATGACATACATGGAATAAAATAATCAAGTAATAGTTAAGTTTATTCTAATTTCCACACTATTTTCTCCTTATACAGGCACAAGCCATAGGGAATTGTGAATTATGACATCATGACCTAGGCCTAAGCCTAAATTCTTAACCCAACAACAGTTGAACCTAAGTATTATTTAAGATCCTATATATGCAAAACAAATTAACATTATACTCATCGCAACCGAAAGAAAGCTTGTCCATATCGCCTATCACGATGGGTTTTAAATTGCACCAATAGTATTTAGAAGGTTAAGGATTGTTCTTTGAGATCTTATCTCATTTTACAAATTAATCTATCGGTTTGGTTCTAATTTAAACTTTGTATATGGTTAATGCCTTAGAGGTCTGTTAATAAATTTAAGTTTGGGTGCAAGTTATGTGAGTCAACCCGACATGCAGTAACCTGCAAGGGTTATGCGGGTTGATGTGGGTCTGGTCAGGTCAGGTTAACCCGCAATGGTTGTAGGTGAGGAGTTTTTGACCTGTTTAATAGATGGGTCAGATACGGGTTAGGAGCATGTAACACGTTTAATAAACGGGTTTGACCCCTTTAGCCCAACCTGACCTCCTCTAGTTGAGAATCTTAAACAATTTAGAATTTGACAGATAAACCACGAATGAATGGAACTCTACAGTTAAGACCACTCATTGAAAATCCGAGCTTCTCAAAATAAGTTGCTTCCTATTGTCAATCCCACGGTATGATTTTTGGGGAAACAGCGTGCCAAACTTAAAAGAAAGACTACTTTTAACGGCTGCGATAATCTTTAATAGGCGGCCCAAAAAATCGTTATAATAAAGAAGCCCACAAAGGGCCATCACAACCAGACAATATATGGCCCACCGCCAGATGATATGAAATTAGCAACCCTGTCTATGTGAAATAGAAAACAAGGAGGAGACTTAGGAACAAAAGTAATGATCAGAAAGTATGTTTGGATGCAAAACAATTGTGTTTTTTGGAAAGGAAAAAAATATCTAGACCGGAAAGAGAATAATTAAGCTTTTTGTGGGTTTTAGGAATTATACCCATCCTAAGAGTTTAATATTTTCAAGATTCCCACTTAATCTATTCTTCCTCTATTGAAAGACTTCGAAACTGTTTATTATTACTAATCCACTGAACTCTACAAATAGTACTCACTCGAGGTCTATATCAATGTCACACGTTCATTAGAAAAAGGTGTCCCAGCCCAAAATTTCCATCCATCCAACCAACCAACCAACCAGTACAATACTACTATTAAATGGAGATGGAGGAGGAGACAGAGAAGAGAAGAATAACCACGATAGAAGATTTGAGCAATGATTTGACCGTAGAGATTCTGCTTTTGTTGCCACTAAGCTCCATCATCCAATGCTTGAATGTGTGTAAACAATGGCAATCTCTGATCATTGGCTGCCCATTGTTCCTCACCGACACAGTCAATGTTATACCTATTTGGGATAGGCATGGTCGCAAATACACGTGCCTTGAAAACGGGCGAACAAGAATACAGTGCTTAGAGCATGACTTCTTCATGATTGATTTTCCACGACACCGTGACCTGAAATTGAATCATCTATGGTGCAATGGATTGAAATTGAATCATCTATGGTGCAATGGATTGAAATTGAATCATCTCTGGTGCAATGGATTACTCTTCTCCTATCTTTTCCCTATAAAAAGATCTCTGGCTCATCTCAACATGTGTTACATCTCCAATCCATGGACCAAAGAGTGTGTTCGTCTTCCAAATCCAACCATGAGGCGCCATGATTCTTTATGTGGACTCGCCTTCGAAAACAACCCCAGAATCGTCAATTCAAGTTGCAACAACATAGCTTTTTACAAGATTGTGATGGCCCATAGTATCAAAAAAGACATAAAGAAGGCATCATATCAATTCGAGATCTACTCATCTGATAAAAGGGCATGGAAATTGCTTAAGTGGGCCTCCAAACCACATGATCTTGGTCGGTGTATGCCAGACCAAAATGCAGTTTATTGCAACAGGGTCTTGTATTGGCATTGCCATGGTACAAGACAAATGCTCATGTTCAATTTGGAAACTGAAACCTCTAGCTATTTGGATCTACCGAGAACCGATGAATATGTATTCTTAGGCAAGTTGATGGAGTGTGCTGGGCAGCTGCACTACATTCGAAGATACTCCTATGGCTGCCGACTAAGTGTCTTTAAGATGTCGATGAACGGTGAATGGTTGATATTGCATGATGTAGATATAAGCGGAGCAAAGGAGAGATATTTGGAGATGCACGGAAACAGTTCATCAAACCATCAAATTTTCGAACCTATTGACATGAGTTACCAAGGAGATGATAAAGTTCTCTTAAATGACAAATTCAAGAGGATTATATCATATGATCTGAAGAGGAATGTGTTTGAGATAGTCATTGATGGAGACATTATTAGGACGGGGAGGATCTTTCGATACACTCCTACTAACAAGAGGTAATCTCTTCCAAACTATGACATTGTAATTTTTGTTTTGTTAGAAATTTTTTCATTTTAGTCCTCGTTTGTCCACAGAAGCCTCAAGCCATGTATCGTCAATTTCATTATATATAGCCATCAAATAGGATGCTTCACTTTCGCTAATCAAGCTTTCTTGACCTATGCTTAGTGTCACTCTTACTTGGCTTCTTCTCTCCTTCAGTCAAGTTTCATGACTATTTTGTTTTGGGGCAGGATGCCCTGTTTTATGTTATGTTTTGACTTCTTTGTTTTTTAAGCTTTGTATAGTCCCTTTTTTTTTCGCATGGTCTTTCCTCTGTATTCTTTTAGTTTTTTTCAAGCCTTATAATATCTTTCTTCGTTTTATATAAGTTCGTTTGCAAAATAGGAAAAAGGAAAAAAGAAAAAAGAAGCAAACAGAGCTTGTCCATATTCTCTGTTGTGATAGATTTTAAATTGCACCAGTAAGATTTAGAAAGTTAAGGATTGTTCATTTTAGATATTATCTTAATTTTATAAACTAATTTATAATTTTGGATCTAATTTAAACTTTGGGCATGGTCAAAGACTTATAGGACTCTTGTTAATAAATTTAGATTTGGGTATAAATTGTTGATCAATGGTTCCTATGGATGTAATATATTTTACGACATGTGTTGATCACATCCAGCAGTTTTGATTACCTTCACATGTGTCTTGTTTGATCAGAAATCACAAGAGTATTAGCTCCAAAATTTTAAAAATAATTCTGAGAATGCAAGGAAGTGATGCAAGATGAGATGTTCAAATTTAAATTGTGTAGACAATAAGGGATTGCTCTGTTGGTCGCAAGTCCTATGATATTGTGGGAGTTGAGCTTTTATAGACCACCTTAATTGGTTCTCCACATTGGGTGCTTTATGTGGTTTCGTCTTTGAATTTATAGTGACCTAATCACCACCAAATACCAATCAATCCTTTTGCGTTGCTAAAGGCTAGCTTACATCAAGAGTCTGAATTGATAAATGGTAAAATTACATAAACTGGGCTACCCAAGATGAGAAGAGATGCAACTCTTGTAAAATTTTATGGGCTCTAACCGGCTATTACTTGATAATGAGCAATCTAATCAATAAACACAAGAAGCCAAACTTCTAAGGAGGCCCTACTAACTCCACATGTTTTTGTAACGGGGAATAAAATCTTTGATTTTATTTCGATTATATTAAATATATGAAGAATTGAATGGCTACATGTTCCTTTGCCTAATTTGTGTGTGTATATATTAAAAACAATAATTTCAGTAGAGAATTTTTCTATATTCCCAATTTCCCATCCACTACGATGGTCTAGGTCTCAATTCGAATGACTTGACCCTGCACAGCTTAAACTTTTTTGTCCTTTTTTTTTTGGTACCCCAGCCAGAGGCTAGATTCAACAAAGCCCACACATGTAGGAACAAAAAAATCCCACAAAGTGGGAGGATAGCACACAAAAGTGTGAAGAGAAGCCCACAAAAGGAGTAGAGTGGCATACCACAGGAATCAATCCATGAGCATTCGGGTGACATGCAGGGTTGCCAATTGATGATAAACAATAAACAAATCACTGGGTCTCAAGGATGTGGTTCTCTAATGGATTATATAACCCATGATCATATTGGGAAAGCCGAATCTGCCACCAAAGTGAAAGATTTAATCACTCTGGATCAGTAGCACCAGGCATGCTAATATAGTGCACCAGATTCCAATATCCCTTTGGGGGCATAGACATTCCATGTTGGAATAAGGTCACAATGAGAAGGGTTGTAGTTGCACTAGCAAAGTTTTTTATTCCCACATAACCAAGCCAATTCAGGGACCTCATTTTCCATCGAGAAAACTAAATGTAGATTGGCCTTTAACCCCGGCCCATGGTCAAACAGCAGGTTATTGAGGGGTTATCAGAAAAGCAATGGGATGGATGGATGATCAAGACTTTCTGAGTGGGTATTGGAGCCCAAAATCCGTGCCTTCCTCAGGGGTATCTAGCTATATATATGCAAGTGTCTCCAATTAAACGAAATAATTGTTGAGGATGATTGGAAGAGGCATTCGATTTGACTACAGTCTCTCAATCTCTTTAACCCTAGTCCAATTCCTTTTGATTAGACTCCAACTCACCAATGTCAGTTTCTGGGGTTGGAAAGAGAATAAGCTTTTTGTGGGTTTTAGCAATTCTCATGCCTTTGTAGCTTTGTTGGGTGTGTTTGGATGCACAACTGGATGCACAACCAAGTATTTGTGTTATAAACGCAGTGGAAATCGGATCACCTTCTTGTGGGGCCCAATTAAGCCCCATCAAAAGTTTCATTCTAAAGAGTTTTATACTTTCAAGATATAGAAAGACTTAGAAACTGCTTATTATTACTAATCCACTGAACTCTACAAATAGTCATTAGAGATCTATGCAATCAATATCACCTTCATTAGAAACAGAAGTCCCAGCCCAGTTTCCATATCAATACAATATTATTGAATGGAGGAGAAAAAGAAGAGAAGAATAACCACGGTGGAAGATTTGAGCAATGATTTGACGGTGGAGATTCTGCTTTTCTTGCCACTAAACTCCATCATGCAATGCTTCAATGTGTGTAAACGATGGCGATCTTTGATCACTGGCTGCCCATTAATGTTCCTCACCGATGGCGTCCATGTAGCAAGTATTTGTCATCAAGGTGTTCCCAAGTACACGTGCCTTGAAAAAGGCAACAGAAGAAGAATGCAGCTTGACTTCTTTTTTTATTTACCAACGCATAGACGATACCGTTATCTGAATCATCTCTCGTGCAATGGATTGCTCTTCTCCTATTATTTCACCAGAGAAAGCCTTCTGCCTCATCTCACTATGTGCTACATCTCCAATCCATTGACCAGAGAGTGTGTTCGTCTTCCAAACCCAACCATGGTGTGCCATGATTCTTTGTGTGGACTCGCCTTCGAAAACAACCCCAGAATAATCAATTCAAGTTACAGTAACATAGCCTTTTTCAAGATTGTGATTGTCCATAGTATCAACAATGACATAAAGAAGGCATCATATCAATTCGAGATCTACTCATCTGATAAAAGGGAATGGCAATTGCTTAAGTGGGCCTCCAAACCACATGATCTTGGTTGGTGTAAGCCAGAAGATAATGCAGTTTATTGCAACATGGTCCTGTATTGGCATTGCCATGGTAGGAGACAAGCGCTCATGTTCAATTTGGAAACAGAAACCTCTGGCTATTTGGATCTACCGAGATCCAATGAATATGCGTTCTTTTGTAAGTTGACGGAGTGTGCTGGGCAGCTGCACTACATTCGAAGCTGCATCCTTGGCCGCCAACTAAGTGTCTTTAAGATGTCGATGAACGGTGAATGGTTGATACTGCATGATGTAGATATAAGCGGATCAAATCAGAGATATTTGGATCTTTTTTCAATGCACATAAAAGCTTACTATCCACGATTTGTACCTATAGACATGAGCTGCCAAGGAGATGATGAAGTTCTCTTATATGACAATTGCCAGCAGATTGTATCATATGATCTTAAGAGGGACGTGTTTGAGATAGTCCTTCGTGAGAATGAAATTATTCCGCTGTCGAATAAGATCTTTCAATTCATTCCGCGGTCGAAGATCTTTCGATACACTCCTACTAACAAGAGGTAATCTCTTCCGTACTATGACATTGTAATTTTTGTTTTGTTAGAATTTTCTTCCTTCTAGTTCTTGTTTCTCCACAGAAGCCTCAAGTCATGAATCCTCAATTCCCTCAATTATAGCCATCAAAGAGGACGCTTCGCTTGCTCTTGTCAAGCTCTCTAGGCCTAAGCTTGATGTCACTCTCACTCAGGCTTTTCTCACCTTCAGCAACATGACTATTTTGTTTTTGGGCAGGATGCCTTGTTTTTGATGCTATGTTTTGACTTTTTTTTAGTCTTTGTATAGTCCTTTAACTTGTTTTTTTTCCGCATGGTCTTTCCTTTGTATTCTTTTTGGTTTTTTCTAGCCTTATGATCTTTCTTCGTTTCATTAAGTTCGTTCGCACCATAGCAAAAAAGGGGAAAAAAAGAAGAAATTGCAATTTGTGTTGTGAATTTTCATTTATTAATGGCGCTCATCCCCATGCAGGATTAAATAAAGAAGATCTGGAGCATGAGTTTAGGACCGAAAAGTCAGAAGTGCAGCTTGAGTTTTAAGACGGAAAAATCAAAACACTTCAAGCGCCTTACTAATTATGGTAGAAATTTGTTAGGGTGTTTCATAGTCCTGTTTATTTGGATTAAAAAGGAATTTTGTTGGTCAACATTTGATTTGATGCTTGTGTACGAAGATTATGAAGGTTTTTTATGGCCACCACTAGAATGGATTACTACTAGTTCTATTTAACTAATCAATGCAGTGGAAATTAACCAATCAAACAATCAAGAACTAGCTATCTACCAAGCAATCACCACAAGAAGGCAGACGCAATATTTAGCGTGGAAACCCTATCCAGGGAGAAAAACCACGAACCAGAAATCAAGAATTCACGAACAATGATAAGATATACTCACAAGCTCCTTTACCTCAGTCTATACATTGACCTAAGGACTGTAGTTATTCTTGCAAAAAATCCACTGACAATACATCCACAGTGCCCCGTTCCCCTTACTTGATCTCCTCGCACCTTGCCAGTCAAAATGAACTATCTTCTACAAGAAAGGTAGAAGCAGCAACAACCTTCTAGAGCAGTCATTCAGAATGATCTCTCAATGGCTCTAGAGAATAATTTCTCTCTTATGATATCTCTGACTCAGATTAATGAGAGGTGTGTATCTAGGGTTGAGAGTAATACCCTATAAATAGCCCCAAATTCGTGCCTATGACTTAGTGCACAAGTAGGACTCAACATGGGAAACAGGCATGTGCTGGGTAGGTTCCTCTCCAAGCTTGCAGGGTGGAAGTCCAGGCTGCTCTCTTTTGCCGGTCGCAGTATCTTGATCAGGCATGTGCTGGGTAGTTTAGCCACTCACATTGCTATGGTCTTTCCCCTCCTCAAGTTTGTTTCAAATCACCTCGAAAGTATAATGAGGAATTTCCTCTGGTCGGCAGCTGCTTCTAGATCTAAAAGGAGTCAGATTCATTGGGACTTGGTTTGCATTCCCACATCAGAGGGAGGTCTTGGCATTAGGCGCATCCAAGACCACAATGGTGCTTCCTTTCTTAAGTTGTCATGGATGGCTGCTACGTTTCTCTCTCTCTCTCTCTCCAATCCTTCCATCATGCCTCCAGATCGCAAACTTGCCTCCCGTCCCTTCCCCAAGCCATCTTCCCCGGTGACAGTCCCTCCTTCCTCTCTCAATCTCATCTCCTTTCCTCATTCAGAAGGTTTGCCAATTCCAACTCCATCCCCTGCCCTTTCTCTGGTTAGATCTTCGTCCCTGAATCTGGCCACTCCAGGAAGCTCTCTGCCCCTGGCTTAGGTCAGCTCCCAGTCCTCTGCTTTGGCGTCTTCCTCCCATTTGGACCCATACCAGCTACACCAGCCCCTTATGCAGAGTCGGTTTCCCCTGCCTCCTAATCCTATTCCGGCTTCTCCCCCCTTCTCTAACCCTTATCCCTTTCCTTCGATTCAAGCTTCCCCACCTAACCTAATCCAACCCCTTTTCCCTCCTCTTTCATCCAAATCTAATGGACAGCCCCCAGCCTCTTCAGCCATCCCGTACCCGTAGGGTATACCTAAAACCTCTCCCTTTTCCCAAATTCCAATTGGGGGCTTACTTTCAAATAAACCACCAGCCAGCTCTCATAATCAGCCTCTCACACTTATGGACCCTGCAGATCTTCTCCTTCGCCATGATCCTCATTATCCAATAGGCCACCACTGCCCGGCCTCTTCTAAAACTTATGCAAGCTGTCTTTCCCAACCAGTTTTTTCCACCCCTCCATCCATTACCCCTCCGGTAATGATCGATGGAAAGCTTACAGTCAGGATCCCTTTCCAGATGGTCAACTCAAGTAAACAATCCTTCTCCCATTCTGCCATGGGGAAGTTTATGGGACGAAGGCCTTCCCTGGAAGCGCTGGAACAATGGGTGATCTCCTTTTGGCGTATGTCTAGACCGTGCTTAATCTCGCTCACTGAGCGAGGTAATTTTATTTTTAGATTCTATTCAAAGGAAGACAGGGATGTCCTGGTTGGTCAAAGCCCCCTTTTTATGGAAAGGAAAAAACTACTCCTTCGTCCATGGTCTCCAGGTCAGGATGAATCTATTTGGCCTTCGGAAGTCCCTGTTTGGATTAGACTAAGAGGAATTCCCTACCACTGTTGGAGTAGCAACATTCTTTTGTCTATCGCAGCTTCCATAGGGAAGCCGCTCCGGCTAGATGAAACCACGGCCAAGCAGAAAATGTTTTCCTTTACTAGAGTCCAGATCTTGCTGAATGTTGCTACCTCTTTTCCGAAGGTTCTAACAGTTGAACTGGAAGGTGAACATACAGTGGACGTAGAAGTTCAATATAAATCCATTCCCTGCCACAAATGTCTCTCATTTGGCCATCTCTCTTCTAAATGCACTTTCAAGCCAGGTATGCTCAAGACCTCTGCTCAATCGGAAGTGCTGATTTCCCCATCTACTTCACACAGATTTAGAGAAGGTAGCTAATCTCAAGGCCCCTTTTGTTCCTGCAGCTACCTTTTCACTCCCAGGGTCTTCTGGGATCGTAGTTGACCAAGAGGGCAGCCTACAGGAGTCAAGCTGCCAGCAACTAGATGTATCCAAGGACTATGCCTCTGCAGCCAATCTCACTCCCAAGCTCATCCCCTTGCCCTCCTTGTCCTTACCACCCTAAGAAATCAATCTGGCTTCTCAGCCCCCCTTTTCCAATTCCTTCCAGCCATTAACCTCCAATGGACTTCCTTCCACAGACAACCCTCTCTCAGTCTTCCCATTGGAAGTAGCCTTTGAAATTCTGGGGAAAATTCCAGCTCCTTCCCTGGATTGTACTAACTCTTTCTCTATCTTAGAGAATTGCACTTTAGCAGATCCTACCCTCTCCTCTGCAAATTTGGAAAAGAAGCCTGCTGGTCATTCAAGAAAGAAAAGAATGATCCCACAAAAGTTGTTAGAATCAGCCCCTATCCCTTCTTCATCAATTTATCCCCCTTCAACCCCCCCACCCTCTCCCCCCCTCATCCTTCCCAAACCAGCTTCTACCAGTGAGATGTCTCTGATCGTGGACCTCTCTCCGTTTAAGGTGAAAGTTAGTAGGAAATCCAAAGGGAAAGGTTTTTCGCCCTCAGGTTTGAAGTCTCAGATTTCTTCTGGTCCTTCCCCCAATTTACCTTTTTAAATGATCAAAGCTATATTCTGGAATTATAGAGGCATCTGTAATACCCCTACAAAGACCATGGTCTCTCACCTGATTAAAACTCACTCCCCCGACATCTTTTTCCTCTCTGAGCCTAAGTCTAATTTAGACTCCTTCTCTAAGGGAGGCTTCCCCTTTGGCTACTTCCCATCCTTTTCCAACACAGAGAATTCTCTATGGTGTCTCTGTAAACAAGGTTCCAATTTCTCTTTTGCCCTTCTAGACAAATCTCTCCAGCATATCACCATTTCCATCTCAGATTCTCTGTCTACTTGCCCTTATATTATTACTGGAGTTTATGGTTCGACTGACTACAGGCAGAGGAGAAACCTCTGGGATTATCTAGTCAACAGCTCTTTTTCTTCAGTTCCCTGGTGTGTTATTGGAGATTTTAATGTCATTCTCTTGGCTAAAGAAAAGCTTAGCACTTGCCCCCCCTCCTCCCTCTCGGTCAAGGAGTTCAATGAGATGGCTTTGGCAGCTGGGCTGAAGGATCTCGGGTTCAGAGGAAATAGCTTCACTTGGGCAAATAACAGGTAAGGTCAGGCCTTTGTGGCAGCTTGGCTAGATCGAGCTTTTTCCAATTCTAAGTGGCTGGACACTTTTGCAGATCCGGTAGTGAATCATCTCCCTAGAATATCCTCAGACCACAGCCCCATTATCCTTTCCCATAGGCAAAGCCTATCTTTTAAAAATAAGCCTTTCAGATTTGAAGATAAACGGTTCTCTCATGACTCTTTCTCTAAGGTGGTTGAAGATAGCTGGGCCTCTCCCTGCAGTGGCACCCCTCAGTTCATCTTAGCCTACAAACTGAAGACTCTCAAATTCAATCTTAAGTCTTGGAGTAAAGAGGTCTTTGGTCACTTGAAATCTCTCATTGTTGAGGCAGAGAACTTAGTCTTGACCAAGCAAGAAGCCTTTGAAGCCAACCCCAATGACTCCCTCCTAAGGGATCTGAATCAGGCTAAATCTTCCCTCCACAATTGGCTTAATGCAGAAGCTACTCATTGGAAACAGCAGGCAAAGATAAAGTGGCTTCAGGATGGAGATAGGAATACGAAATTCTTCCACCTTTCTGCTAAGGCTAGAGGTATCCGTAACCGAATAGATAAGATCACGGTAGATGGCAATCTTCTTGAAGATGGTAACCAGATCAAAGTTCAGCCTTCCTCTCACTTCTCCAATCTTTTCCAAGCAGATTCAGTCATCCCAGACGAAGGCCTTTTCTGCTTGGCTGGTCCTTCAGTCACAGAGGAGCAAAATAAGTTCCTTATAGCAGTCCCTTCTCCGGAGGAAATCAGAAAGGCTGTCTTCCAGCTTAAGAGGAGTAGTTCCCTAGGGCCAGACGGATTCTATGGATCCTTCTTCACTAACTGTTGGGCCATTGTAAGTAAAGATGTGATTGAGGCAGTGATCCACTTCTTCTCTTCTGGTCGTTTGTTGAGAGAAACCAATGCCTTTTTCATCTCTCTAATCCCCAAAAAATCCTCTCCAGAATCATTCTTTGACTTCAGACCTATTAGCCTTTTAAACTTTGCCTACGAAATTTCCTCTAAGATCCTAGCTTCTAGGCTATCTACCATCCTTCCTCTCCTAATCTCCCCTAGCCAATCAGCCTTTGTTAAGGGTAGGTCTATTCATCATAATGTGGCCCTAGCTCATGATCTTATCCAAAAACTTAACTCCAAGGTTAGTGGTGGGTCAGTCTATTTAAAGTTGGATATATCCAAGGCTTTTGATAAGCTTCAATGGAATTTTCTATTTAGAGCTCTCAAGTTATTCAACTTTTCTTCTGCTTGGATCAACATGATTAGAGAGATGATTTGTACGAGTAGAGGATCCGTCTTGATCAATAACAGTCCTAGTGGGTTCTTTCCCTCTTCATGTGGTTTGCGCCAAGGGGACTCCTTGTCGCCTTATTTGTTCATCCTGGCAGAGGAGGTCCTTAGCCTTCAAATTGAGCAGCTCAGATCTTCAGGAAAGATTCAGGCCATCTCTCCTGTTCCCTCTACTCCTTGTCATCTGTTATATGCAGATGACATTTTGCTTTTCCTCAAAGCTCACAAGTCTGGGCTGAGACATATTCAAGAGCTTCTATCCGAGTATCTAGCCTCATCTGGTCAGTGTTTGAACCTTCAGAAGAGTAACCTTTTTCTGGGAAAATGTACAGCTAAAAGAGCCCAAATGATATCAGCCATTCTTCCCATCACTCGGGCCTCTCTTCCTTCAGTATACCTTGGAGTTCCTATCTTCTTTGGATCCTCAAGACACCATTTCTTCAATCCTCTTTTGGATTCCATTAGAGCCAGGCTGGATGGATGGAAGGCTAAGTGTCTCTCCTTTGCGGGGAGACTGATTCTGGTTAAGCACGTGCTTTCCTCCATTCCTCTCCACATCTCCCTTGCTATTCCTATCCCTAGCAAAACCATGCTCCAGTTAGAACACCTGATGAGAAATTTCTTACGGTCTTCTAGCTCAGAAAAGAAGAGAAGTTATATGGTGAATTGGGACATGGTTTGTTTTCCCAAAGCAAAGGGAGGCCTTGGTTTGCGTCGGTTGAAGGAGTTCAACGAAGCATGCATGTTGAAACTAGGCTGGTCTGCTGCTACATCAGACTCTATCTGGGCTAAATGGTTTCGTGGAAGGTATTTCAGAAAATCTCCAATTTGGTTCCCTGGAAACCCCAAGGCCGGGTCCACTATTTGGAAAAGGATCAGATCCTTAGCAGCTTTCCTTCAGAGTGGTAGCAACTGGGTTGTGGGGAATGGCGAACTGATCCTCCTATGGTTGGATAACTGGATTGATCATGATCCAATAGCTCAAAGATTCCCTCTCCTCCAATTTTCAGTTAAAGACTGGGTGGAGGATATCATTTGTGGCAATTCATGGAACATCCCTACTTCCCTTCCAGTGGAGATGCAAAATTTTCTTATCCATCAGACAAGTCTCATCCCTCCATCAGGCTCTTCTGTCCCTGACAAACTCAATTGGAAGGGCTCTTCGTCAGGCGACCTTTCTCTCAAATCAGCCTGGGATGTCTTGAGAACCAGAGCAGCTACAGTAGCTTGGTCTGGTCTAGTGTGGAATAATGTTATCAATCCAAGACTTTCTTGCTTTAGCTGGCGTCTTCTTCTCTGGAAAACGCCCACAGATTTCTAGGCAATGCAAACCAGCTGTTCTATGGCTTCCAGATGTTACTCCTGTCTTAGCAATAGCGAATCAGACCTTCACATCTTTTTTGCTAGCCCTTCCTCCTTCAGCTTCCTCAGTTTGGTCAGCTCTGGCCAAGGATGTAGACGCCAATGGTAGAAAGACTGCAACTGCTATCTTCTTCCAAGCCATCTATGCCATTTGGTTTTCTCGGAACGAAGCTAAGCACCGCAGCAAGGTCCCTTCTCTCAAGACTACCCAGTGGATCTTCTTGGACAGTTTAAGTGGTATGTTAAGTTCTTTTAAAGGTTCGAGAGTTCCTTTCCATCCAATTAGTTCTCTTGGATTCGGAATCTAAATGGGTACTCTCTTAGCTTCTGCTGAAGTGGAGATTTCCGCCCATATCCCTATTTTGGTTTCATTGCAAGGCTTTTTTGTAAGGCTTTCCAAGCAGATTTAGCCTGTTGTCTTTGGAGCTATCCTGCTACCTTGCGGTAAGGGTGCTGTCTTGGGCCCTAAGTATGCTTTTGCTTTTATTTTGGGCTTGCCCCTTCTAGTTTGTAAGTAGCTGGCTTTTTGCTCCCTCCCTGTCTTGTTGAGTTCAGCTTTCCCTTTTGCTATTTTTTGTCATTTTTTCTTCTCTTGTCCTAGGAGTTTTTTTGCCCTTTTCTTCAATACAATCTTACCAATTAGCAAAAAAGACGTTTGTCTCTCTTTGGGCTGGTTGGATGACTGGCAGGTACTTTCCCAGGACTGCTTTATGGATCTCTTTAACGACCAAAATTGATCCTTGTGTCTGGCGAAAAATAAGGTATTCTGCTCATCACATTTAAGCAAGCTGTAAATGGAACATTGGTAATGGTAAGTTGGTCGATACATGGTTTGACTGCTGGTCTTCAGATTCTAGCTTGGCAGCCTAGTTTCCTTCCCTCTCCTTTCCCCCTCACCAGATGGTCAGTTCTCTTTGGGATGGCTCAGCTTGGATTTTCCTGTCAGGGCTTCAGATTGAGGTGGAAGAGGCTTTGAGGAGTGTTGTTCAGCCTATCTCTATTGACCCAGTTACAGTTGACTCCATTTCTTGGAAAAGTCATCCAGGCAAAGACTTAGCTTTCAAAGAGGCTTGGCAGTTAATTAAGCACAGTCGGCCTCCTATGGTATGGGCTCCCCTGGTTTGGAACCACTCCGAGAGTGTCATTCTTCGCATGGCGATTGATGCACTGTAAGACTCCAACCCATGACTGGGCTCAAGCTGTTGGCTTCAGTCTAGCCTCCAGATGTTGTCTTTGTAATCAGAATGTTGAAACGGTGCAGCATCTCCTTTTCCTCTGCCCCTTTGCATCTGACCTCTGGAGTTGGATCCTTCAAGCTGCTGGTGTTTCCATTGCTGCTCCTCGGTCTCCTTCTAGCATTTGGCTGGGTCTCTCTGCTAACTGTGATAAGTTAGTCAGCCCGCTTCGGAGTTTCCTCTATCTTCTTTTCTACTACTTTTGTTATTTGGAAAAGCAGAAATGACCTAACTTATAGAAATTTAAGAGCCTCTCAGACGAAGGTCAAGATTCTCCTGAAAGAGCTCCTTTCTTTCTCTCTCAGTTCTATCAGTAGACCTTTTTCTGGCAGGTCTCTTCAGTTGTTTATACATTTTTTGAGTAATCCCACTCTTTGAGATTTGTAAATTTTATAGATACATTCTATAGCTTCATTTTCTTGTTCTCTTTGTGCTGTCCCCTTCTGTGCGCCCTGGGCTTGTTTTGTTCTTTCCTTGGGCCTCTGGGATCTTCTATGGTTGCTCAGTTGCGACTGTAGTTTTGTTAGAGTGTAGCTAGCTGCTCTTCTGCTGTTTGTCCCTCCTTCTGTGGGCCTAGCAGTGGGGCTTTGGATTGCTAATCAGTCTCATCTTTTGCTGGTTGTGATGCTTTCCCTGTTTAGTGTTTGTAGTTTCTTTGCTTGCTCTGTGCAGTGGAGAGCTCTTTGGTCTTGAGCTTCCTGTTTTCTAGTAGAGTTCTTCCCTTGCTGTGTATGGCAGAGCTTTGTGTTTGCTATATACAATTTGTCAGTGATGTGCAGTGAAGTGTGGAGTTTTGTGGAGGTTGGCCTTGTTTTTTGTGGTTAGTGACAAGTGTTTTGAGTGAAGAAGCTCTGAAGCCTCCCATTTTTTGTTCTACTGATCTCTGCTATGAAGTGCTTAGCAAGGAGGGGGATCTCTTTGTTATGTAGTGCCTTGAAGTGGTTGTGCAGGGCAGTGCGGTGTTCTGCGTCAAGTGCTAGCTGCTGCTTCTTCGTAATGCTGTGTTTTGTCCTCCCCTTTATGTTGTTTTTGGTGTTGTTTTGGTTTGCGCTTCTCCCTGCTGGTGCTGTGGTCTGGCGGGGAGAGGGTCCTGTGTCTCTTGTTTTTCTGGGTTGGCATTTTAGGTTGTTTTTCTGTCTTTTGGGATGTCTTTTTTGTAAGCATCCCCATTCTTTTTTCCCTGTATTTTGGGGGCTTCTTGCCCAGTTCTCTTCTCTCTTTCAATACAAATTAACCTTTAAGCAAAAAAAAAAAAAAATGGGAAATGGAGTCTCAAAAAGAAACAGTTTCGTATCAGAAATTGAGAGTTTCCCGGAATACTGCGCACTGTTCGCTTGAGTGAACCCTTCATCCGCTCGAGCAAATGAGGCTCTGCGATCGCTTGAGCGAAGATATGGGCGCTCGAGCGGACTCCTTGCTGGTTGATGCGGAAAATCAGCACACTTTTTCTTTCAGCTTTCTTCTTATAATGCTTTCAGACTTTCTTCTTAGAGTCCTTCCCATCTTCTAACTTAGGGGTCCTTTTCTAAATAAAATATACAACTCAAAGACCCCTATTGTTTAGTCTAACATGAATTAGCCAATACAAGAATACTAACAGATCCTAGCATTGAGAGTGAATCACCCACCATTGGGGTGAGTCGATTTCAAGTTCTTGTGATTGAGATTCACTAATTGGTGGTTTCTCTCTTTCTATTCTATTGTGGTTTCTTGTGGATTTTGTCAAGGATTCGCAAATAAGAATGAATGTCTTTTTTTTATTTTGGTAGTCTGGTGCCAGCTTGATAAAAAGTAGGAGAGGAAGAAAATTGGATTGGAAAGAATTATATCCCATGGGTTGATGCAGAATTGGATCCACCTTTTTTGAAGGTGAGATTTCAATCAATCCTTTTCTTATTTGCTCCAATCATGGAGATTGAAGGAACACTATTTACATAGGAATCAGATTGTTAAATAGGCTGATCTTTTCCTACAGTCTCTTTCTCTCTTTTATCTTCAGATCAAATAACCAGTGTTGAGGCCAAGTTATGATGATCCAACTCACTAGTTTCATATATCTACAATGTATACATTTACTATAATTTAAATCCGATTGGGATAGTATATATGGTAATCATTTGTGGAATATAGAAGTATTTTTTACAGAAGCAAGAGTTCCATTTGATGGTGGGTCCCAAACGCAATCTAGCCATCACGACTACTTGCAAAATGACCTAATTCTTTGTTGGACAGTCACATTCACCAACACCAATCATGGCCCTTTATTGGACCTCTTGTGGCCACAATAAATTCATGAGATACGAAGGCCTTTATTGATCAATGGTTCCTATGGATGCAATTTTCCTTTGGATGCTATATATTCTGCGACGTGTGTTGATCACATCCAATAGTTTTGAACACCTTTTTATGTGTCTTAATTTGATTAGAAATCAAAATGGGCATTTCCAATTGCCAAATCTAATCGTTAGAGCCTATAGTCGTTGCAATTGTTGCATATCTGGACACTTTTCCCCCTACACTATCCACTTTGATTTGGACTCTTAACCAATTTAAACTTTGGAAATCACAAATGAATGGAATTCCATGATGGAGACCAGTTATTAAAAATTAAAACGATTCAAAATAAGTTCCCTCCGTGTGTTAAATATGCCCGTCAATGGGACGGACTGGGCCAGGGCTTAGGATATCCAATCTCGTCTCGAATATTGGGCGGGCCTACAGGGGGTTGTCCAATTCCGGTGTCAAATCTCGTCCCGTGTGGGCCCGGGCCAAGCCAAGGCTTAGAGAGAGGGCGACTGGGCAAGGGAGCGAGAGGGAGAGGGAAAGAGGGTGAGAGAGGGAGAGGGGCATAGAACAAGAGAACGAAGGGGCAGAGGGTGAGAACGAGAGCAAAGACGGGCGCGAGAAGATAGAGTGAAGACGAGGGCGTTCACAGAGAGATGAGGGCATTCACACTTATGCAGAAAGACGAGGGCAAGAGAGAATAGAGACCAATGAGCTTGAGAGAGGAGATGTTTCATTAGGGTTCATTTGAAGCGAGGTTCATCTTTTATAAGGGGTGACGATTATGAGGGGCGAAATTTTAAACATACCCCTCCTAATAAGCCGTTAATAGCTTTTAGTAGGGGGTAGTTTCGATAAATTTATTAAAATGAGTGAAATGTGCTTGCGGGTAGGCCGGACCTGTTTTGCCCATTCCAAGTCTCATTTTGGTCAAGCTTTAAAACCATTATCCAAGCCACCTGTCGGGCCGGGTATCCATTTATTAAAAGCCCTGTATTTTTGTGGTTGGGAGCCGAACCGAATATCCATTTTAAAGGGCTCAATTGACAGGCCTAGTGTTAATCCTATAGTGAGAATTTTGAGGCAACAACAAACCCCAATTCAAGAAAGTCTATTTTGAACGGCTCGGATCTTCAATTGGTGTTCCACAAAATTGTTATAATAATTAAGGGGACCACAAAGGGCCATCACAACCATATAAATTAAATGTCCCGCAAGCTGAATTGAAATTAGCAACCTTTAATTTGCATGTGAAATAGAAAAAAGGAGAATCCGATTATTGCAGGTTTTAGTAATACTCATGCCTTTGGAACGGGGGCTGGGAGTCCGGATCCCCTGTTTCGGTGAAACAGGGGAGTATTGTTTTAGCGAATAAAAACGTGCCACATGGACTAAAAAAGGCAGTACTTCTTTCAGGTCCAACTCAGCACGATATTTTATAGAATTCCAACTCTACCCTTGCCCTCTCCCCTCTCTCATCTATCACGTTTTCGTATTCCACAATCCATTCAGACTCAGCAGCGGCCTCCTGTTCTCCGCTGAAGAAAAAACCCATCTCCGGCAGCACTAGCAAGTTTAGGTCGAATTTCATTCTATGACACGACCCGAACCCGAGATTTTAATTAAATTGAGTTAACCCCGAGTCGCGCCGCATACTTACTCCCGTGAACTTCGATCACATAAAATTCACAAGGGATATCAATTTAAACATTATGCGGAATATCAACATATAAACAAATATACATTGTTCATATTTAGAACAAAAACTCATTTACAATTTATACAAACACCCCACTTGCATATTTAATTACAATGCAAGGATGAAAAGTGTGAAGCATTTCCCAAAAACAAACAACTCTTTTCAAGTTTATATTTCTCAAAATTATCTCCACTCTACGAGTCCACCTGGAGGAACCGGGCCAGTCTCCTCCGCTGGTGCTGTGGCCTCGGGACAGGCAGGGGCAGCTAGGCCTGTAATGCCATTAATAACACACTGTGAATTCAACAATTCAGTAATGTATAAACAGTTTCATGATTACATATGCTAATCACATATTTAATATGTCTATTTCAATGTTAGACTAAAACCAGTAACAGTAACAATATCAGTAACAGTAACAATATGAGTCTTTATTAACAATTTGGCAACTAACATAACATTTCCAAATCATATCCCATCTTCCTAAAACGAAAGGAATACCATCTTCCAAATAAAGGAATGATTACCATCTTCCATACAGAAGGATTAGTTGGAATTATCAGTGACCGGGCCAGGGACTACTGACATCACCACGGAGTTCCAGAACACTCCCAAATAGACTGCTGCAGCAGTAGCAACTCAATGAGCTTATAGAAATCATCATGTACTGCCAGATTCAAAGTACAATACAATTCATTTAATTACAAGTGAACAGATCTAAGTCAGCGTACAATTTCAAGTAAACGATTCGAACCAACCAAATGGGTGTAATCCTCAGTTATTTAATATACATGTGTTATTCTTGATAGACACCACAATTTATATAAATTTATACATTAAAATCCCCTTAATTAACACCTATGGAGGTATAAACAATGTAAACAGCCTTGATTAAATCAATAGGATCTTTTCCTTTAATTTCATAATCAAATTTGACAAATTAACAGCTTTGGTTAGTTGTTCGGTCACCTTTCAGTCGACCGAGCTACCCACTTCGGTTAACCAAATTTTGTCGGTTCGCAATCTAGAGACCTTCAATTTCTCTGAAAATTCTCAATAAACTCGGTCGACCTGTCGGTCAACCAAACTACCTTTGTCGGCTGACCGAACTTAGTTCGGTCACCTCTCGGTTCGCAAACCAGAGGCGAATTTTTCTCCCTATCATAATGTCGGTCAGCAGTTCGATCACCTATGGGCTGATTGAACGCTGCCCAGAAGTTGTAGAATTCTAAAATGAACTCTGTTCTAAAATCCATCAATTACAACCTACATAAGACTCATGGAACTTCCTGTTCCCTTTCACAAACATCATTTACATACAATTATAACACTTCTAATTCATATTCATATCAATCTTCTTCTCCAATTCATCATTCATCTCATATCACTTAATCAATTCAAATCAAACTCAATTCCTGTACAAAATAGAATGGAAACCACAAGTGCAACAGAATCAAAAGAAAACTAATTACTCTAGCATATCAATCATCAGTTACGCATATTAATCATCAGTAAGTAACTGATTATACTTGCCTCTATTTCAAGTTTGACACAAAAACCCCTTTTTCTCTTGAGCTTCTAGTTGTTTCAAACAACCCAATCTCAAACCCTAATACCATGAACAATTCCAAAACTAACTCAATGGATTGTTCAACACAAAAAATGGCCTAATGATCTGAATTACAGCTGAAACCTATCAAATTACTTACTTGGCAGCTTGATATATATAAGAAAACCTAAGATCTTTCTCAAGCTTTAACTCCAACACTTAAAGAAAATGATAAACACAATCTCTTCTTTCAAAACCACTTGCAAAAATCCAACACTTGGTCAAGAGGATGGAAGAAGAAACGAAGAAAGACGAAGAGCTAAGCTTGTAGCAGCCCTGAAATAACTTGAACCGACTGAAAATGATCTGGGTTCAGCTGGTCCGTGCTGTAACATTTGCATGAAGGACATTTGGTTCCTAATTTGCAACTTAACCCCTTCCTTTTACACTATTTTCAATTTAAGTCAAACTAAAGCCCATTTGACTCATTTCAAGTCAAATGAAAATGCGTATGTTATGAACTTTGATGTACTCATCGAGATACACACGATGGTATCAAATTCCACTACATTTGACGAAATACATATAAATTAGTATTTACGGAAAAGTCCTTCATTTTACTAATTTGAGTCTAAATCTCAACTTAATTAACTTATTGTCTTCCAAATCATCTCATTATACTCAATTCAATTTTTCAAGACTAATTGAACTCATTTTAACCATTAATCACATTTAAATCGACCAATTATGCCTAATATGCATTAATCTCAATTAATTAGAGTTAATCTTGATTAACTCGGGACGAGATGTAACATTCTAACAGGGCCCACCGTGTCATGCCCCCAGAAGTGAAAACGGGGTTAATGCGTGAGATTAGGGCTAATTAAAATTTGTCCAACATAAGTAACAACACTTAGCCCCAATCAAGTCTCAGATGGATCGAAGACCGCTGTGAGGTGTAACATTTCCTCAAATAAATATAACAATAGCGGAAGCTTAATACAAACAAATGGTATCTCAGAATGTGCAGTTAAGAGCAATACGGAAATATATTAATTATAGTTCAAGTTTAAATGGTTAAACAAAAGTAATTATAACAATGAAAGGCCACACCAAAACTCGGGCCTAACCAAAATGAAATAAAAGAACCAAAATATGAATCTATCCAAAATATGCATGAGGCGCTCATGTACGGGGTTGATACGGCTATACAACGCCATCCGTACTGTAATTTAGGAGGTCATCATACTGATCCGCCTGAATTGTCTCCTCCTCGAGATAGAAAGGCTCGGTTGGGGCTGCACAGAACCGGACCGCAGACCTGACCGGACCGGATTTGCGGTCTTAGTGGTCCAAATCCGGTCCGGTCCAGGCCTTGACCGGACCGGATAGGATTTATTAAAATAATAATTTTTTTTAATATTATGAGCCCATGAGGCATAAGCCCAACGCCCCAGCCCAGCACCCATTTGTAAAACCCATCATTCATTCATTTGACATTTGCCCACTTTTTAGATGTGAGATGAAAATGAAAAAAGAAATGAAAATCGGTCTGGACCACTTTAAGTGGTCCAACCGGACCGGTTTGGACCGGACCACTTATAAGTGGTCCGGTTCGGTCCTTCATTTTAGGCCGGACCGGAAATCCGATTGATCAACCCTAGGCTCGGTATCTATGCACCAAGAGTAGCATCATCAAACACGACAGTCGGCAAGCAATATATATAAATCATCAGGATATGCAAAATGAATGAGAGTAGACCAGAGACAAGATCATATGAAATGCATAGCAATCTGATCGTAAGATATGCATAGCATTCGAATCAGAATCAATCTAATATAAACATCTAGCAAGATAGGCGGTCCGCATATGCTAATTACCAAACCAAACCAAACCAAACCAAACCAAGCCTTTTCCCACTAGGTGGGGTCGGCTATATGGATTTGACGACGCCAATCAAATCTGTTTAGGGCCATGTCCTCCGTTAGATCCATGTAGGCAAGATCATGTTTAATAGTTTCTTTCCAACTTCTCTTGGGTCTCCCTCTCCCTCTCCTACTCTTGGCAAACTCCATGCTTTCACACCTTTTAACAGGTGCCTCTGTTGGACGCCTTCTAACATGGCCGAACCATCTCAGTCGATTTTCTCTCATTTTATCTCCAATCGGTACTATTCCTACTATGCCCCTAATCTCCTCATTCCTAATCCTATCTCTCCTTGTAATCCCGCACATCCATCTTAGCATTCTCATCTCCGCAACTTCCATCTTCTTGACATGATTATGCTTTACTGCCCAACACTCTGATCCATATAACAACGCTGGCCGTACCGCCACCTTATAATACTTTCCTTTAACCTTGAGGGGGACTTTCCGATCACACAAGACCCCCGAAGCACTCCTCCATTTGGTCCACCCGGCTTGAATCCTGTGACTTACATCAGTATCAATCCCTCCATCCTGTTGCACCATAGATCCAAGGTACCTAAAGTTTTCTTTTTCTACTATCTTTTGTGTGCCCAAACTTACTTCTATGTTACCAGGTGTCCTACTTTGACTAAACTTGCATTCCATATATTCCGTTTTGCATCGAATTAGCCTAAACCCTTTTGTCTCTAATGTTTTCCGCCACAATTCAAGTTTAGCATTCACTCCTTCTCTCGTCTCATCCACTAAAACAATGTCATCTGCAAATAACATACACCACGGCACCTCATCCTGGATATGTCTTGTAATCTCATCCATAACTAGGGCAAACAAGTACGGGCACCGCATATGCTAATTACCACGGGATAGTATTGCCCTCCCGTACTCACATTGAGTCATGGTGGGGAAACTATGGTGGGGAAACTAAGACACAGGATATACCTGGCAACAAGACACATGATTAAAAGCCTGGCAACAAGACACGAGTGTGAACTCGGCAACAAGACACGGGAATGACCCGGCAAACAAGCAAGATTATTAAGTAACAAGTCGTACTGCGCAGACGTTCATCAAAGTCCTCACACAGAAAGTGCCCTATATGTGTTAGGGCGATATACAACTGAGTGGTGTTTGACAGAAGGATTCTTAGACAAACAATAGTGAAGGGCTAGGCTTTCTTGTGTGAACAAAATTTTTTAAACAAAGAGAGACTACTTTTCCATTTATCAAATCAAGGTCAAGACAAGACAATACAAGCAAGCTTTCAATAACATTATCAATACCATAAGTAGTCATCGTCAAGCTTTTACAATCAAAGCCACATAGCCTCAACACTTCCATCAATTACCAAGAACAAGCGGAACATTGAAGGGGATCCTAAGTTCAACACCTAGGTTAATCAAATAATCCTAAAGTAAACGAAGCCAAAGAACATGTACATAACATATAGATAAGTACCAGACGGTACAATTCAGAATCAAAAGCGATAAACAATCCAATCCTAGGTACAATGTTATTACCATGATCTCGTACAACTCTACTCAGTCAATGAAAGGAATAAGGATTGCAATACCCGTACAAACAATCTTCGTGCATAGATATAAAGGAGGGTATCCCGTTGTCCCGTACCGTGCAAGATTAATGTAAGTTGAAAACCCGAGAAAACCGAATTAACGACGAGAAAATGTCTGCCCAAAACATCCTTCATATCAAGTCACATGAGTCCAAAAGGATAATCAAGCACTACACTAAAAATGGAAAATTGAAACGGATTACCGTTCCTAATCTGTGTGTTCCTAATCCGTGTATTCCTAATTACGGGTTTCGGAGGGACTTGGTCATGCATCCCGTGGTCACTATGGCAGCACTGATGACCAGGGTAAACCGGTTCGTTAGGCAAGAAGCAGACGAAGCCCGAGCCCAGGAGCATTTCAACCTCTACAAAAACAACCAGGCAGCCTCCATCTCGGCAGAAGACTCCAGCTCGGCGGATGTCTCCAGCTCCGCAGCAGCCTCCATTTCGGCGGAAGCCTCCATCTCGGCGGACGACTCCTCCAGCTCGGGAGGTAGCTAGATGCCTCCTATCATCACTTAGCCTCGACCGCCCGTCAGCTTCGATCGCACGACCCTCTACCATCATCTCTGGCGGCACGGTCCTCTATTGTCAGCTTCGATGGCGCCGTTAGCTTCGATGACACCGGTACGACCCTCTACTGTCGGCTTCGATCGTACGACCCTCTACCATCATTTCACGGCACGGTCCTCTGCTGTCAGCCTTGATCGCACAGTCCTCTACCGCCATCAGTCATCCAGAGCCCCGTGCTCTTACATCTCGGCCGCGCGCTAGATCTCGATCTCTTGCATCTCGGCTACGTGCCAGATCTCGACTTCGTGCATCGCGGCAGCATCACCAGATTCTTGACCTCACGCTGGTGTCACCCTCATGATGGCCTCCATGTCATACAGGTTCGGCCTCGTGCAAGGGGTCCTCTCCATCTCGGCTCTCAAGCCAGATCGCCGGCATGTCTCCAAAAGCGTGCCACGAGCATCTCGGTACTCATACCAGATAGCAGGCACGTCATGCTGTGCGTGCATCTCGGCTCTCAAGCCAGATAGCCGGCATGTCTCCAAAAGCGTGCCACGAGCATCTCGGTACTCATACCAGATAGAAGGCACGTCATGCTTTGCGTGCGTCTCGGCTCTCAAGCCAGATAGCCGGCATGTCTCCAAAAGCGTGCCACGAGCATCTCGGTACTCATACCAGATAGTAGGCACGTCATGCTTTGCGTGCATCTCGGCTCTCAAGCCAGATAGCCGGCATGTCTCCAAAAGCGTGCCACGAGCATCTCGGTGCTCATACCAGATAGCAGGCACGTCATGCTTTGCGTGCATCTCGGCTCTCAAGCCAGATAGCCGACATGTCTCCAAAAGCGTGCCACGAGCATCTCGGTACTCATACCAGATAGCAGGCACGTCATGCTTTGCGTGCATCTCGGCTCTCAAGCCAGATAGCCGGCATGTTTCCAAAAGCGTGCCACGAGCATCTCTGTACTCATACCAGATAGCAGGCATGTCATGCTTTGCGTGCATCTCGGTTCTCAAGCAGGATAGCCGGCATGTCTCGTTCACAGCTCTCGCCAGCTCGGCAGCAATGCCCCTCCTCAGCTTGGCACTCTCCAGCTAGGCAATATACATGCGGCATCTCGACAAGCATTGCCAATCCCTAGCTCGGTAGCAGCGCAGCCTGTAGCTCGGTAGGAAACTCTTCCTCCAGCTCGACAGTAGTGCTAGTCTCCAGCTATGCAACAGTGCCAGTCTCCAGCTCGGCAGCAATGCCAGTCCTCAGCTTAGCAGCAATGGTAGCCTCCTCGGCAGCGTCACTAGAATACTTCCATCAGGATTACACCTCTGGCGACGAGCCAGCTGGTCACGTCTCAGTCTCTCAGTTGGTGACAAACCGGACACCGAAGACTATCAAGCTCAAACAGTCCTCCCTTCTTAGCTTCCGACCTCAGAGAGTACTCTCAGAGCTCAGAAGCTGGGGGGCTATTGTGTGGGGATAATCCCGAACTTGCCGGGATCCCTGTCAAATGCAGTATCCGGGACTCCCGCACCAGCTAGTCCATCTCGGCAAAGCTCAGTCTCGGAAACGGTGCCAGCATTCAGCTCGGCCAAGTGATCCCACTTCGGCTATACGCTCATTCGCTCCCGACCTCGGCACCAGGCACCCCAGGTCGCCCCCAACCTCGGATCACCGACCTCAGCACCCCGACCTCGGTCAGGATGCCAGAACTAGCCAAGGCAGGGGCTGACAGCTGTCCTCCTTTGGACGCTCATGCACGCTACAGCACTGCGACGTGACAAAGGCACCGCTCGTACTCTCTGACAGAGCCTCCCATACCGCCCATGCTTCCTGACAGATCGGCGTCCACAGACGCCAGAGTGGGCTATGATGGGACGGCTAACCACCTCACTATCTCCTCTCTCCCTCTCTCTCCAAAGTTAACTCTCTCCCTCTCCCTATCGATATAAGGAGCAGGCACAGAGAGGAATAGGAAGAGATCCAACCCACCATACACAAAACCATATGCCAGATCTCTCCCTCCCGAGAGAACCACATGCTGGTATCATCTTTTTCCCCAAAATCTCTATCCTTAGTCCAGTTCTCATACTGACTTAGGCATCGGAGAGCCCTGCGCTGCCCACAGCCAGGGTCCTTTGACCTACTATTCTTCCTCCCCTTCTCAGGTTTCAGGCAAGCATCGGTGTTCAACCAAAAGTCACCACATTTATTAACCACATTTATTAACTAAAAGATAAAAAAAACTCCATTTCCCATACCAAAAGTCAACAATATTCCATCCCAAATAACTAAAAATAAAATAACATCATAACCCACTACATATTTTATTCATACTTTTCATTTCACTTCACTCCACTTGACTTTAATAGTAAAATGCCAAACGGGCCCAAAAATGACGATCTCAAGAGGATTATATCATGTGATCTTAAAAGGGATGTGTTTGAGATAATCCTTGCATTGAGAAAGACTTGATTGTGGTGTGGGAGACCTTTCGATACACTCTTACTAACGAAAGGTAATCTCTTCCAAAAACTATGACATTGTAATTTTTGTTTTGTTAGAATTTTCTTCTTTCTAGTTCTTGTTTCTCCCCAAAAGCCTTAAGTCATATATCCTGTCAAGACTCGGGCCCGAGATCCGATAATATCCGGATCGAGATCCCATACTTACTCCCGTAAACTTCTAATTAACCGAAGTTAAAACGGAATCCACTTAAGGGATAATCATCCAATCATCCTGTCAAATATTCAAATTGCGGAAAACTTATATATATTTAACATCATCTAATCATGAATGTACGGTCTTAAACAAAAATAAGATTCTTTTACATATAATGTTTTGTCAACCATTGCATATCCTCAATTCCATTATATATATATATATATGTAGCCATCAAAGAGGATGCGTCACTCTTCCTTGGCTTCATCTCTCCTTCTGCCAAGTTTCATGACTCTTTTGTTTTTAGGCAGGATGTCCTATGCTATGCTTTGACTTCTTTGTTTTTTAAGCTTTGAATAGTCCCTTTGTTTTTTCGCATGGTCTTTCCTTTGTATTTTCTTTCTATTTTTTGAAGTCTTGTAAGCTTTCTTCATTTTATATAGTTCATTTGCACCATAGCAGAAAAGAAAAAAAAAAAAGAGAACAAATTACATTTTGTGTGTTGAGTTTTCATTTTTTAATGGTATTTATCCCTTTGCATGCAGGATTATTACAGAAGAACTGCAACATGAGTTTAGGCCTGAAGAATGAGAACGGCAACATTTAAGACTGAAAAGTCAAAATTGCAACATGAGTTTAAGATGGAAAAGTCAAAATAGTTCAAGTGGCTTTCTAATTATGTTAGAAATTTATTAGGGTGTTTCAAGCCATAGTCCTGTTTATTTTGATTATAAGGAATTCATAGTCATGTTTATTTTGATTATAAGGAATTCTCTAGGTTAATATTTGATTTGATGCGTGTGTACGAAGATCCTAAAATTGAAAGTGAATCGCCCACTACTGGGGTGAGTCGATTTTAGGTTCTTGTGATAGAAATTCACTAATTAGCTTGTGTCTTTTCTCTCTCAATTCTATGGCACTTTCTTGTTGATTTTTTCATAATAGAATAATCCAATCACTTTACAATCTCACTACTGAGGATTTTGTGTTGTCTTTTGATCCATGATACATTGGTTGTTTATTCTGGGTTGAGTGGATTCATTCACCACCAAATAATTTTGATGGTTTGGAGGGAATTTATAGTTCGTTTTTGTTTTATTCTTGTATTATTGTGATAAGTAGGGGGATTCGCAAATAAGAATGAATGTTTTTTATTTTGGTAGTCCGGTGCCAACTTGATAAAAAGTAGGAGAGTGTTACATCCCATCCCGAGTTAATTAAGATTAACTCTAATTAATCGAGCTTAATGTGAATTAAGCATGATTAGCTAAATTAAATGTGATTAGTGATCATACTGAGTTGAATTAGTCTTGAGAGAATGATTAAAGTCTGATGACATGATTTGGAAGGCATTAAATTAATTAAGTTGAGATTTAGACTCAAAATGAGAATAAGTGAATGAATGGGGGTTTAAATGCAAATTTGCATTGTGACTAAGCTCAACTGAAACATGAGCTGGAAGAATGAGAGGGATTCAGTGAGAGTCTGCAAGCACCTCCTAGCTTTCTTCTTCATTCGTTTCTTTTTCCTTTTTGGATAAGTGTTTGGATTGCAAGTGAGTTTGGAGAATGAGAGTTGGAAGCATCATCTTCTCCATCAGCTTCTTTTAATTTCTTGAGATGAAGATGGAAGGAAACTCAAGTGAAGGTTCTGTTTGCAAATAGAAGAGTTTAAGATTTGATATTTGTGTTAAAATTGAAGCTAAGGCAAGTATAAACTTATTTATGATTAAATGCTAGTTATTATGAGTTTCTTGTGGTTTCATTTTATTGTATAAATTGATATGGTTTAGAAGTGTTAATTGTATATGGTTTGTATAAATGGATTTGAAATATAAATGAATTGAATTGATTAATTGAAGATTGGAATAGAAGTGTTTAATTGATGTTTAAATGGTCTTTAAGAAAGGGAACAGGAGGTTCCAGATGTATCATACAGGTTGTAAATGAAATGGAGAAAAATAGAATTCTAAATCAAAATCTGCAGAGAATTTCTGGGTAAGGTCGGTCAGCCGACAAGCCGACTGAGACTTGACCGACAGTGCAAAATGGAGGAAAAACGTGTCTCTGATTTTTTGACCGAGACCTGACCGACAACTCAACCGACAAGTGTCGGTTAACTGACGAGCTGACCGACAGTCAGTAAATTTTCAGAATTAATTTCAGAATTTTAAGAAATAAAGCCAATTGATTTAATCAAGGTTGTTTCTACTGTTTATACCTCCATAGGTGTTAATTAAGGGGACTTTAATGTACAAATCTATATTAATTGTGATGTTAATCGAGAATAACACGAGTACATTAAATAACCAAGGATTACATTCAATTGGATGGTATAGTTTATTGGAAAGTAATTGAATTTGAATTGTTAGAGATATGTTCTTTATTGTCTTAAATGACATGATGTGATGACTCAAACCCAGGTAGGGTAATTAGTGGTTTATATATTGAAAGGATCCTGAAAGGATTACTTATTGATTTGTATCCGTTCATTTATAATTAACGAAAACTAAATAAAATGAATTGTGTTATACATTGAGTCTGGCACTACATAGTGATTTCTGTCTGCTGCAGCAGATTATTTGGGAGTGTTCCGGAACTCCGTAGTGATGCCAGTGGTCTCTGATCAAGACACTGAGTAGATGTCATTTATTTAATAAGTCCTTGAGACCTGGGTCATGAATGGTGTGCCCTTCCGCCCTGTGTCAATAGAGAAAATCCTTGAGGCTTGGGTCATGAATGGTATGCCCTTCCGCCCTGTGCCAATAGAGGAACTTCTTTCTTTTTAGGGACATATAATTTGATTTGGGAATGCTATGATAGTTGGTCAACTTATAAAGACTCTCATTGATTAGTAATTGTAATTGTAATTGATTTGAAAATTATAAATATTGTTACTCTCATTGAATTAGCATATGAAATCGTAGAGCTGTTTATACATTGCTAAATTGTGAATTCACAGTGTTATTGATGGCATTACAGGCACAGCTGCCATTGCCAGTCCTTCAGAGGTCATAACACCCGTGGAAGCAACTAATACAATTTCTTCCGAATGACTCGTTGAGTGAAATAAAGTATTGTAATAATGTTGTGAAACTTTTAGAACATGTTTATTGTTCATAATGTACATAAAGTTTTATTTATATTCCGCATAATGTATGATTTGATATCCCTTGTGAAGTTTATGAGTAAATTTCATGGGAGTAAATATGGTCGCGACTTGAGATTAACTCGACTTAAATTTATATCTCGGAGTCGGGTCGTGACAGAAATACGTTCCAAACGGCCCTTCCATTGACGAAACTTGGATTGGAAAGAACTATATCCAATGAGTTGATGCAGAATTGGATCCACCTTTTTTTAAGGTGAGATTTCAATCAATCCTTTTCTTATTTGCTCCATTCAAGGTGAGATTGTTTAAATAGGCTCATCTTTTCCTATAGTCTCTTTCTCTGTTTATCTTCAAATCAAAAACCAGTGTCGAGGCCAAGTTATGATGATCCTTCACTAGTTTCATATCTCTTCAATGAGTACATTTACTATAATTTAAACCCGATTGGGATAGTATGGTAATCATTTGTGGAATTAATATAGAAGTATCTTTTTATAGAAGCAAAAGTTCCATTTGATGGTGGGGTCCCAAACGCAATCTAGCCATCACAAGTACTTGCAAAATGACCTAATTCTTTGTTGGACAGTCACATTCACCAACACCAATCATGGCCCTTTATTGGATCTCTTGTGACCACAATAAATTCCTTTGTATGCAATATATTATGTGCCGTGTGTTGATCACATCCAATAGTTCTGAACACCTTTTCATGTGCCTTAATTTGATTAGAAATCAAATGGGCATTTCCAAATCTAGTAGTTAAAGCATATAGTCGTTGCAATTGTTGCATTTGGACTCTTCTCCCCATACACTATCCACTTTGATTTGGACTCTTAATTAATTTAGACTTTGGGAAATCACAAATGAATGGAATTCCACAATGGATCCGCACACTTATTAAAAATTCAAAAGGTTCAAAATAAGTTTCATGCGTGTGTAAAATAGGCCTGTCAATGGGACGGGCTGAGCCAGGGCTTGGGCTATCCAATCTCGTCCTGAATATTGGGCGAGCCTATCAAGGGTTGTCAAAGGCCGAGCTTACATTAAATCTCGTCATGCGTGTGCGCGGGCTAGGCCAGGGTTTAGAGAGAGGGCGACTAGGCGAGGGTGTGAGGGAGAGGGGAAGAGGGGCACAGAGCGGGAGAGGGCAAGAGAGGGAAAGGGGTAGAGGACGAGAGCAAGAACAAAGGCGAGGGAGAAAGGAGAGAGAAGAGACGAGAGCATTTATTGTGAGATGAGGGCGCTCACACTTTGCAGAGAGATGAGGGCAAGAGCCTGAGAACTTGAGAGAGGAGATGGTTTTATTAGGGTTCTCATTTGAAGAGGGGTTCAGCTTTTATAAGGAGCGACAATTATGAGGAGCGAAATTACAAATCTATCCCTCCTAATTAGTCGTTAATAGCTATTAGTGAGGGGCAGTTTCGGTAAATTTATTAAAATGAGTGAAATGTTATTGCGAGTGGGCCGGGCATGTTTTGCCTATTTCTAATCCCATTTTGGCCGGGATTTAAAATCATTATCCAATTCCAGCCAACCGGGCTCAAATAATTTTAAAAGCACTGTATTTTTGGACTTGAGATGGGCTAAGCTAGGCCGGATACCCATTTTAATGAGCTTAATTGACATGCCTAGCTAGTGTCAATCCAAAGGTGAGATTTTTGGAAAACAGCATGCCCCCACTCGAGAAAGTCTATTTTGAACAGCTGGGGCCTTCAATTCGTGTCCCAAAAAATTATTGTAATAAAGGGGCCCACAAATGGCCATCACAACCATATAAATTTAAATGTCCCGCAAGATGAATTGAATTAGCAACCTTGTTTAGCAATACCATGCAAGAAGTATTATAAACGCAGCTGAACTCGGATCACCTTCTTGTGGGGCCCACTAAAGCCCCATCAAAAGTCTAATTCCAAGAGTTTATATTTTGAAGATGGCAAGATTCCCACTTCAGCTATTCTTCTTCTATTGGAACACTTTGAAAAATCCACTGAACTCTACAAATAGTAATTAGAGATCTATGCAATCAATATCACGTTCACTACAAACAGTCCCATCCCAGTTTCCATATCAATACAGTATAATGATTGAATGGAAGTGACAGAGAAGAGAAGAACAGCCACAATAGAAGATTTGAACAATGATTTGACCGTGAAGATTCTGCTTTTGTTGCCACTAACCACCATCATCCAATGCTTCACTTGATTAAATCCATCTAAAGGAAACCTCCTTTTCTTCCTCTTCCCTTTAAATGAGCAATGAGAAGAATCACTAGTTTTTTCTGAAGAAATCTCAGACCGTTGATTCCTGCCGCAGCTTGGTATGTTACCCTGTATCCATCCCTCCCCTCTCTCTTTCTTCCAAATCTCAAAAAGATTTGGGGTTTAACTTGAGCACTGATTTTCTTTTTAGCATCTCTACATATCTCTCTTTTGATCCCTCCTTTTTCTCTTGTTCCTTTTTTTTCTCTGCAACTCTCACTTGATATGTTTTTTTTTTTTATTTGATTTGATTTGGGTTTTTTTTTATGGTTCTCAATATTGTTGAATGTTATGATTTACAGTTTTTTTTTCCTTTCTATTCTTTTCCTTTCTCTTTTCTATTGTCTGCATTAGATTTATCTCCTTTTTTTTTAAACTACTCTATCTTTTTAGATTATAACCCTGTTCCAATTCCATGCCCCTACGTCAACTTGAGCCAGGGTTGTAACTATGGGGGGCTATGGGTGGGCCTTGGTCCCCAAACCCAATAGTTTTAATTTAAACTTCAACTGTAGTTTTTTTTTTCTTTTTTTGGC
This sequence comes from Litsea cubeba, assembly GCA_012931725.1. NCBI lineage: Eukaryota > Viridiplantae > Streptophyta > Magnoliopsida > Laurales > Lauraceae > Litsea > Litsea cubeba. The sequence continues at coordinate 15,005,631 of CM022946.1, forward strand.
CCCCCAAAAAAAATTCTTTTTTCACAGTGGCCCACCAAAAGCATATTTGCTGGTTCCACTTCCACCTCTATTTTGATGTAAACAGATCCCTTGTTTAGACGAAACTGGGGAGTTTTTCTCTTTTCTCTGCCCCCCTCCGCCCCTGCATGTGGCGGCCCTTGATTCGTCCAAACAGGGTTCCGAAACAGGAAATTAGACTCCAACCGTCCAACTTTATGTGTTGTTGATAATTTGGAAGTTACTTTTCTTATATATATATATATATATATAGGGGGTTCCCTATTAGTTACTAGGTTTGGATGGGTTGCTAGTTGGGCCCCGCAAAAAAGTTCTCATATAATAGATGATAACTAGTTCTCACTTGAATATTTACCTATATATACAGGGAAATGATCAGGTGAGAACTGTTCTCATGGTTCAAACCGTGAGAACTATGGGTGGAGCCCACCTATCACCCAATCCAAATCTTGCAATAGATAGGGATCCCTTGATAGTCACACGCTCCAAGGTTTGGCACCAATGTGAATGAATTGGACCGTTGGATCGACTATATATTCATATGAATGAACTAAGCTTGTCGGTCATGGATGAAGGGGTTAGGAGCATGGGATTGGGGCCAAACTTGATATTCATGGTGGTCCCATATAGATATTTCAATCCCCACCAGTCCCATCCCAAAATGAGACCCCCAGTGGGCCCTATAAAAAAGTTCTCACGGTAACTCCGTGCCCATATATATATATATATATATATACACTCTAAAGATGGATGCCATAATATATATATATATATATGTAAACGGTGGCAATCTCTAATCAATTATCCAACTTTATGTGTTGTTGATAATTTGGAAGTTACTTTTCTTCTATATATATATATAAATATATATACTCTAAAGATGGATGCCATATTAATTATCACCTCACCTCCACTGGAAAAAGTCTCATTCACGCTTTTTTTTTTTTTAACTACTTTCTCAACCAACCAATACCAGCTGAATGGAGATGGAGAAAAGAAGAACAAGGAGAAGAGAGGAGAAGAGAAAATGCACAACCGAGGATCTGAGTGACGATCTAATGGTGGAGATTCTGCGTTTACTGCCATTAAACTCAATTATCCAATGCCGTAATGTATGTAAACGGTGGCAATCTCTAACCAATTACTTCCTCACAAACCCCTTCAATGTTGCAGCCAGTCTTAATTGTTATCCACACAGCGACAAGTGTATGGAAAGAGCCCAAAGAGGAGAAATATTACAGATTTCAGACCTTGACTTATGTATTGATTTTCCAAAGGAAGGACCATATGACAGCCGGATTCTGTCTTCCTGCAATGGACTGTTCTTCTGCGCTTATTTACATGGAGGATTTAAAACGCCTTTTCTCGCGGAGTGCTACATCTCCAATCCATGGACCAAAGAGTATGTTCCTCTTCCAAAACCAAGAGGGTTATGCTGTATTTCTTGCAGATATTATTCTCTATGTGGACTCGCCGTGGAAAACCATTCATGTGAAGACAACAACAACTATAATGCAGCCTTGTACAAGATTGTGATGGCCCATACGTGTGAAGCTCCTCCCAATGACGAGCATCGTTATCATTATGCTTATAAATTTGAGATCTACTCACCTAATGTAAAGAGGTGGCTAACCCTTAGAAGTCCCCCCGAGCCCCATCGTTGCCGTGGTGCACTGGACCAAACTGCTGTTTATTGCAACCGAGTCTTTTATTGGCAGTGCTCTAAGAAGCACCATGCGCTCTTTTCAATTTGGAAACAGAAGCCTCTGGCTATTTGGATCTGCCGAGAGATGAGGAGCAGCAGGTTGGTGATGATGATGATGTTGATCATGATGTAATAGAACACAAGAGCAGGTTGATAGAGTGTGATGGGCATCTGCACTACATTCGAGTAGGCTCTGCTGGGAGCCACCGACTGATTGTCTGGAAAATGTCCACAACAAGCAGTCGATGGTTGATATTGCATAATGTAGACCTATCAGGAGCACTGGATTTGAATTTGGATTTTTTTCCATTGCGTAGAAAAAATAGAGTGTTCCCAATTCTCAAACCTATATACATGAGTTGCCAAGGATATGATAAAGTCCTTTTCACCGAGTATCTATGTACCAGCCGGATTAATTCATATTCATATAAACGGATTGTATCATATGATCTAAAGAGTGGTGTGCTTGAGTTAGAGTTAGTCCTCAAGGGAATATGCACTGGTGGGTTGACGTTCTTCCAATACACTCCCACTACCATGTGCATATCTGTGAGGTAAAGCTTATTGTTGTTATTATGTTATATGCTTCTTCCAAGCCCATGGACATGTTTGGTTGTTTCTAAGTTTTCTTTTGTGTGAGAATACTATTAGAAAGATTTTTAGTTTTTATTTTAATGTTTAGTTTGTTAACATTGTTGCCAGTGACAGATTTTTATGAGCTTCAGTTTTAATCTTCTGAATGCAACAAGTACACCACCATAATATGGGCTTCATTTTGTTATTTTATAAACACTGATGGAAGAACCTCAGGCTTTCTTTTTTTGTTTTTTCCTTCTTGTTGTTGGTTATAATTCACAGGCTACCTTTTTGAATGGCTTCTTAGACAAGTTTAACTGTAAAATTAAAGAGTTTGGACTTTGCATTAAAAAATGTAGTAAAATATGAGCACATGCTTAATCTACTTGAAAATCTGAAGTTTTGATGATGCTATGAAATTTTTGTTCTTAATCGGATATTTAGAAGAAGATATGAAACATGAGTACGAGCTTGTTAGTTGAAAATATTATGAAATAGATCATAAGGTTTGTTAAGGATGTTAGTTTTGAATTGAGAAAATCACAAGGAAAATCACATGTCTATAACACCAAAGAAGTCTAATTATAGTTCCTCTGTAGCAGTAACGGATCTCCGGCTAGTTTTCACTTTTGTTTGAGCGATGATATGTGGAAGGCCTTTACTGTTCCAACAAAATTATGGGGGCCTTTCTGGTACACCAGACATCCAAGGTGATTTTTCCAGTAATTCTCTCTTTTAAATTTAATTTTTGAAAAAAAGGTTAGTTTCCTCTGAGTGGTTTCATTGTTTATAATGTAAAGTCCCTTTGAAAATGTAGTGTCAACATCTTGAATTTCAACATCGAATCAGTGCTACTCAAGAAAGATCAGATCTAGTTCCATGAAATGAAATCATATAAGATGAATATGAACTTGGATATTTAACCTTTTGTATTGAATTTTTGAATAAGGTTAAATTTGAGTTTTGAATTGTTTCCTTTATTATCTCTTATAAATTAATCGTAAAGGTGTCATCAAAATGTAGCATCTCTAAGCATCTATACTAAAAAGTTCAGCAAGTCTGAATGTAAGAATTCAACAACTAACAAGTTTTGTGACCTGCATTCAAGATTAGATGTTTAAGAAGATCCGAAAGTTTTTCGTCAAAAGTTCAATAAATTTGGACAGTGAGTTAAAGTCTGGCAAAGTTACAAAATTAAATTCTTGTTTCTAAACATTTAAAAAAAAAAAAGGGAATATTTCTCTCAAAACCTGATTCCAAAATTCTGCAATGTGAGAACAATCAGACTCCGTTCCGGATTTTGCAAGTTATTTGGCTCAAAATCTATTCTCCAAATTTAGCTTACTGGAGAATATGGGGATGTCTATGTGGGTCGGTGTAAGACCCCTTCCCGAGTTAATCTTGATTAACTCTAATTAATCGAGCTTAAGGTGGATTAAGCGTGATTAGTTAACTTAAACGTGATTAATGATGAAATTGGATCAAATTGATCTTAAAAGAAAGATTAAAGTCTGATGACATAATTTGGAAGGCATGAAATTCATTAAGTTGAGTTTTAGACTCAACTTAGTATAATAAAGGACTTTTTCGTAAATACAAGTTTATATGTATGTTGTCAAATTTGGTGAAACTTTATACTATCATGTGTAATTCGATGAGTACATGAACTTTCATAATACACATGGTTTCATTTGGTTTAAGATGAAACAAATGGATCTTCAATTGACTCAAAGTGAGATTAAGTTAAACAATAGGGGTTTAATGGCAAATTTCCTATGACTCAGGTTCAAGTGAACCATGGGCTGTTGAGATGAGAAGGAATGTAAGCCAGCAGCTGGTTTCTTCTTTCTTCTTTCTTCTTTCTTCTTTCTTCACTTCATTGTTTCTTTTCTTTCTTTCTTTATTCAATTTCTCGTAAACAAGCATCAAGGCAAGGATTTGTGAATTTTTGTTTGAAGAAGATCTTCATCATCTTCATTTTCTTCCTTGAAATTACAAAGTTTAGATTGAAGAAACTTGATTTCAAGCTCAAGCTACACAAAAAGGGTTTTTATGGATTTAGCATCAAGAGAGGCAAGTACTTACATGTTTTTTTTATGAATTATGATGTATTAGAATGATTAGAGCACAAATGGATCAAAAGCCAGAAGTTTGGCTTCAGAAAACCTGAAGCTCGAATTAAAATTTTGTCGGTCGACCGACGAATGAACCGACAGGTTAAACCTGTTGTTTTTTCAATGAAATCCAGCTCTTTGGATTTTGGACCGACGCATCGTTGGTCCGCCGATATGATGAGGTCGGTCGACCGACAAGTTGACCGACAATATGAAGACTTAGTCAGAAAGTTTCAGCTCTCTGGAATTTGAACCGATGCATCATCGGTCAACCGACCTGAAGCTCTCGGTCAACCGACAGGTGACCGACGACCTGACCGACGAGGTGTAGAAATGCATTAAATTGAAGCCTAATGTATAAAGGCTGAAATCTGTTAATGTCGAAGCCTTTATAGGTGTAAACTTAATTTTCCGAATACATGATTAACAAATGATATTCATCCCAAATAGTATGTGTATTGGAAAATGACTGTTTCACTCATTTGTTTGGCTTAGAAGTCTGATTAGAATTGGTTAATTGTCACATGAACTTAGTTCTCAACTCATTGAGTGAACTATACTGATTATGAATTGCATAATGAACCATTTCTGCTGCAGCGGATGTTTGAGGTGTTCCGGAACCTCGTGGGAGTTAGTGATCTCTGATCAAGACACTGATCTATTCAATACCATTTGACAACCCTTGAATAAAGAGTGTCCACGTAGATATCAACTTACTGATATTACTGGATCCGTTATTATGAAAAGAGTGTCCTAGTAGATATCAACTTACTGATATTACTGAATCCGTTATTATAAATGAAATGTTATATGAATTGAATTGTTTCAATGGATTATGTGATAGCTAGAACTATCATAACATGTATGTATTTGTTGAACCGTTGTGTTCATGGTACTATGGATGAATGTCACAGGCCCAGATGCCCGTGCCGGTCCTGCCGAGGCCGTGCCGCCAGCGGAAGATGCCCGCCCGATACCTCCAGGAGGTTTAATCGAGTGGATCTGATCCCGGAGTGCGAATGAATAATTTTGGAATGTATATAGTTTTGAATGTAAGTGAAGTCCCCGTATTGTATTAAGTATACGGTGGTTGACTTCATTAGCGAACATAGAACTGAATTTGTATATTGGACTTTACTGTTTGTAAAGCTTTTATGTTATACTTTCGTCAATGTATATTTTCCGCAATTTTATACATTTGACAGGTTTTATATGTGATATCCCTTGTGAGTTTCGTATTAACTTTTGTTAATTCGGAATTGACGGGAGTAAGTATGCATTCGCGACTCGGGGTTCGTCTGAGCTAATCAAATCTCGGGGCCGGGTCGTGACAGTAGGGCTCCTCCCACTCTTACCATACCAGGAACGGATCGATTCTTGCGCACACAGGTTTATGTAGTACCACTTGGCCACCAGACCAACTTAAGTAGAAGAAAGAAAACTCTAACATACTGATAAAATCGAAATTAAGTTTATGAGAAATTCAAATTGTGCAAGTTTTGAAATGGTTTAGCGTAATTACAGGCCCAGATCATGGTTGATTATATGCCCATTCATAGCTGTGTTGCGCCCCCAGATGTGGGTGCTGTAAATTTGTCCCATTACATGCTCTGTCTTTGGGATTTGAAGCTGGCTATAAATACTCACAATCATGGGACTTTGTTGGCCCTTTTACTGCTGTAAAAAACAGCTTAATCAAAGGCCCTTTGTTGCCTGTGTAATGGATGTAAGAACTGGCCAATCAAGGCCCTTTATTGGACCAGCAGTGAATATAAAACAGAGCTATCCTCTATTGATCAATGGTCCACAAAGATGCAATGTTCCTTTGACTGCAATATGTTTTACAACATGGTGATCACAAATGTGTCCAGCTTTTAATCACCTTGCATGTGCCCATGAGTTTGATCTCAAATCGAATGGGCATTTCCTCTAACAAAGTACTAGAAATTTTCTTACAAAGCATAGAAATAATGTTGGATTAAAAGGTGAATTGCAAGTCAATGTGGGAGGTTATTTAGGAGAGGTAGTTATGATAAGGAGATTAGTAATTTTCACTCTTGGGAAACAACTGTGATGAAGAGTTTATCAGCCCACTATTATTATGCTGAATGCCTTTTCAAACTATCAGACATGTTTGGATGCAGAAGCGGACCGACGTTGAAATGACCGCCACAGGTCAAATTCCAAAATCATCTTCAAATAGTATTGGGACTTGGCCCAAATTAGTAAAATCCTCGCCACATGTCAAAGAGATAGAATGAAAAAAAGAACCCAGAATAACGAAGAGAAAAACGGAAACAAAGAAGATGGACGAAATGAAATGGTTGCACAGTAAAAGTGACGAAATGAAATGGTTGCACAATTAAAAAAGACTTTTACTAAGTCCGTTTTTAAAGGTATCAAATCTCACTGATAATCATCTAAAATGAATTCAAATGAACCCGAGTTAGAAGAGAAAATCGATCACAATTTGACCCGTTTTCTAATGAAACGGAAATCATCGAAAAATTCCATCATTGAAAAAATTTCATAAAATCAGAATTACAAATAAATCCTTTTTTTTATAGAAAATACCCTAATTTTTATAAAATGACATTTCAAATCAATATGGGTCCAAAACAAGAAATGTCCAACACAATTTCAGAAATTCATTGATACCAATAATTCCATATTATCTTATCATACAATTAATCTAACACATTAATCAACACTAATTAACAACTAATCATGCTTAATTTGAAACTAAATATAATTAATTAAATAAAAACACATTCAGAAAATCATAATCTGACAGTGAGTGTTGAGTTAGGCTCGGCTTGAGTGGAGTTGGAGGTGGGCTGGATGAGTGCTGGTTCTGCCTGGGGTAGTTCCAAATATTCACCAGGGTCAATTGGGGATGGGGAATGCATGTGGCCAGGTGGGGGATGCATATGGCCAAGTGGGGAAGAACGACTTCTTCTCCTTCCTAGACAATTATAAAGACTCTCTCATGAATATTGTCAGTATGTAGCATCTCTCTCTCCTCAAAACCCCTTTAAAGCCCTCTTTTTTCTCTCCTTTTCCTCCTCCAAACCTCTCCCTTTGGGACGACAGGAAATGGGTTTGCATATTCGCCATTGATCACCCATGTGTAATTAATTGATCATTACAAACAAATGGAGGCATTAATTTTATAGAGCAACATATAGACTTGATCATATATTGATTGGATGCCCAACATATTGGTAATTTGGTGTATGCCATTCATTAGAGTAGTCTTTCCATTATTTTAAAAATGCTTTTCTTTATAGACTTTATGCATACACAAGTGCATTATTTGCAGGGTAACGTTTATGGTTCATCAACTTTCTGGTTCTAACTGATGGGAGTTTTGGAGAGCACTCACTTAACAATCTATTTGTGACTGATAGGATGAGCCATTTGACCAATTTTGGGAGTTCTGGAGAGCATCAGCCAAATAATCTGAGCTTCCCACTTAACAACAATTTTACAAAATAAAATATATGATCATTAAAACTATGGAATATGTATATTAAATTTTATTTTAAATATTTTGAATGATCTAGAATTGTCCATATTTTCTATGTCCTGGTTTCGAATAGATGTAGAATTATTGTGAGCAAGTCTTATCTAATTATCTTGATCTATGTTTAAGCTTTAACTACTTATTTCTTCTTCTCTTTTTTCATTTTAAAAAACTTTATTCTTGGCCCGTAATATGATGTTTATGATTATGCCGATAATGTTCATCTATAAATTATAAATACAGGTGCTCTCATTTGGATTCATATGATTAAGGAACTGTTTGGAGCTTAAGGAAATAATAACGAGGTACTAATTTTTACATGAACTGTTTGGGGATGATTGGTTTGCCCTCATTTTTTGAGAGACTTTTTCGTTTTCAATATACTTCTCTTATACTGTAAAATTTGGAGAAATGAATAGTCATCATTTCAAAAAAGAAATATATTAAGTTGATATAGTTAAATATTTTACATCTATTTACATGGAATATATTTTTTTCTTTTGTTATTGTTGATGTAAAAAAATCATAGCAAAAGTTTAGCCCCACCTAAACGAAAATCCCGGGTGCGCCTCTGTTTGGATGCTTTAGTACTTCAAACATATTTGCCTATTCAATGGCCACCATTAGCTATTGAAATCCACGCCCAATGACAAAAGTTGAAAAACTTTCCTAAATATTCTTTTACTTTTTTATAATATCACAAAATCTAAATTGGGTTATGCAAAATAGCATAAAATTGCCTATAGGTATAAGAGAGAAAAGGGGTGCCCCTTTTACTTTTTAACAAGACAGTTTCATGTGATATAGTAGAAATATGGAGAACGTTTTAAAAAAAAATTCAACTTTCATCACCAAATGCAGATTTCGATGGCTAATGGTGAACATACAAGAAAAACCCCTTTTGATAATTTGGTGCAACTCTATGAAAACTAACAAGGAGACTAACGCTACAAGTTGAAGACTTAAAACTTTCCATACGGCTCTTTGTTGAAGAAGTTTGGGAAAATGATTCATCTTTATTTAAAGTGATTTGAATCAATCTTTTCTTGGAAAGAGAAGAAAAATTGGGACTACCTTACTTGCTCCTATTTATATGGGAATATAGACCATTGGAATGGATTGGAATATAGAATTTTTTTCAATTGAAATTAGCTTTTTTAATACAATTAATATATAGATTAGGCGAAGAGAACTTGTTGTCCTTCAATTCTTCAGTTTTTTAATATCATAAAAATGAAATCCAAGATTTTATCCCTTATTGCAAAACAAGTGGAGTTAGTAAAAGGCCGCCTCAGTTGGCTTCTTCTTTTCATTGTTTCTATTCTAGTGCACAATATCAAGTGACAGCTTGTTAGTGCCCATCAAATTTTACAGGAATTCCAGCTATCTTCATATCAGGGAGCCAGTTTATGTAATTTCTTACCATTCACCAATTTGGGTTGCTAGATGTAAGCCTTTGGCAATGCGAAAGCTTTGATTGGTAAGGATTAAGTCATTATAAATTCAAAGATAACCATGTAAAGCACCCAATGGAAGAGCTAAAATTGACTTTAAAGAGCTCAACCTCCAGATGATTCGAGGATCAGGATGGATACTGAACAATGCACAAAATAATAGACAGCCTTGATCCATTGGCATGTATTCGAAAGGGACTCTCTCTCATATGGACGATTTTATGTTTATTTACAAGGGGATTAAGCTTCCTTTTCCTTGGAAATCATCTCATCTTCTCTTCGCATTAGAGATCTTAATTAAGTTAGAAAACTTAGTTATAGTCAATGTAAAGGGAGAGATTTGATAGATTAAAAATAATTTTTTTTAATAATGGTGGGTGTCCTAGCCCTTTAGGCCGGACCTAAGTGCGAGGAGCGGGAGCACCAAAACCCTAAATTTTAAAATAATTATATACCTGGAGCGCCCCTGGAGCGCCTACGTACATAGTGGTTGTGAATTTATAAACAATTCACTAATGCGCACAAATATATCTTATCCATATATTCAAGTATAAAAAATGGAGAAAGAAATTTACCCTCACAATTTTATTACATAAAATAAACAATAATTAATAAGTCAGAATAAGTTTCTTCATTCTAAAGATAAATGTCAAACTTACAAAAAAAGAAAATACAAAAAAAAAAAAAAAAAAAAAACTCTTCATGGTTTGCTCCACATATTTAGTCGAACCTCGCTTTGAGGACGCTTCGACTCCAAAAACGCGGATTTGAGAGGAGGTTCCGGATATAAGAGCCGAACTAAATCCTATGGACTCAAGAGGAGCCAGGTACGTCTCGTATAGCCCCAGTGTGATAGCACAGTTTCAAATCCACAACCTCCATAGTTAACCATGATCAGGACCCTAATATCTTATAAAATAAGCCTGTTTGAAATTTAATTACTTCATAAATAAAAATTTTCATTTATAAAAAATAAAAAATTGAAAAATATTTTTTAGTGCAAAATCCAAAGTGTTTCTAAACAAAATCTAGAAAAAGTGACACACATTCCAGTAAACGAATATAAATCTTTCTTATTGTAGAAAAACGCGAAACCCTAACACCAATCCTTAAATACAATACACGTCTCAGCAAACAACGTGCTTCTGGCCCCCAACCAGGTATCTTCCTCAATTTCTAGCCCTCTCTTTCTCCTCCATCTTTAAGAAAATTTGGGGTTTAAGCATAATTACAATTTTTTTATCTCTCTCTTTCCCTTGATCGCTTGTTCTCTATTGTTCTTTTTATTGTTTTTCCTCTACAGCTCTCTTGATGGGTTTTTGTTATTTGATTTGATTTGGGTTTTTTTTTCTTTTTGTCGTTTTCTTTTATTATTTTATGGTTCTCATTCTTGTTGATGGTTTACATTTTGTTTCCTTTCTTTTTTTAACCCTATTATCTGCACTAGATTTGCTGTCTCTCAATCTCTCCTTTTCTGTAATTTTATCTTGAGCATTAGACTTTTGTATTGGTTTTTAGCAATACCCATGTCTTTAGTGGCCACATGCTAGTCAAAATCCTTTGAACCCATCCAAAGTCTCCTTCTATTTTCAACATTCTCAATCTTCTTCTATGAAAAGACTTTCAAAACTTTTTATATATGAAGAGTGTTTACTAGTAACCATTCATGAGCAATGTTACTAATCGGAAAAGGTCTCATTCACACTTTTTTTTTTTTTGAACTTTCTCATCCAACCAATTCCAGCTGAATATTGGAGATGGAGAAAAGAAGAACAAGGAGAAGAGAGGAGAAGGGGAGAAGCACAACCGAGGACCTGAGTGACGATCTAATGGTGAAAGTTCTGGGATTATTGCCATTAAACTCCATCGTCCAATGCCGTAACGTATGTAAACGGTGGCAATCTCTGACCAATTACTTTTTCACAAACCCCTTCAATGTTGCAGCCAGTTTTCATTGTTATCCACACAACTACAAGTGTATGGAAAGAGCCCAAAGAGGAGGAGGAATATTACAGATTTCAGACCTTGACTTTTGTATTGATTTTCCAAAGGAAGGACCATATGATAGCCGGATTCTGTCTTACTGCAATGGATTGTTCTTCTCCTCTTATTTACATGGAGGAATTAAAACGCCTTTTCTCGTGGAGTGCTACATCTCCAATCCATGGACCAAAGAGTATGTTCCTCTTCCAAAACCAAGAGGGTTACGCAGTAGTCTTTCCCGCTATCATTCTCTATGTGGACTTGCCGTGCAAAACCACTCAAGGGACAACAACAACAACAACAATAGTAATGTAGCCTTGTACAAGATTGTGATGGCCCATATGTGTAAAGCTCCCAAAGACGAGCATCGTTATCATTATGCTTATAAATTTGAGATCTACTCACCTGATGTAAAGAGGTGGCTAACGCTTAGAAGGGCCCCAGAGCGCCATCGTTGCCGAGGTACACTGGACCAAACTGCTGTTTATTGCAACCGAGTCTTGTATTGGCAGTGCTCTAAGAAGCACCACGCTCTCTTTTTCAATTTGGAAACTGAAGCCTCTGGCTATTTGGATCTGCCGAGAGAGGAGGAGGAGGTTGTTGTTGATGATGATAATGATCATGATGCAATTATACACAACGGCGGGTTGATAGAGTGTGATGGGCATCTGCACTACATTCGAGTAGGCTCTGCTGGGAGCCACCGACTGATTGTCTGGAAAATGTCCACGACAAGCAGTCGATGGTTGATATTGCATAATGTAGACCTATCAGGAGCACTGGATTTGAATTTGGATTTTTTTCTATTACGTAGGAAAAATTGAGTCTTCCCAATTCTCAAACCTGTATACATGAGTTGCCAAGGATGTGATAAAGTTCTCTTCACCGAGTATCTTAGTACAAGCCAGATTAAATCATATTCATATAAACGGATTGTATCATATGATCTGAAGAGTGGTGTGTTTGAGTCAGAGTTAGTCCTCAAGGGAATCTGCACTTTTTGGTGGAAGTTCTTCTTCCGATACACTCCCACTACCATGTGCATATCTGTGAGGTAAAAGGTTATTATTATGTTAATATGCTTCTTCCAAGCCCATGGACATGTTTGGTTGTTTCTAAGTTTTCTTTTGTGTGAGAATACTTTTAGAAAGATTTTTAGTTTTTATTTTAAGTTTTAGTTTGTTTACATTGTTGCCAATGATAGATTTTTGTTAGCTTCAGCTTTAATCTTTGAATGCAACAAGTACAACACCATAAGATGGGCTTCATTTTGTTATTTTCTAAACACTGATGGAAGTATTTCTTTTTTCTTTTTCTTTTTTGCCTTTTTTTTTGTTGGTTATAATTTCCGGCCACCTTTTTGCTTGGACAATTTTAACTGCAAAATTTAAGAGCTTAGACTTTGCATTTCAGAACACAGAAATGTAGCAAAATATGAGCACATGATTCATCTAATTGAAAATCTGAATTTTCAACGATGATCTGAAATTCATGTTCTTAATCATATATTTATAACCAATTTTCACTTTTGTTTGAGCGACAATATCATTGCCCATCTCTTATTTTTCCTTAATTGAAATGAGCGACGATACTTAAACAAAAGCAAGAAATGGGTGGAAGGCCTTTACTTTTCCAGGGAAACTATGAGGGTCATTTTTGTGCACAGGACATCCAAGGTGATTTTTTTGGGGAATTTCAGCTTTTGAATAAAGGCTAGTTTCCATTTTGAATAGTTTCGTTGTTTATAATGTAAAGTGTCTTTGAAAATGTAGCGTGAACATCTTGAATTTCTACATCAAATCAGTGCTACTCACGAAAGATCTGATCTAGCTCCATGAAATGAAATCAAATTAGATGGATATGAATTTGGGTATTTTACCTTTTGTATTTAATTTTTGAATAAGGTTAAATTTGAATTTTGAACTGTTTCTCTTATTATCACTTATAAATTAACTGTAAAGTTGTTATCAAAATGTAGCCTCTCTGAGCTTCTATAGTGAAAAGTTCACAAAGTCTGAATACAAAAATTCAACAACTAACAAGTTTTATGACCTGGATTCAAGATTGTTTGTTTAAGAAGATCTGAAAGTTTTGCTTCAAAGTTCAATAAATTTGGACTGTGAGTTAAAGTTTGGCAAAGTTACAAAATTGAAACTCTTGTTTCTAGACCTTTCAAAAAAAAATCTAGGGAATAATTTTCTCAAATCCTGATTTCAAAATATTTAGGGGGTAATTCTCTCAAAACTTGATTTCAAAATCCTGCAATGTGAAAAAACTCAGAATCAATTCCAGATTTTGCAAGTTATTTGGTTCAAATCTATGCTCCAAATTCAGCTTACTAGCTAGAGAGAATATAGGGATATCTACCATACCACGAAGGGATCGATTCTTGGGCAAGTAGGTTTATGTAAAACCCCTTGGCCACTACGCCAACTTAAGTGGGAAAAGAAAAAAAAAATCAGCATACTGATAAAATTGAAATTATGTTTTTGAGAAATTCGAATTATGCAAGTTTTGAAATGGTTTAGGGTAATTACAGGCCCATCATAGCAGTAAAATAAAACTTAGATCTTGGTTGATTATATGCCCCTTCATAGCAGTGTAACGCCCACAGATGTGGGTGCTGTAAATCAGTCTTATCACATGCTCTGTCCTTAGGATTCGAGGCTGGCTCTCATATAAATACTGTTAATGATGGGACTTTGTTGGCCCTGTTACGGCTGTAAAATCAGCTTAATCAAGGCCCTTTGTTGCCTGTGTAATGGATGTAAAAACAGGCCCAATGAAGACCCTTTATTGGACTTGCAGGGGCTATAAAAGAGAGCTATCCTCTTTGGATCAATGGTCCATTTAGTACCCTCGGCACTGCTTTTTTTATCGGCCCATGATGGCTTTTTATTGTCTGGGTCTAGCCGGGCCAAAGGTTGTGTGAACCATGACCCATTTGGTTATCAAGCCTAAGTTCAGGACCACACCAAGCCATGGCTCTAAAATAAAAATTGATGCGCATCTATATTGAAAATTATATGTACTGTTATTCATAATAAATATGCTAGTCTAGCTAAAAAGTTAGGCTCTAGTTTAGCCCATGGGCCTAAGAGCACAACCCAATTCTAATATACTAGTTGGTCAAGTTTAGGTTGAGGTTATGCTGGCTTTACCCCTACTTTAGAAGAAATGACATGCAATGAGAGAATATGAAGGTAAGATGTCATAGATGGAGCTTTACCGCACTGTACAACTTTTCCTAGGAAAACCTACAGCTTTATTAATCTTCCACCATTGCAACTTTTCCTCCTCTTAGAGTGGAGAAAACCTGCAACTTTTCTAATTCCCCACCCATTGCAACTTTTCCTCTTCTCTAAGAGGAGGAAAACCTGCAAGTTTTCTGTTTTACCGCCCTAGCAACTTTTCTTTAATTTCCCGCTTAATTTGCAGCTTTTCCTCCTCTCAGCTTTTCAACTTTTTCTCTAATTTTCCCTTTTGCAACTTTTCCTCCTCTTTCTACTTTTCCTCCTCTTTGAGAGGAAGAAAACCTATAGCTTTTTTAATTTTTCAGATTTTCTAAATTTTTTTCAGCCCTCTAGGTATGTGTTGGAGTCCTGCCACCACAACTTTTCCTCCTGTTAGAGCGGGAAAACCTGCAACCAGATTTACGTCTTTCCAACTTTTTCCTAAATTTCCACTTTGCAACCTTTCCTCCTCTTTGAGAGGAGGAAAACCTGCAGCTTGTTTAACTTTTTACCCTTTGCAACTTTTCCACTCTTCTAAGCGGAGGAAAACCTATCAAGTAGAAATGTAACGGTGCCTTTAGACATCAATCAAGGAGGCCCATTTACTGATCTTTTCACTTTCTCTAAATATGACATGTCAGTTGCGATATCGAACCTATCCAGTAGTAATATCGCATCCTGGCTAGTCTCCAACAGCTCATATATTTTGATTTCTTATAGTAAGCCGACAGGCTTTGGAGAATCAACACTTAAAACAAATCACATTCTCACTTATCATTCAACACCAAAGAACTCCACTTTCACATGCATGCTAGTTACATTAATTTATTCACAACCTGTACATTTACAATATTCCAAACAATCCAGTCATGTTCCTAACAGGAAATTTGAGGCCGAAATATTCCACATTCTTCAATTTCTGTGAGCATTGAGCTGCCCGGGAATGCAATGCTCCACAATCCTCCAAATGAAATTATTCATAAAAAAAATTCCATCACATTCATAAAAAATCATCACAAACTGCACAGCAATGTTTAAGTACAGCGCACCTGAATCAATTCATGAACTCATTTATTAGATCACACCCGTTTTTTTTTTTTTTTTTGATTGGTTGATCGATCACACTTCGATTTACAATCACATTCATTCTCGTTTTCAAAGACTACATGTACATCATATAGCTACATATTCATATTCATTCCACTAGCTAGCTTCGGATTCACATCCACATTTTATAGACATGCATTTCCAAATTAACCCTAATTTGATGTGATTTTGAGCCGTTTGAATTTCATTTACTTATTTCACCCCATCTGAAGTGGCAAACCACATGTAACATGTGCATGTGCAGCCCCACCATACTTTTTGTCTTTTTTTTAGTGAGTCTTGATCCCTGTGAATTCCCTAGAGAACGATGCATGGGACTCCACCGTGGGGGCACATGATGATAATCCTTACTGTTCATCTTGAACCTCACGCGTCCATACTTAAATGACACGTCTTCAAATCTTCCTTCTATGGGAGTTTGTTCTACCTTCGATTGATAACATCATTAGCATAATCTCATGT
The DNA here is from genome assembly GCA_012931725.1 of Litsea cubeba. NCBI lineage: Eukaryota > Viridiplantae > Streptophyta > Magnoliopsida > Laurales > Lauraceae > Litsea > Litsea cubeba. Next base: position 15,021,809 of record CM022946.1, read on the forward strand.
AATTATTAATCAAATACCTTATTCCAACTATCAATCATATGCACAATCTTTTCTTCTTCTTTTTTATAATCCCAGGAGTCTTTTGCCCTGATCGAGCTTGAAGGACACTGGATTATGGACAGCCGATAACTAATTCCTAGGGGCACATACAAACCCTCATATCCACAAGCCACTCGAGGGGCTAAAATTCAAGATGAACGGTCCGAAATATCATCATGTGGGCCCCACATTGGAATTCCATGCATACTAGGATGGTAACATGAAAACTACAGGAGCTCATGCAAAACACGCTTTGTGAGCTTTGTTGGTTCGGCTCGAGCTTGAATTAATATTTTTTTTTTCATTTTGTCTAATTAGCACTCACTAGTATATTATCTCAAGTGGACTCAACCTCAAGTTTGAGCCATCTCTTTCTTTTTTTATCTATTACTGATAGGCTGGGCGGGAGATATCCTAGATTATAAAAAAATATATACATAATTGGGGAATGTTCATATGCATCTTTCCTTCACCATAGAGTGAGGGACATTCCCTTTTTTGCACATAAAAAATACATTTCGTACCTCACCCTATGTACTTAAAAATTACATTTTGTACTTGGGAATTTAAAAAAATGGAAGTATCCCTCACTCTATGGTGAGGGAAAGATGCATATGAATGTTCCCCTACATAATCATGATGCTGACAATGTAGACGACAAGGATGATGTGATATGTAGCTAAATATGACTCCATTGTTTATCTTATATTTTGATAGAAGTTAGATTTTATTGGCATTATTGATAGTATAAATGAGAATATGCTAATATGATGATGTCAAAGGCCATCTTGGCCACCTCTTTAGCAAGTGTCTGCTTACGTGTCTTGCTCCAACCTAGGTCTTTCAAATACCAATCCGAGTGAATTAGATTATGGGACTCTTCATGTTAGAAGTGTACAGTTATATCTATCTAAAACATGATCAATTCAATGGTGAGGGGTGTGGCCCAGGGAATTTGCAACAAATTAATTTCCTACTCTTTTAGGAGATTTGAAGATTCAAAACTGAGATTGGAGTCCTATTTTGACCAGGATTGAAGACTTAGAGAATTAGGCTTGATTTTCAAAAGAAGAGAGAAGACTTTCCAAGTTTGCAAGATTCTAATTAAGGAAGGTTTGGTCACAAGAAAATCAATGGACGAGATTGCGTAGAGAATTTTGCAAGGATGGAAGATGAGTCAAGATAGGAATTAGGAAAGTACTTGAGCAACTAGTAAACCAAGTTAGGGCGTAAGAGGATGTTGATGGGCTTTAGATTTCCATAGATTACTTTGTTTCTTGAAGTTATATTAGTACCCTTGGCACTGCTCTTTTTATCGGGCCATGATGGCATTTATTGTCTGGGTCTACCCGGGCCAAAGATTGTGAACCATGACGCATTTGGTAATCAAGCCTAAGTTCAGGACCACGCCTAGCCATGGCCCTAAAATAAAGATTGATGCCCATCTAAATTGAAAATTACATGTAATGTTATTCATAATAAATATGCTAGCCATGCTAAGAGGTTAGGCTCTAGTTTAGCCCATAGGCCTAAGAGCACAACCCAATTCTAATATAGTGTTGGTAAAATTCAAGTTGAGCTTATGCCAGCTTGACCCATAAGTACCCCTGCTTAAGAGGAAATGATATGCAATTAGAGAAGATAAAGGTAAGCTGTCGGAAAACCCACTGCTTTATTAAATTTCCACCATTGCAAGTTTTCCTCCTCTTAGAGTGGAGGAAAAGTGGGGGTAAGTAGAAAAGTAGGAAATGTGGGGGTAAGTAGAAAAGTTGCAGGTTTTCCTCCACTCTAAGAGGAGGAAAACTTGCAACTTTTCCCTAATTTTCCGCTTTGCAACTTTTTCCTAATTTTCCGCTTTGCAACTTTTCCTCCTCTTTGAGAGGAAAACCTGCAATTTTTTTCGGTTTGGTGTATGGTTATATGAAAATACATAATTATCTAACTTCTATTAAAATGCCTAGTGGACCTCATTTATTGAACTAGACTCGGTTTTTATTTAATAGATAAAATCTGGACTCTTAACAAAAATTGGACAAATTGAGTTTTTTCACATTCGAATCATAATCATGATCATAACCATCTTTTGATAGAATCGAATCTAATCAGATAGAATCCATCAATGGGTCTGGCATCTAATATTTGGGATACTGGATCTTTTGGGTGACTAATAGCTTGGATTTCAATATATCATCTTTTGGGTGACTAATAGCTTGGATTTCACTATATCATTTCCTGCCGCCTGCACCACTCTAATTGCAGCATGGGATTTGCCTTCCAAAGTAAATATATATTTCAACTTTATTAATTTTCTAAAGTCATGAAACTTGGATGTGAATGCATGCAAATCACTTAAGAGAGATCAGTAGGTTTGATTTGTGATTTAACAAATGGACAGTGCACAAGCAGGATTTGAGGGAGGTTTAGTTCCAGGCAATCAGGGTTTCTTGTTTTGAGCATTTGGAGAAATATTCCAAATGTCAACAACAAATTAAAACAAGTGAAATTCTGAAATGCCCAAGGGGATGTAACATTCCAAATGCTTGATTTCTCTTTTTGTTTTATCATGTTACTCCTTGCATTTACTTAAAATTGGCCATGTACCACTAAACTGGCAGATTAACATTACAGTGAGAAATTGGCTAGAACACATGTAAAACACCTGTTTCACTCCAATCTAAGAGTGAGTCCAACTCCAGTTACAGTGAAAAATTGGCCATGTACCACTAAACTGGCAGATTAACATTAAGTTGTTCAGATGTAAAAAAACTAAAATGGGAGGGCTGCGCTAATAGATTATGTGTAATTGTATAGAATTATCTTATACCGGAGAAGTGCCAATGACCCACGTACATGACATTTGTTGCATCACAAAAATAGATCCATGCATGCACTTCAAAAATGGAATTGTGGCCTATTAATACTTGAATTCTGCCTTGGGATTGTTTTACATTTAAGAATGGCTCATATGATAAAGGACATTGTGAAAATGAAAAATTTGCCATATTGCTTTGCGATATCAAACACTATCCTGCTTCTTATCCCTACTTTAAAATCCTCCCTCGCTGTAACAAAAAAGAGGTGAATTTGTGAGCATAGGATATTGCAAGGTGCCCTTTAGAACATTGCACAGTAAAAAGGGTAAAATTGATATTTTTGTAATATTTTTTTCTTTTTGCTAGATTTGTCTATCTAGGAGTAATACTTCTAACTTGAACGTCCAACTATTGATCTCTTAACATGTGTGCAGGGCCGGCTCACCATATAGGCAGGTGAAGCAAGTGGTGGGGGCCTCACTATGAGAGGGCCTCATAATTTTGTTGGATTAGTAATATTAACATGATAAAGCTAAAAGAGAAAATCATGGTACATTTGAAAACCAAAATCAGAGAAGATAGATGAAGAAGAAGCAGAAAACAGAATCACAGTAAAAATAAAAGTATTTTAAAATAAGTACGTTTTTAAAGGTATCAAATCTCGCTGGGAATCATCTGAAATGAATTCAAATGAACTCGAGTTAGAAGAGAAAATTGATCACAATTTGACCCGTTTTCTAATGAAACTGAAATCATCGAAAAATTCCATCATTGGAAAAATTTCATAAAATCAGAATTACAAATAAGTCCTTTTTTTATAAAAAAAAATACTATGTTTTTCATAAAATGGCATTTCAAATCAACCTTGACTCATGGGGTCCACTAATTAGGATACTATTGAGTCTTTTCCAAACTCATATATTGCTTATTGAATACTATTAACAGTACCTGTTACAGTTGCTTCCGCCGAAAGAAGTTTTTCGAAATTAAAGTTAATAAAATCTTATTTATGATCACCTATGTTAGAAGAGAGATTAAGCGGGTTAGCCATTTTATCCATTAAGAAGAAAATTTTGGAAAACCTTGAATACAAAAACTTGATCAATAAGTTTGCATCACAAAAGGCAAGAAATGTTAAATTCACTTAAAAAAAAATAAATCCCTCAACAAGCTCTAAAAAAATAAAAACCAAAAAAAAAAAAATCCAAATTTTTTTTTTAAGTCCGCCAATGTACTACTCATAGTGTACATTGCCGGTCCCAAGTTCGGATTAAGGACGAGGGTTTTCTCATGTTACACATAGAAGCTAGGGGCCTCGTTTATACTTTCGCCTGGGCCACGTACAAAACTGAGAATTCAATGTTCGGTCAAATAAATCAAGCTTCTCAAACAATACTGTTCCAGGCACACCTAAAATGAAACCGAGAAATACAAACAAAACAGTGAAAGGCCCTTTCCTTACTTACCAGAATTTCAATTAATAACATTGATGGGTCAGGCCCAACCCGGATTGCGGTAAAGAGTCAGGTCCAGACAACCCGGTCCGTCCAAGGTCATGGGTCAGGCCAGGTTAGCTCAGTTGATATTCGAAACTCGTTGAAGGAAGCCTCGTCACGTCAAGGCCTCCGAGTCATCACGACGAAGTCCTCCCCTCACCCGCTCTTACCAAATCTCGCGGAGAAGCTCTCACCTGCCCTCCACCTTGCTCGTTCCTCGAGGACACGTCTGAGGCTCCAGGCCCTCCACCTTGCTCGTTCCTCGAGGACACGTCTGAGGCTCCAGGCTCCAGAGAGACGTTGCTTTAATTTTGCATCCCATCTGTTGGGGAAGGGTTATAAATTCAGGGTCTCCTCATCACTTGAGGGGCAATGATTATATGCCTTTACTACCTTTCTCATACTTGTAACCTCTCACCATAATCGAAGATCTCCATTTTGAAGTGGACGTAGGTCACTCTTGACCGAACCACTATAACTCTCTCTCTCATTTTATTACCGCATTTAATACTTTCATTAATACCTTGACGGGTGGTGTCCGAATCTATTTTTGGCATCATCAGTTTGGCGCCGTCTGTGGGAACGAACAAAAGTTCTCATCCTATTTTAAAAATCATGGTGATCAGCACAAGATCCGTAAGACGAGAAGACAATCCCGTCCAAGCTACAGGTCCGGGTCCTTCCAGGCGCCCAGACTCCCCTACCCAGGGAAATAATGGTCCTCCACCGGGTAACCCCTCTCCGAATACTCTCCCCCCTGCGCCGACTCCTCAGCAGATGTTGGAAACCATGCAACAGCTGTTGGCCCAAAACCAACAAATCTTGCAACTCATGCTTGCGGGACAAGGAGGAGCACTCCAGGGTGGAGCACCGTTTGGTGGAATGCAGCAAGAGGTGCCAATCCCGAGGTAGGCTCCACGGCAACCAACCCCTCACCCGGGCGCCCATCCCCCGGGCGCCCATCTCCCAGGCGCCCAGGATGGAGCACCTCTCCCGGGCGCCCATCTCCCAGGCGCCCAGGATGGAGCACCTCTCCCGGGCGCCCATCTCCCAGGCGCCCAGGATGGAGCACCTCTCCCGGGCCCCGTCTCCCAGGAGCCCAAGACGGAGCAGCACCACACCAAGGCGCCCATACTCTCGGCGCCCAGAGAAGAGCACCTCACTTGGGCGCCCCTCATCATGGCGCCCAAGGTCGAGGAGCACATCATTGCCCCCATGGCCGAGGAGCACATCAGAGCTTCCATGACCACGAAGTTCCTCCACCCCCTGGTAGAACCCATGGAGGGTTACCACCTCGACCCTTCCCTCAGGACGAGGAGGACTCTCACTTCCAAGAAGGGGGAAGTGAGAATCACTGCATGGAAGATGAAAGTTATTTCCCCGGTCCATCCAGGGAGCTTCACAATCACTGGGAGGAAAAAATCAAAGAGATGCAGAATCAACTGGGCGATGTCTTCAATGCAATGAAGGCCCAGGCACCGGAGACTGTGGATTATCTAGTCGGGCGGACGGATACACCGTTCAAACCCGATATAGTACATTACCCACTTCTAAGGAAGTTCAAAATGCCGTCCATGGAGACCTTCGATGGGAGGAAGGATCCATTAGACCATCTTGAAACTTACAAAACCAAGATGCAGCTCCACAACATCCCTGACGAGATAATGTGCAGAGCCTTTCCAACCACGTTGAAAGGTTCTGCCCGCCAGTGGTTCGCAAATCTCCCCTCAGCATCCGTCGCCACCTTCGGAGAGTTGAGCAAGTCTTTCGTCTCGCACTTCATAGGTGGGCGCCGCCACCAGAAGCCCGCAACACACCTGCTTAGTATAAAGCAGGAGGAGAATGAAAGCCTAAGGAGTTACCTCACTCGTTTTAACGAGGAGGTACTCCAAGTCGAGGAGCCCGACGACAAGGTCTCCATGACGGCTTTCCTTGGAGGCCTCCGTTCCTCGAGCTTTCTCTTTTACGTAATGAAGCGCCCGCCGAAGAGCTTCTCGGAACTATTGGCCAAAGCCCAAAAGTATATGAATGCGGAAGACATCACCAGGGCGAGGCGCGGAGAATCCTCCAGAGCGAACAATAAGGGAAAAGAGAGGAGCAGAGACGAGAAGAAGGAAGTTAGCAACAAGCGGAGCAAGACAGAGAGAGTACCTGTCAGAGACCGACTTGGTCCCGCTCCGCAAAGGGACAGGCTAGTGTTCACGCCTCTCACGGCCACGGTGGAGCAGATCTTGTTCCAAATACAAGATGACCCAGCCATAAAATGGCCAGGAAAGATGAAGTCTCCTCCGAATCGGAGGAATCCGAACAAATACTGTCGCTTCCATCGCGACCATGGCCATGACACTGACGACTGCTATGAGCTCAAACGCCAGATTGAGGATCTCATCCAGCACGGCCACCTACGTCAGTATGTTGCCGGCAGGGGACAAGCACCTCCACCACCTCCACCTCAGAATCAGGAGAATCAGCAACCGATCGGAGAAATCCGAACAATTTCTGGAGGGCTAACAGAGTCGCTCTCGGCCATGAAGGCCCATGCCAGAAAGGCAAGGCATCCTGAGGAGGCACGCCCGTCCAAGGCGCCAAGGCATGGAGATAATGAAGTTATATCCTTCTCAGACAAGGATTTGGAAGGGATCCAGCACCCTCACGATGACCCTCTAGTGCTTACAATGACGGTCGCCAATTTTCAAGTGCATAGGATCCTGGTAGACAGTGGAAGCTCTGCAGACATTCTGTTTGTAGAAACTTATGACAAGCTGAGGCTGGGACGGGAGAGGTTGCAGCCCGTCAAGTTTCCTCTCATCGGCTTTTCGGGAGAGAAGGTGTATCCCTTTAGGGCAATCACACTGCCAGTCACAGCCGGGACTGCGCCTCGAACTTCCACAACAATGGTCAATTTCCTGGTGATTGACTGCGCATCGGCTTACAATATCATCCTGGGGCGTCCAACTCTTAATGCCTTAAGAGCGGTCCTCTCTACGTTTCATCTCATCCTCCGGTTTCCAACTCCTAATGGGATCGGAGAGGTAAGAGGGAATCAAGTAGCAGCAAGGGAATGCTACGTCTCCTCTATGAAAGCCAAGAAAACGCAGGAGGCGTTAAAAGTCAAAATCTCGGACCCAAGAGATGAAACCACGGCAGAGAGAGGAGAACCAGTCGAGGAGCTCACCTCAGTGGTCCTAGATGAAGACTTCCCAGCCAGGAGAGTACATATTGGCTCTTCTCTCCCTGAGGATCGGGCCAGCCAGCTGACAGACTTCTTGAGAGGTAATATGGATGTTTTCGCATGGTCGCATGCGGATCTTGAAGGGATTGATCCCGACGTCGCAACCCACCGCCTCAATGTCGACCCTGGCTACAAGCCTGTCCGACAAAAGCTTAGAGGGGCCTCCACAGAAAGGGCCCAAGCAATGGACAATGAAGTCGGGAAGTTGCTGGAGAATGGGGCTGTCAGGGAAGTAGCCTACCCTGAATGGCTCTCAAATGTGGTGATGGTGAAGAAGGCCAGCGGAAAATGACGCCTGTGCGTTGACTTCACGGAGGTTAACAAAGCGTGCCCAAAGGACAGCTACCCCCTACCAAGGATTGACCTCCTCATCGACGCCACAGCAGGTCATGAACTACTCTCGTTCTTGGATGCATACTCTGGATACAACCAGATTAGCATGCACCCCCCGGATCAGGAGAAGACATCATTCATCACCCCGAAAGGAACCTACTGTTATAGGGTCATGCCTTTCGGACTGAAGAATGCAAGCGCCACCTATCAACGTCTAGTGAACAAGATGTTCCACTCTCAAATCGGGCGGACCATGGAGGTTTACGTAGACGACATGCTGGTGAAGAGCCTCGCCGCAGCCGACCATATCGCCCATCTGCAAGAGACCTTTGACACTCTCAGGCTCTTTCGCATGAAATTGAATCCTGAGAAGTGTGCCTTTGGTGTAGGATCCGGAAAGTTCTTAGGTTTTATGGTCGACCAGAGGGGGATCGAGGCGAACCCAGATAAAATCAAGGCCATAATAGATATGAAGTCACCCTCTTCCACAAAGGAGTTGCAGCGCCTCAATGGAAGGATTGCGGCACTTAGCAGATTTGTTTCCAAATCTGCAGACAAGTGCTTGCCCTTCTTCAAGATCCTCCGCAAAACATTCCAATGGGGGCCCGAGGCTGAAGAAGCATTCCAGAAGCTCAAAGCTTACCTGACCGCTCCCCCTCTCCTCTCGCATGCTACACCAGGCGAAGTGCTGTACCTGTATCTTTCGGCTTCACCTTCAGCCGTGAGCTCTGTTCTCATAAAGAATCAGGATGGAGCGCAAAAGCCTATCTACTATGTGAGCAGAGCCTACCGAGGGGCAGAGTCCAGATACCCAGAACTCGAAAAACTGGCCCTCGCCCTGATCTCCACTGCAAGGCGTTTACGACACTACTTTCAGGGCCACACCGTGGTGGTAGTAACAGATCAACCTTTGAAAAGAGTTTTGGGGAAACCTGATGTAGCTGGAAGACTTGTGAAGTGGGCGGTAGAGCTGGGGGAGTTTGATGTTAAATATCAACCAAGGTCTGCCATCAAAGCACAGGCTCTAGCTGACTTCGTAACTGAATTCACTTATGATGAAAACCAAGTAGATGAAACAGCGGTGCTCACCTCCTTGCTAGCACCTCAGGACCCTCAAGCCCCGAGCGCCCAGCATCTTCTCCAAGCCCCGGGCGCCCAGCTCCTCCCTCAAGCTCTGGGCGCCCGAGACTCTCCTCAAACCCTGGGCGCCCAGCTTCCCTCAGGCGCCCAACATCTTCTCCAAGCCCCGGGCGCCCAGCTCCTCCCTCAAGCTCTGGGCGCCCGAGACTCTCCTCAAACCCTGGGCGCCCAGCCTCTTCTCCAAAGCGCCCAGGTACCTCCCCAGAGGTCGATTGCCCCGCCTTTACCGGTCTGAAAATTGTATGTTGATGTTCGGCAACCACAGACGGAGGCAGAGCTGGCTTCATCCTGATCAGCCCTGATGGTACACCCATCAAGTATGCAGTGAAGCTCCACTTCATTGCATCAAATAATGAAGCCGAGTATGAGGCACTCTTATCAGGACTGAGGTTGGCGATCGAAATGGACGCCAAATCAGTTCTTGCTCACAGTGATTCACAATTGGTGGTGAATCAAATAAATGGCGAATTCGAGGCAAAGGAGGAAAGGATGCAAGACTACCTCAACATGGTCAAAGGATTGGTCAAAAGTTTTCAATGCTTTCAGATCTGCCATATTCCTCGAGGACAAAATGTTGCAGCAGACGCACTGGCTAGGCTCGCCTCGTCATTGGAGGCCTCATCCACAGAACCTACACTCATCGGGCATCAGTTGGAGAGGAGCAAGTTAGATGTAGTGGTTGAAAACATCAACTGTGCATCAGAGGGCAGCGAGCCAAATTGGATGACACCAATAAAGGCTTTCCTCCAAGAGGGCACCGAACCAGAGGACCACCTTGAAGCGAAGAGACTCAGAATGAGGGCTTCCAGATACACCCTTCTGCAAAATATCCTTTACAAGAAAGGTTATTGCCTACCACTGCTGCGTTGCCTCTCCCCTGAGGATGCTGATTACGCTCTTCGCGAAATCCACGAAGGAATATGTGGGAACCATTCTGGAGGACGCTCCCTCGCCCACAAAGCACTAAGCAGGGATTCTTCTGGCCAACCATGGCAAAGGACGCCAAAGAATTTGCTCAAAAGTGCGACAAGTGCCAGCGCTTCGCCACTGTAACCAGGCAGCCACCAGAAGAGTTGACTTCCATTTTGAGCCCGTGGCCTTTCTCCAAATGGGGTATAGATATTCTGGGCCCCCTTCCTTTGAGCAAAGGCCAATGCAAGTTTGTAGTCATTGCCATTGACTACTTCACAAAATGGGCGGAGGCAGAACCCTTGGCCAAGATCACAGACTTCAATGTAAAAAACTTTGTTTGGAAAAACATAGTCTGTCGCTTTGGGATACCTAGCGCCATCGTCAGTGATAATGGCAAGCAGTTTGACAACAAACTCTTCAACACTTTCTGCACCGACCTCCAGATTAAGCAGCCCCACTCCAGTCCAGCGCACCCACAAGCAAATGGGCAAGCAGAAGTCATGGTCCGAACAGTTCTTCGCAACCTAAAAACCAGGCTCGAAAGGGCGAAGGGTCTTTGGGTTGACGAGCTACCAGGGGTATTATGGGCATACAGAACTACGCCGAGAACCCCTACTGGCGAGACTCCTTTCTCGCTAGCTTTTGGGACCGAGGCAGTCATCCCTGTCGAAATTGGTGTACACTCCCTCAGGGTCCATCTCCAAGACACAATTAACAACGAGGAAGGACTCCGCATCAACCTCGACTTGGTAGAAGAGGCAAGGGAGATGGCCACGGTCCGCAATGCAGAATACAAGCGGCGCATGGCAAAATACTACAACTCGAGGGTGAAGCCTCGTTCCTTTCAGCCAGGAGACCTAGTCCTGAAAAAGGTGATCCTCGCCACTAAAGACTCTCGCGAAGGAAAGCTAGGGCCAAATTGGGAAGGACCATATCTCGTGACAAAGTAGTAAGGCCAGGCACATACAGAATCCAAAATTCTGATGGTAAGGCCCTGCTCCATCCGTGGAATGCGGAACATCTGAAGAGGTATTACCAGTGACAAGTGGGCCAATGTACAAAAAGCATGAAAATTGTTTATTTCCCATTTCATTGTTCAAAGTAGACTATAAATGAAATAAACATGTTATTATAGAAATGTGCTCCTTTCAATAGGCTATAAATTGCCAAACAAAAGAAAATTACATATGAGCCTAGTCACTCTCATTATCCCCCTCATCCTCGCCATCATCCTCATAATCACCTGAGCTCCCGCTGCTGCCATCAGGCTCGTCGGCAGGCGCCTCATCAGGCGCCTCACTCGCCTTAAAGCGCGAGAAGTCGATATCGGGAAATGCTGCGGTGATCTTTCTCCGGAGTTCGTCATAACCAGCAATAAATCCATCGGCGACGCTATTCTCAGCATCAGCCAAGCCGTCCTCCAAGTCATTTTCAGCCTGGATAGCTCTCTCCTCTGCCGCCCTCAGCTCTACCTTCAAAGCAGCCTCTCTGAGCTCAGCCCCCTTTCGGGCCTTCACGAGCTCAGCCTCTCTGAGTGGAGCCCTCTCGCGGGCCTTCACAAACTCAGCCTCCCTGAGGGAAGCCCTCTCGCGGGCCTTCACAACCTCAGCCTCACTGAGCGAAGCCCTCTCACGGGCCTTCCGTAGCTCGGTCTCACTGAGCAAAGCACCCTCGCGCGTCGCCACTAGCTCAGCCTCAGCCTTGGTCGCCCTCATGTGAGCCGTTGAGAGCTCAATCTCAAGCCTGGTTGCTCTCTCCCGAGCTGCTAGAAGATCAGCATCATAAGTCTTCCTGGCGGCTTCTAGTTCAGCAATTTTTCCCTGACTTGTGGAGAGATCCCTATGAATACCTGCATTCTCCTGTTTCAGCTTACTGATCAACTGAGCCTTCGAAAATAAACATATGGATGATGCAGACATCTGGAGCAAGAAGAAATCAAGGGAAATGAGAATGCATATACAAAAGGAAAACCTGAAGAAAATTAAAATTCAGACAACCTTTTACCTGAGATAAACCTTCTAGATAAGCATCTATCATCCCCTCTGTGCTAAGGGCGCTGACCCGAGTAATCACGTCACGAGCTGGGAATCTCCAAAACTTCTCTCGAGGAGTCAGCGGCTTGGGACCAGACGGAGGGGCAGGAGGTACAGATGTGGCGGCAGAAACCAGAGAAGTTATAGGTTGATGAGGCACAGCCGCGGGGGCCACTACATGGGTAGTGACAGGAGAACTCGTCTGCGGCTCCACTAGATGAGTGGTTATAGGAAGATCACCAATCATCACACGAGGAGAATCCCTTCTCGGGGCAATACCTACCCTCGCTATCTTGGCAATATGGGTGTTAGCACTTGTATGACGATCTTCAATTGCCTCCTTGGCCTCGACCAACTCCCTATTGACCACCACTGCGGAAGCAAAATGAATGGTTAGAGACAGAATATCAGGAAAAGGTACGCCTAAGCCACTGAGAGCTCCTTACATTTTCTCTTAGTTGATGCCAGGGAAGGCTCACCCGTCCTACGAGGAGAATGGTCAACAGAGGGTCCACGATTGCTGTCACTCTCTTTAGAAAGGAGAATACCCAAATCTTTATCCGGATGATCTCTTACGGCCTGCAGTTTCCGTTTTATATCCGCGGAGAGCACTGGTGACTCTATATATATATAAAAAAAAAAAAAAAAGAAAAAAAAAAAGAAGGAACAAATAAAATGATGAGCATATGTATGCAAATGAATAATGAGGAGATGATAATGAGTGGCGTACCACGTCTTTTGGCGTCGGTCCACTGTTTGGGCACCAGAGCCCTGTCTGCCTCTGAGGCCCACTCGCCACCAACAAAGAAGAAACGAAATTTCCAGCTGTGACAGTTAGAGCGCAATCCCGTGAGCAGTCTGCCGCCCTTGGGGGTGAAATAATACCATCCCCTGTTAGGAGCCGAAGATTCGAATAAACTATAAGCAGCATGGAGCTCCATGGGAGATGCCTCCTCGTTATGTGTTCTCCTCCAGAGCTCGAGAAAACCCAGCATGATTCTCCAACCATTGGGTACTAATCTCCCCGGAGTCAGGGAGAAGTAATGAAGAATTCGACAGACGGAGGGGGGCATAGGGAATCTCAGCCCAGCCTCAAGCATATCCTCGTAAATAACAATGTCACCCGATGTGTCATCACAAGCTGGCTCATCAATTTCGGCCCGGCGACAAATCACGGTGAAAGGAATATGATATAAAGTGATGATCCTGGACATATCATCATCATTGCTGACTGTGGTATAAATGGTACTCACCTTGGATCTGTCATCATCAATTACCATTTTTCCTTTAGCATTTTTAGGACGCGGACGCAACTTGCCCAATGTGTCTGAAGAAGGACTGCCCTCGGCATGACCGCCCCCTACTATTGTTTCTTCCCTAGCCGAGATGTCGAAGGACTGGGCGCCACCTGAGGCGCCAGCTGCTGCGAAACCGCCTGAGCCTCGAATAGCTGCAAAACCACATGCGCCCCCTGCGGCGCTAAAGCAATTTCTCGTTTTTTCCCTTCCTACCACAATGCCAAAGGATTGGGCGCCCAGCGCTGCTGCTGCTTCTTCTTCCCCCCGCGTCGCTGGCTGCTGTGGCGCCGTCCCCGGGCTGGGCGCCCCCCTGCGGCGCCCAGCGCCGCTGCTGCCTCTGCTTCAATCCCGGACTGGGCGCCCCCTGCAGCGCCCAGTGCTGCTGCCGCGACGCCCACGGGCTGGGCGCCCCTTGCGGGGCCCAGCGCCGCCGTGCCTCCCTCTGCCGCGACGCCCACGGGCTGGGCGCCCCTTGCGGCGCCCAGCGCCGCCGTGCCTCCCTCTGCCGCGACGCCCACGGGCTGGGCGCCCCTTGCGGCGCCCAACGCCGCCGTGCCTCCCTCTGCCGCGGCGCCCACGGGCTGGGCGCCCCTTGCAGCGCCCAGCGCCGCCGTGCCTCCCTCTGCCGCGGCGCCCACGGGCTGGAAGCCCGGGCTCCGCCCGCCAGCACCATCAGCCACACCATCCTCTCTTTCAACCTCGCCTAGTGCCCCTTGCGCGATTGCTGCAGTCCGCTCAACAACGGTCTCCGTCTGTTTTTTCTCTACTGTATCCGTCATTGCTTACAGATTTCCCCTTGGTCTCCAGAGACGCTCTCTTCTATTTTGGAATGAGTCTGGTTCAGGATTTCCAAAGTTTTATAGATTTGGGAAGAAAGAGTCCCCATATAGAAGGATTCTTTTGAACTCTAAAAATTTCAAAACTGAGTAGAAAAAGGGGGCCTAATTGTTGTAAGCTTGTGGAAGAGTTGGATGCACAGAAAGCCCCACTTTCAAATAATTATTGAACGCGGGACTTTGAGGGGCAAATGATGGGTCAGGCCCAACCCGGATTGCGGTAAAGAGTCAGGTCCAGACAACCCGGTCCGTCCAAGGTCATGGGTCAGGCCAGGTTAGCTCAGTTGATATTCGAAACTCGTTGAAGGAAGCCTCGTCACGTCAAGGCCTCCGAGTCATCACGACGAAGTCCTCCCCTCACCCGCTCTTACCAAATCTCGCGGAGAAGCTCTCACCTGCCCTCCACCTGGCTCGTTCCTCGAGGACACGTCTGAGGCTCCAGGCTCCAGAGAGACGTTACTTTAATTTTGCATCCCATCTGTTGGGGAAGGGTTATAAATTCAGGGTCTCCTCATCACTTGAGGGGCAATGATTATATGCCTTTACTACCTTTCTCATACTTGTAACCTCTCACCATAATCGAAGATCTCCAATTTGAAGTGGACGTAGGTCACTCTTGACCGAACCACTATAACTCTCTCTCTCTCATTTTATTACCGCATTTAATACTTTCATTAATACCGTGACGGGTGGTGTCCGAATCTATTTTTGGCATCATCAAACATCATGAACTAACTAAATACTCACTCCAACTCATAACAGAGAAAAAGCCTTTGGAGCAGTCTAATCTCTGTCTATGAAAAGAAAGTCAAACTTAAAGTGGTGATTGAATGCTGAAAAAGACACAAGATGGTGAATGATTTACCTAAGAGCATCTCACATGTGCGCGACTCTTGTGGGGCTCAGCTATGGACCATCCTATCCCCTCACTACCCAACATGTGGATTGTCATGAATCCAACTAACTTTGATCATGAATGAAATTGTATTTACCGTTGGATTGAACCACCCTTTTACAAAAGGTTTAGTTCTTCTGCATCATGAAGTCCATAACCATCATGACTAGGATGATTTTTGGGCCATCCCTAATCCTTCATATAACCATCCCATCCCCCAAGGGGTGGCCCTGGGGACAGCCCACACAGGCGGTGGGTTGGGGCCCCAAATTTTGGCCCAAAATGGGGGCCCCCAAGACTAACAGTTAGGAAAGAAATCTCAGTAGTTAAAAAGAAAAACCCTCAGATCCGATATTTCGTTGCCCCACATCAACATTCCTAATTTCCAATGCCATGACAGCAGTAATAGATTTTTATCTCCTTGATTCCAGCAATGAGTTATGAGGCTTCGCGTTTCAAAGCTAAATCGCCTCCTCAAGAGTTATGACCCAAATCCTATCTTTAAACGCTCTTCCTCTTCCTCTAACACCTGCTATTCTCAAATTATCTCTCTCGGCCCTTCAAGTTTGAACTTATGTTATATCCATTGCCTTTGCCTTTCCAGGTATGACTTCTACTTCCTAAGGTCTCTGTTTTTCTTAAAATCCAAATTTATTTGAGATGTAATGCACAGATAATATGTTTTTGACCTTTTGTTTCATGGACGGTTGAGATTTTTTTTATAAATGGTCGTGTCTGTGGATTTATATGTAGACTAGATTGCACATGTAATTACTTTTAATGGCCGACACCCATGGTATGCTTGAACAGTTGAACATTATATAAATATATAATGTGGCTTCCGCTTTGTAGCCAGCCTTACAATCCTACCCTCTATATTTACATGTAGTTGAATTTGAACTTAGAGATCTAGAAAAAATCAAATGTTTTATGAAGTCCAGATATTTTAGTCTTAAAGCAAGATATGTAATGAGACAACTATTAACACCAACTATAAATCATTTGAAGTCACGGGATAATTGTTTTCCAAATGCATGGGTTGTATACAGAATTCTGTTGACTATACCAGTTACCGTTGCATCTGCAGAAAGAAGCTTTTCAAAGCTAAAATTGATCAAATCTTACCTTCGATCAACCATGTCCCAAGAAAGATTAAATGGATTAGCTATGTTATCTATTGAAAAGTCTTTGGTAGAAAAGCTTGATTATGAAGACTTAATTAGTGATTTCGCAGCTAGAAATGCAAGAAGACTAGTAGTTTTTCAGTAGTGTTTAGTTTTTGTAATTAAATTTTAGTGTTAATTGGTTAATGTGAAATACAATTCTGATTCGGTAAAAGTAGGTAAGGAGTTTAGACTTAATTTTCGATCAAATAATAAAAAAATCTGTCTTTGTTTTTTTATTATTTATTGGTGGGTATACGGGTAGGGCCACACTTTAGGAACTCGACTAGGGCCCGAAAACTCAGGGCCGCCCCTGCATGTGTGAGATGTGAAGGTGTCAACATCACTCAACCATAAATATGTTGTGTTAGCATTTTTGCACCATCCTATATCATACCACCAAGATCTTTCAAGTGTGAATGCATGCCACAGCAAGGCTGAATGTTAGAAGGTTGGGTCTTATTTCCTAAGCACCTACGCCATCAAAATCCCAAAAATCATCTCCTCATCCTAGCTTGAGTGCTGATCCTGTGAGGGTTTATCCCATGGTGACTTTGAGTGGACCTGTATGGTCCGCCACATCACTGATCTTAACGACAGGCCTTTGTTTCGAAAAACAAAGAACAAAACCAATTTGTTGCCCACTTGGGGCGAGGAAGACTCAAGTCTCGATCCTCACACTTGGTAATGGGTCTAGTCCATGACCCACATCGGCCAACCTTGGATCACCAACTGCATCTCTTCTAGAAACTTTTTTAACTACTACCATGAAAGCCCCTGCAATGCAGAGTTAAATATCATTCAAATAAAACAGTTAATAAATGTTAATATTTAAGTTAATTATCAACTCATAAAAAAGGGATAAAAATCATTCGATTAATACTCAATAAAATGAGAAAGTCATGTGCGATGCACAGTTAAGTCATGCATAAATTGACTTATAAGTTAAAAATAATATCTAAAATAAATAAAAAGGTTAATGCAAACTAAAAATTAGTTTAGCCCGTGTCAAATACTAATTTTATTCAATAATCCAAAAGTCACACACAAAATTAAAGAGAATTCAAAAATATGGAATTGCCCTTTAAACGAAAGTAAAAATAAATGAGAAAAAAATGCTCTTAGACAATGTGCTTCTTATATAAAAACTTAAAAATCACGTTAATTTATAAAAAAAATGTTGCCTTTTTGCTCATTTTAAACGCTATATAAAAACTATGAAAATCACCTTAATTTATAGAGTTGAAAGGCATCCCTTAAAATTGGGTCACATCTACACAAATGAGCCCAAAAGACACATTTTATTGAAAATGTATATATGCATTTTTAAAAAGACGCATTCATAAAATGGCCCCAAGAAGGGGCGCATTTTATTGTAAAAACACATTTAAAAGACACATTTACAAATGAACCTCAAGAAGCTAATGCGGCTTCTCCTAAAGCATAAATTGAGGTTTTTTTTTATTTTTATCCTAAATCAAATCAAGCATTTTCTCACTAGGTGGAGTCCGCTATATGAATTTGACGACGCTAATCAAATCTATTTAAGGCCATGTCCATCTTCATATTCATATAGGCAAAATTTTTATATATTTTTTTCCTACCAACACTAAAAGCTTTCTCTTAAGAGGCAACAAGGGATCCAAGTATCAAACTCTATGAGTTTAGACTTTAGATTAGAGAACTACCGTCTGAGGAAAAATTACAGAAATGCCATCGTCTCTCCTCTCTGCAAATCCCCATCTCCTACCCTCGAATCTCTCTCCAAGAATCCATCAACCCAATTCAATCCGAAGAACAAACCAGAAGCCATTTCAGATTCCTAAAGGGTTTCTTAGATTCTCAGTCTCAGATGGAAATCCCTGTTCGAATTTCCGAATTGGGACGTCTCATTTCACCCGGTTCTGCTCGACTGGGGGTGAGAAATCCTTCGATGTTGAGGTGAAAACGAATCGAGAGTCTGAAGTGGAGATTGGGGATGATGGGGTGGAGAGTAGATTGAAGGTGGAGGTGGGTGTACCGAAATTTCCGGTGTATTTGAGATTGTCGAAGATGAGCTTGGGCGATCAAGCATTCTTTTTGTTGGCATTTGTTGCTTGCACGGTAAAAGTTCTTATTTTTTACTTGGGTTTTCTTTTCTTTAATGTTTTTGCTGGGTATGGTTTATATTATGATGATGGTTCAGTCCTCGGGTGTTAATTTGTTCTGTTTTTTTTGTGAAGGACTGTGAATTTTTGTGGGGTTCTTTTGAAAAAAAAATTAGTTTTGGTTTGTGCTTGTTAAGAATGTGTTTGGATGTACCTCAAATTGCAATTGGGTTTGGACATTCTGGGAGAATGGCAGATTCTTGTCCAGAAGAATCATTAAAAAATCAGTACCGGCATTGGGCATTGATAATTAATTGGGCAGGAGAGGAAGAAAAGGAAAGAACAGAAAAGGAGAAAAATGATCCTTGTCTGGTTTGCATTTTTTATGCAGAGGGCATATAGGGGGTTGAAGTGAAGGATCAAAGGTAAAGATCCACAAGGGGCAATTAAAAAATTCTCTCCTTTTGTGATGGGGAATGGTTACAAATCCTTAGCCTCACCAAATTCAATGCTAGGAAGTGATGATCCCATCTACATCTCCAGTTTAAGCCCTTCACTCCTTGCCTCTTTGATAATCATTCAGTAAAAATCCCCTTACTGTGAATTATTAGGAATTTTATGCCCATATCTTAATCTAGTAACTACGTGCAGAACAGATAAATTTCACACTTTCTCTGCAAAAAGAAAGATGCTTTTTTTTTCTTGCTTTATATGCTTATACCAGTGCATGTATCACTATAGATTATGTGACTAGGAATATCTGGTAAAAGTAATTTTCTCTCCTTAATTGAAAGACTACGTTTATGTCTAGTTGATGAATGCTGATTGTACAAGTAATTCCTGTGCATGCAGACCTCTATAGCATTCACCTGCCTGGTTGTTGCAGCTGTTCCAACTCTTTATGTGAGTTAATTTATCCATATATTTGTTGTTTTTAGCTGTTAATGCATGTATTGTGGTTATGTAGTAATACTTGGAGTTCCTAATTATATTTTACTATTAAAAAAATGTAGAAATAATTGGGAGTTGATTTGTTAATGCATGTATTGTGGTTATGTAGTAATACTTGGAGTTCCTAATTATATTTTACTATTAAAAAATGTAGAAATAATTGGGAGTTGATTTGATATGTGCCATTAATTCAACTAGATCTCCCTTTTTTTTTATAATGGAAAGCAAGATATTATTTACATGATGAAATATATGATCCTTGACCTGAGGATATGTTTGGTCCTTTTAGCTTGTACATCTGGCACCACTGTGAATAATCAATAGATAGTGTCCCCAAAGTAACCCAGGTTGAAAGATATATCCTTCCAATATTTAAGGAAAGGTTCTTAGGGCATACGGTTACAAAGTGATATACTTCTAATGTGAAAATGAAGGGTTTTGTTGGTTGGATATTGGCTTCTACTGTGTGGAAAATATAAGTTCTTTCATCTTTTCGAGTACATGCCTGTGTCATTTGCGCATGCTTTTCAATGACGATTGGCAAATGCAGAGATCAATGTGTTGTCTAGAGCCTAGACAGGGTGCTGATATAGAGCAGCCATGTTTTTGGGTTTCACTCCCTTTTTTGTTATTTTAGGGCCTCTTTTTTGTTTCTTTTATTGGGATTACTGTTTTTTAATGTATCATTACTGTATAATCCTCAACAATGTATTGCTCTCTTTCTGAGGCCTTAAATGGAATTTCTTTACTGAACAAATATGTCTGTGTCAAAAAAACAAAAAACAAAAAACTGAATAGTGGGGGGAGTTGGAGGGGCTTTTGTGTGTGTGTGCATTATTTCTGCGGGCCCTTGTTGTATTCGTTCTTACTATATTGTCGGTTGATGGGTTAATGTTATTTTTATTAGAAGACATGCTGCATGCTCTACCCATGTATCACCCATCATATCAATGATTTGATTCACCATACTACACGCTGCATTCTTCAACTCTCAAAGCCTGATGATACTATGTATATCCTTAGATTGATCAGAGAATACCATGTCTATCCTTAAGCCTCGAGGATATTATGCAAGGATGAAAATAGCGGCCGATACGTAACGTATCAGCCGATAAATCGGGCGTAGCGGCCTTCTTTGAAATTATCGCCGCTCGCAACTGTTTCGGCCTGTAGCGGCCGATACATTCCCGTAGTGGCCGCTACGGCCGATACATTTCCGTAGTGGCCGCTACATTGCGGTCTGGGTTAAACCAGCACCCCCTCTCCCTCCTCTTCTCGTATGCTTCACTGATTGAAGTATTGAACAAACAACAGACGAGAAAAAATAAAAAAAAAACAAGGGCGACAGAGGAAGAAAGGGAAAAAAAAAAGAGTTGCAGAGCAGCAGAAGACATACCTGATGCATGTACCAGTAGCGTCGGGGCAGCAGCAGTGCAGCGGCGGCAGCAGCAGCAGCGCAGCTCCTTTTGCTTCTTCTTCGTCCTCCTCCTCCTCCTTCCTCCTCCTTCTCCTTCCTCCTCCTCCTTCTTCTTCTTCTCCTTTTCCTCTCCCCTCTCCCGGTTTTCTCGATTTTCGTCGACTTCATTTTGGGGAAAGAAATAGGGCATGCCCTTGATTTATTTCATTTAAGTGGGCACTTAATGGGCCCTTAAGCAATTAATGGGCCCTTATGAAAGTTAAGGGCAGAATTTAAATGTACCCCTCTTTTAAAGGGCACTCATGGAACCAAAACAATTTCATTTCGATCTTTGTATTATTTTCATTAGGGTGCACTTATGGGCCTTTGAAAGTTGTAAAAAAAAATTAAATGTGCCCCCTCTTTTAAGAGGAAACTTATGGGCCTTGTGAAAGTTATAAATAAAAAATTAAATGTACCCCTCTTTTAGAGGGCACTTATGGGCCTATGAAAGTTATGAATAAAAATTAAATGGACCCCTCTTTTATTTCATTAGCGGGCACTTATGGGTCCTTTAAAAGGTATAAATAAAAATTAAATGGACGCATCTTTTATTTCATTAGGGCACTTATGGACCCTTTGAAAGGTATCAATAAAAATTTTATGACCCTTTAAGAACAAATAAAACTAAAGCAGTTGATACTTTAATCATTGGTGGGCTCCACAATTAGGCTAAATATAAAAATAAAAAAGTTACGTCTTAGCCAAATATTACTTAATTAAAATCATAGCCGTAGCCAAATTTCATTCTACCTGAAAATAGAGCTCAATCAAATTTCACTCTAACTAGAAATAAGTTAGCATGACTAAAAAACATGAATACATGTGAAAAAACTAATCATTACTATTCACTTGATTACTTTAATCATTGGTGGGCTCCACAATGAGGCTAAATAAAAAGTTATGTCTTAGCCAAATATTACTTAATTAAAATCAATGCCTTAGCCAAATTTCATTCTACCTGAAAATAGAGCTCAATCAAATTTCACTCTAACTAGAAATAAGTTAGCATGACTAAGAAACATGAATACATGTGAAAAAACTAATAATTACTAGTATTTTCTATTTATACAGCGATACAAGACTTCATATATTGAGGGCACCGCTACGCCCCTTTTTCTTACTTTCTCAAGAGAACCACATATTCTTTCATTTTACAATTTTCTGGATTTTCTTGAATTTTTTTCAGATTTTTTGGGCCATTTTTTTCAAATCGCACCGCTTCGTCGCTACGTAATGTTTTGGCGGCGGGCCGCTACGCCCGCCGCTACCGCTATTTTCATCCTTGATATTATGACCAAACTTTCCATGGTTATTCCAAAAACATTATTCGCTTCCGCCTGACTTTTAGCATGAGAATTCCACTTCGTTAGAGTGCAAAGCAGCAAACAACAATTATTTTTTCTTAGATTTTTTCCTATTTTCAAGATTTAGGAAAATCCAAGATTTTTTTTAAACTGCGCATTTGCTTAGTATCTCCTTTTTTTTTTTGTCGTCGTCTTCTTTTTTTCTTCCTTTTGGAACATTGAGATGTTTTCATGGTCATAGCTTATGGCCTTGGAGGTCTGAATTGTACATCTCAGTAGTTTCTTCTCTCTTTTGTAGGCAATGCGGAGGGCTGCAATATCTCTTTCAAAGCTGGCAGATACTGCACGTGAGGAGCTTCCTAGTACAATGGCTGCAATTCGGCTTTCGGGAATGGAAATCAGTGATCTTACTCTCGAGTTGAGTGATTTGAGGTAATAAAAGTACGCCCTATCTATTTATTCTTTCTTTTTTTTTTTTCTTTCGGATATTTTCCTTTTCTCAATATAGTGATTGCTTAAATTAGACTTTTTCTTTTGAAAATGATTTTGAGATTCTGGTTAAGAAAGAGCACAATTGCTTCCAATGGTGAAAAGATGTTTCTGGAAACACCCTGCCTGGGCATTACCCTCTTGCAAACATAGGAAAAATGAATACGCAGAAGAGAAGCACAAACGTCCCTAATGTCTCCCCATGCAATTGGCTAAATTTTTAGGAGTTACGTCATTTGAAGAAAACCATGAAATCATGGAGTGAAAATACTTGAGCGTCGCATGTCATACCTAACCATTTGAAGAAAACCATGTCATACCTTGAAATCTGGGTCATTTGAATTCCACAAAAGCTGCTCCCCAGTTGGATTCACAATTTGAAAGCTGCAATTTGAAGAATTTGGGGAATTTCTGTGAGCCTTAAAAAAAAAAAAAAAAAAAACCAGCAGATATTTGGATAGTTTACAAACCAAATAGGGAATTTCAAAATTCTGGGGTGACAGTTGCTGACATGCTGTCAAAATCCTCAACAGGATCCCATGAAGACAAACAGATCCTTAAACTTTTTAGAACTTACCTTTTCCAACTAGCATGTGTTCTGCACACTTATCTGGAATACCGGCTCCATTTAGAATGATGTGTATTAAAGCCCAAGGAAACAAAAAAAAAAAGTCTAAAGTCTGTGGTAGGTTGGGGTTCGGGGTGGGGGGTGGGGGCATCAGTCTTCTGATGGTTATTTTGATAGGGAAACCATATATATTTGGGTTTTTTTCTTCAATATTTTTTTATTCTACAGGGATGGTGGACCTTTGTTCCATCCTAAATAATGAAAACCCTAACAAAATAAGTTATCTAAAGGAGGTTGTTGTTACCCATGTTTAAAAGGTTCTTACATCATCTTCTTGCTCTCTTCCACTTTCTCAATTAACTATTGACTGACAGTTCTTTTTCTTTCCTTTTTTCCTTTTTACTTTTTTGTTTTTTTTTTTTTTTTTTTTTTGCATTAAGGCATATGTAAGATTCCTCAAAAAATTTTAAAATCAAATAACCTTTTCATTTAATTGTGATTTGTGATGAAAATGTCCCCGAATGTACCCAAAAGACCTGAATTGAGAAGGTCAGGAATGGGTCCAATGTTTGGACCCAGTTTAATTTCAGGTCCGGATTCATGTCCGCTTCATGGAGCCAAGAGAAATTTGGGTCTGGGTTCAGGCCTATGGATTTCATGCCTGAAGACCTGGATACACAATACCACAACCTTAAATTATATACTATAATTTGTCAACAGAACCTTATCCTGTGAATCTTGGGTCTGCTAAAAGAATTCTGCTCTGAAACTCAACACTTGGAATCTCCAACCAAGCTCAGACCAAACCTAGCTATATACTGCAAACAAACTCTCATGTAAAAATGAGAGATTTTCTCTACCTAGTAAATGATATGTTCTAAATGATGTCACCCTCTAACCAGATTAAGTAAATGATACTCTCAGTTATTCCTCAAATGGACTTGTTTCCTATCCACTCCACCCAATGTCTTAATGGACATATCATCGTCTAGTACCTTCCATTAGTATTCATCTACAAGGGCATTTCTAGCCCTCTGCGAAAATGCCCAAATAAGCTTAAGCAAAGCGGTTATCAATAGATAGTTAATGTACTTGTTTCTAATTTCATATTTTCTTTATGTATATCAAGTATATTAATTTTATGTTAATATAATAATAAGCATTTAGATCTCAATTTGAACCTGGGTTTGGGCTCAGGTCTTTAATTTAAATTTGGGTATGGTATGGGCCCTGTAAACTGGACTCAAGTCTGGTCGGAATTGATTTGGTTACACTACAGGCCCAACTTGAACCTGACCTGTTTTCATTGATATGTTCTATTTCTTTCCATATTTAACAAAGTACTCTAAAACTGACATGACTCCCTGAGTTTTTTTAATCGACTCCACTCCTAGGCTTGCAAGTCTAATCTTATTGACAAGTCAGCTAGCTATAGTACTTAGTACATGATATATGTCTGGACTCTGGAGCCCACCTTGTCGTGATCATACTGCTTTCATATGATGAGCCCTATCACAGATGAGATATCTTAAGATCTTCCCTTCTGAATCATCTTTAGCTTTCAATGTTTCCATCATTAAATGTGGACTGGTGAGTGGTGACTGTAGGTGCTCATTTGCAACTTGCGAGCCACTACTTCATCATCCGATAAGGGAGATATTAGTGCATGGCATCATCCCATAGTGAACAGAAGTGCTGTGGCTTGCCTACAGAAAGGTGGATTGCATTATTATTAATTGGGGATAACCTGTCTAAATGTTATTATATTTTGTGGCTTTCAGCCAAGAGATAGCCGATGGAGTTAACAAATCTGTGCGAGCTGTCCAAGCGGCAGAAGCTGGAATCCAACAGATAGGCGTTCTAGCGCAGCGCCAGACTATTTGTATGTATACAGATTGTAGATAGAAATTCCGCCCATCTCATCCTGCTATCATTTTCTTCCTTTCCTTACTTCATCAAAATGATAACATGATATTGCTTAAACGCAGCAATGATACAGGAACGAGCAAGCTTGCCTATCATTTCCTTGCAACCAGTTGTCTCTGGTGCTGCAAAAAAAACTTCCCGTGCCATTGGCCAGGCCACGAAGGCTTTTATGAACATCATTTCTCGAGTTGAGATTAGCTCAGAAAATGAAGAACATGCTGACAGTGTCAAAATGTGATCAATTTATTGATAAGCATGCTGCAAAGTTCTACATATATGCCCGTTGACATGTGGAACCTACACAGATGCATCTCCTCACTAAACCAGACAATGCTTTGGTCCCTTCTTACAATTGTATATACTGGAGATTTTTACATAATGCGGAAATGTACGATGTTTGGTTGTACGTCGGTTATATATAAATATATGTGCCAAGTTGTGCTTGAGGTTGAAGGAATGATTGTAGTCTTCCAGTGCTAATCTGATTGTTTATTAATGAAATTGTCGCAGTGTTCTTCATTATACATCCATTAATCCACATAGTTGACTAAGTACGTCTTTTCTCTCTGAACCAGGCAGCAGTTATTTGTTTTCTACGGTTAATTATGTACTGAAATGTTTAAATAATGAGGAATTATACAGTATTGAAACAAAGTGAATGGGATACTTTATAGCTTTACTGTGGTGTTCCATATTGCTCAAGAGCCTACTTTTTAGTGATCTGGATTATGCGCAAAAGATCTCCACCAACAGAAAATAATGGCTATATGATCATTGGGGCTCTTTTTTCTGTTGAATCTAGACCAAGCTAAACTGTTGATCTGCGGCCACCAACTGGACAATCAAGATTGTCTATTGAATGGTAGTTTAGGGCATGAGCCATCTGTGATGGCTTGGATTGCAAATTGGTGGTCATGGGTTGAACTAAAGACATTTTCCCTCGTGACAGCATTTAAGAAATACCCAACACAGTTGTATTGTCATTGGGGATGCATGCGTGCCTATGAACCTAAGATGGTATTAATTCTGAGAAGAGCAGGTTTTCTGCCTGCAGTTTGGTCTTTTTGTTCACTCATTTGCTATTGTTATTATGTGCATTTGGCACAATGTCAGTTTAGCAGATAGTTTTCATTGCTCCTACGGCACGTATGTGTATTAGCTGCGGAAAAAAAAACTACGACCACCCCCATAGGAATTTATTTTTCAAAGAATCACATAAAACGTAGCCCATTTCTGCCCTTTTCCACAGAGAAAAACGGCCGCACCATACATAAATTTTACTCTAGTGTAAGATTTTATGTTTGCAATCTTCACTTTTTCAGTGAAAAACCTGCTAAACGAACGTGCCCTTAAAGATGCAAGGCCTTAAAACAACATCCTGATTTGTTTTAAACTAGAGAAATCTATGCCTTATACATTTCATCCAGTAAGGCCAGAATCTTAGTTGTGTGAAATTTATACTCTGATTATTTTGTACTTGCTAGAAACTTGAAGGTTCATTAATTTTCTAAGAAGGTGATCAGAGCGCGTTATGTCCTCAAATTCAAAGTCTCTAAGATCAGATTTTGGTTGACTGTTAATATATTATAAGATTCAAAGAGTTTCCATGTACCCCAGAAATCTTTCCCCCTTCTGTGGAAGAATTCCAAGTGCTCACAATCTGCTCACAGGGTACAATGGAAAATGTGTGATTTATCACTGGAAAAAAAAATATATGTTTCAGGTTTTCACAATTCTTCAACCAAGGGGCAGGAATAAACAAAATAACATTTAAATCTCTTGAAGGGAAGATGTGTTACAGATTTGGAGACACCATTCAGTATCCAACCTGTCCTTTAGGCTGTGCTTTATTAGGCTTTAGCAGTTTTGCTCATAAGCCTGATATTGTCATGGGAAGCTAAAACAGTCATGACCTGTTATTGCTCTGTTTCTCCCTGGAGGCCTAATTAGATGGTCCATATGCAACATATATCGAACTCGCCTGGGCTTTAGAGGTGTTTTGGGGCCAAGTCGGGCCAGGCTGACGCATATCCAGCATGACCCAAATTTATAAACACAAGCCCATATCCAGCCCAATCCTGACACAGGTCATAAGTGGCTGGCCCAATCCTGGATCGCCTGAAACATGGCAGGCCGGAGACCCCCATTTAGTCAATCAGCCCAGACTTCCTATCACTTGTTTTGGATCCTAGTTCCTATCCCTTGATCGAAATTTCTACCCGGGTCGCATGAACCATGGCAACCGTACCCATGTCAATAGGTTACTCCACCAATGGATCAAAATACCCAACTAGCTTTGAAGGTGGAACAGGCCCATTTTGTCACAGGGTAAAGGTCAAGTTCGGATTAGAAAATGGGAACCGATCAATTAACAAGCTGGGCTTGAAAATGTGAACTAACTTGACAAATGACAATGTATGCTTATTCATAAAAGTAGAAGAGATTCCAATTATGCTGTGTTTAATATTTTGCAACGCCTTAGTTAGGGATGTCAATGGATCATACCCAGATTATTTTCCTGACCCATTGACATTCCCAGTTGTTTGTTTCAGGTGGCACATGGGCCCGGAAACCCTGACATCAGAGCTTCATTTGGGCTCAGTTTTTAAGTCATCCCTAACTGCCTTATGATAGACCAGCCTGTCCTGGCCCTGGACATCTGGAGCCCAGTACAAGAGGTGCGTGGTGAGGAGAGATGGTGGATCCGGAGGATCCACATACTAGGGCCCACTATCGATAACCTGAACCCAGAACTGAACCATGTCATCCCTGTGTGACCCAATTGTCAATTAGGGTCTAATCTATGGACCCAGACCCGAACCCAACTATCAAACTATCAATGATCACGTTAAAAAGAGGAAAAGGAAAAAAGAAGAAAAGAGGTTCCAGAGGGCTCATGTGACTATCATCAAGTCTCTATCATTTCATTTTCAGCAGGACCTTAGGTTCTGAGTGTAAAATATACGTAGATACTTTGCTTTTTATTTGGCCCTTCATGACATGGGAACCTTTGTCATCAAAAGTATGGGCATGTAATAAGAGCTACAAATTTAATAGTCCTTAAAGCTTCTACCACATCATAACATTTATCTTATTTTCAACTTTTTTTATTTTTTTAATATTTTTTAATATGGGAAGATAAAAGACTGGGGGACTAAATCAAGAGTTCAGTCCTTTTCATGACCCACTATCTTAGTAGTCCTTTTCATGGCCCACTTTCTGAACACTCATTCCAGTTTCCAAGTGATAATCCATCCTATTTTGACTCTAACTTATCTATACCATTCACACAGCCAACCCCAGGTTGATGGGTTAAGGCTAGAGCGTGTTCTTGAGCTGGTCCAAGCCTAGCCCATTTAAGCATGGTAGTCATACAGTCCATTAGCCTGGTGGTTGTATGAGGCTAGCCCCACAAACAAATATGCCAAACCTAGGGTCATTTCACTATTGGGTCAGAAATTAGGATTGAGCCTAACCCACAGGCCTAGAACTGCAGCCTAAAAACAATTGAATTTGGGCTGAGATGAGGTCAGGCTTAGGCTTAGGCTAGGCTTGCCAGGAACTTAGATAAGTGGGTTTATAGATTTTAATCTGGTTAAAATGAAGTACAGGCAATTTTGGGGCCACAGGGGGTTTTTACCCGGCTTTGCCTCCTGGGCCCGCAGGGATTACTCCGGCCCAAAGGGCCGGGACACCCTGCGTCAGCAAAAAAAAAAAAAAAAAAAAAAGTACAGGCAATTTCATCTCATGTCTGATTAAGGCAGGTTCAGGTTTTGGCTGCATCAACCCCCTAATATGTTTATTAATAATATTTTCTTTTAAATCAAAATGAATGTAGAATAAGTCATATGAAACCTGACTTATTGACTACTCAAAATGGTTAGTCATCTGGTAAGGGGAAGTGTGCTTGGGTGTTGGGGGATGTTCAAGTTTTCACAGTACAGGACAATGATCAAGTGAACTGGAACCACATCTGACTTTGGATTCAGTCCTCAGTCTATAATCTATATGAGGGAGTCAAGGTGGAAATATGAGATGACCTGACACCATCCCTCAAGGTGGAAATTTGAGATGACCTGACATGATAGTGTGAGTGGTTGAAATTTCTAACCAATGTGTCAGCCAATCAAGGGCGAAACTTTAGATAAACATACATGATGTTCCTTTTCAAATCCCATCCATCCCCATGGATTGGCATAAAACCAGAAGGGCCCCACAGGACGGAGCAGGCATCCTAATATTTGGTGGGGTGGATGGGTGGTGATTGGACACACCTTAAAAAATAACACAATGCTATTAGATTCTTCTCTCTGCATGTGGTTCCAATTATGTTTTTGTTTTGTCTTAATGCAGCAATCATCTATCTCGAGGAAGTTGATATCTAACTGAGACTTTTCTCCTACAATAGGATTGCATGAACAGTCCGGCCCTATACGGCACACTTGTGTCATGTTTGATGGTGCAGTTACTTTTGCTCTCTTATCCCCTCGTGATCAAACACCATGTCCAGTTTTTTACTCATTGAACCTTTATTCACGATTGGGAATCTATGGTTAAAAGATAATTAAATTTTGAAGGTGGTATATTTTGCATGATCTTTATTCATAAAAAGACTTTACCTACTATTTTACCCCACCAATAGAAATGCATCCAATTGGACACCACAAGCTAGACTGAAAAATCACAAGCTATGGTCTAGTTGTGTAAAATGTTTCAATATTCAACAACTGCACCGTTTAAGCACCGATTTCGTGGTTGTGGCCTCTTCTTTTGACTTCAACAACTTGATATAAGGTTTCCATAAAAAAAAAAAAAAAGAAAGAAAAGAACGGCTTGATGTAGGGTTGTAAACGGGTCGGTTCCGGTCCGGGTCGATGGTGAACCCGAAACCGGAACCGTTAAGGAGAAGGTGGAACCATATCCGGACCTGGAACCGTTTCGGAATCGGTTTCTTGGCTCCGAAACTGGAACCGGAACCAAAACCATATATGAGACGGGTCTGGATCTGGGTCCGGGTTTAGGTAGATAATGATATTAAAAAAATATTATTTTTAGGAGAGATTTTCGAAAATTGAGGTAATATACCGTGTCTCGGGTCCACGGGTCCGAACTAAGGTGGACCTGAATCCATTTACTTATCGGGGCCTAAATAAGGATCCAGATCCGATTTTTAACTGGTCGAAACCGTACTCAGAGAATTGGGTACCCATTTATATCCCTAGCTTGATGTAAGGGCTATAATATCATCAAGATGTAAATAATTACACTCATGATGCTAGATTGTGTTAGTGGTCCCGGCAGCTTTGTGAGATAGACGTTCTTACCATTGGGATGTCACATGTTCCTCAAATAATGGCACATGTTGATTGGTAATTAGACATCCTATGGTTCTCAAATAATAACACATGTTGATTGGTAATTAGGTAATAAGAATTTTTTGCTTGCTTGATTGATTCATATTGGTCAAAGAGTGGTACTTTCAACACGAGGACTTGCATCGATCCATGACTTGTAATGTGAAACTAAGGTGGCCCATAGCTGAGCTGTCAATGCTTTGGCAGGGCACTAAGAAGCAGAGACAAAGGAGAAGATTAAGAAAAAAAAATAAGAAAAAATTGATGGGCTAGCAGGAAGTGTAATCCTCCTTCGAAGCTAGTTAATGTGGGGGAAGAGGCTTGAGACCTTGTTAGGTGACTTGAAGCATCCTTTAATACTTCTTTCACGTCAAAAGAAGTGCAAATTCAGCAGTAAAAATTCTCTTGCTAAAGTGGGAGTTAATCATGATAGTTTTATAATTAACTATTTTTTCTCTCTTTTTCCCGCGTTCGTGGTTTTGTGGATGCTTTGGTTCTGATTTCACCCTTTGAGATTGTTAAGTATGTCACTCTTGAGAACGACACCTTACCATGTCAGTTTTCATCGGGAGGTCTATTTTTCAACCTTGGCCTACCCCACTCCTTGTACGTGCAAGTTTTCCTCTCCCCATATATGCGAGTTCATTACTCTTTATATGTGTGAGTTTACTCTCCGTGTTTGCGGGTTTTCTCTTATAGCATATGCAAGTTTTTCGAGGCAGCCCCCACCTAGCTAGGATACTTAAAAAAAAAAAAAAAATTTGTCTCACTTATGTATGTATTGCATGACTTCTTTAAAAACGAAAAAATATTTAGTTACCTTAGAAAATTTTGTTACGGGGAATTTCAAATTCTCTAAATACAGCTGCAATTTGTACCATCAGCATTTTGTTTGCTTGGTGCATACTCCTTGGGTACCCATTTTCTTTCTTGGGTATTTTATTTAATTTGAAAATCACCCTAAGATTTTTGCTGCAATTTGAATAGCACTAATTACTTGAATTTGTGGATCATTCCTTAAAAGAAAAAAAAATGTTTAGATGTAGGTAACGGAGCGCATATCGGTCACGCAAAATACCGATATTTACAGCATCAACGTATCGGTGTCGTCATTAACAACATCATAAATGATTTGTAATGAGTTTGTACTTCCACAAGTCTATATGCCACATGCCATGACAATCTGGGTTTGAAATGTTTAGGTGGGGCCCCACTCGACTTAGAAAAAATTGGGTTTGAATGGATGCACATGTCGACATGTGGGACATGCCAAAAACTATATATGAATTGGAGATTCTTTGGCAATTGATGAATGAAGGGACCTAGAAAGTGTGGCTTGCCTTTTTCTTTTCAAAAGTCAAAATCATATGTATGAAGGTACAACAAAGCTTAAAAACAATAAAAGAGATAAGTGAGACCTACATGTCTTGACAATTAAGTAATGTGAAACATGTGTATGCCAGGCTTGATTTGGATTTTGGTAGGATCCACCTTAGACCTAAACTCCCATTGATTGAATTAAACTTAGATTGAGCTCAGACCTGATACCTAGCCACCCACAATGTAGTCCAGTTTAACATCTTTCAATCTTTTTGGTTCTTCATGGTTGGCACTCATTCAGGTGGGTCCGTAAAAAATTATCTTATCCATCTCACCATTTATTGGAAACATTTCTTTGTACACTCATTCAGGTGGGTCCGTAAAAAGTTATCTTATCCATCTCACCATTTATTGGAAACATTTCTTTGTACACTCATTCAGGCGGGTCCGTAAAAAGTTATCTTACCCATCTCACCATTTATTGGAAACATTTCTTTGTATTTAGTTTTCTTGGCTACATGAAAGACTACTCGATGCACTTTCATTCGTGCATATCCCTAACCAATTGAGATGCACGACTGAAAACATTTCTTATGCTTCTATTCTGCAGAAGAAAGAAGCAGTTTTTTTTTTTTTTTTTTGTTAAGCACCAGTATCCAGAAGCCCACTGGCCCTGACTAATCCAGTTCGAGCCGGATCGGCCTACTAAGGGGTAAAGGTCTTCCAGCACAGGTTTTCTCCATACACAAGACTCGAACTCGAAACCTTGCTTAAGGGGAAGGAGTGCCGAACCACTAGAATCAACCTGCGTTGGTGAAAGAAACACTTTTCATAGCGCTTTTTATTGAAAGCAAATTCAAATCCAACAGAAAAGGAGAGTCATTTTCTAAGTAGGAAATATTTCACCTAAGCAAATAAGAGAGTGAAATAGTAGAAAATGAAGTCTTGAGTTTTCATTTTTTTCACAAAAGAAATTTAGTATGAAGACTAAATAGTGTATACAATTGTCAACCACAAACATGGTCTAAATTAATGTAATGTGCATTGCAGCATTGTGGGTGTGCTGTATAAAACTGTATAATGATGGCAAATATAGCATTTCTTATATGCTACCAATCTGCCATTAACAAGCAAAAAAAATTATCTTACATATAATTGGGTGCCAGGCTGCCAGCACATATTTAATGACACCCACATTCTCCGCTTCATCTTAATAACAGCAAATGTTATAAGAAAATATGATTAACTAGTGTCAAGCATTGAATGTGACTTTTATGGGTGAGAGCCCATGTGAGGCCAACACATGATCCCATGTTCTCATCCACACTCATCATCTCATGTAGTGTGCCCCCAGCTTACAATCACTCCCTGGGCCCCATTGGGCTCTCCTTAAACTAATGAGTGGTGTCTATATATCATCTATGAGTTTCTAATAATTTTGTAAAAAGTTTAACTCATTTAAACCAAATAGGTGTTTAGACAAACAAATCCATATCTTGAGTAGAAAATCACTCAAATCAGTTATTAAGAGCGTTAAAAATCTTAAAACCAAGATTTGATTGATGCTCAAGGTGGTATGAATGAATTAGGGCTTGTTTGTGTTGCTTCGACGGTCAGCTTTTCTATAGATTTTATTTTAGTCATCTCTATTGAAAACACCTTTCCACGAACTCATGGAAAATTACAGCAGTTTTGATGTTTTTCTAATAGGAAAGCATTCCCATCAACCAATGAAACAACTATCCCCAAAAAAAAAAAAAAGGGCCTACAAGCAAATATACCATTCTAGTGATTTTTATTGTTACAATCACACTAAATTGTAGTCTTTCCTTTCTTTAATCATAAGACACCATTTATATTCTTTTTAAGTTTCCTTTCACACACTGAGAATGGTAGTTATCTCTTGCGTACATAGCTTAAAGTGCCCATTATCAACCCAAAAATATTAACTATTGTGGGTGATTCTTACCAACTTTTCAAATTTAGGAAGAGTTTTATGCAATCTAAACTTGAGTAAGAAGGAAGGAAAAGGTTACAGGAAAAACAAGTAATATAAGAGTCTTTTTAAAGTTTCTGGTAATGCAAGAGCCCTTCTTGTGAACATGAGAAAAACCCCAAATTGGAGTCTTATTTTTTCGGTTGAATCTTTCCAAGAACATCAAATTGTGCCCAACATCCAATCTTAAGATATAAGCTCCTATTATGATTTGACAGCCAATTTGGCTCTGTCTATTCATGAAGGTTATACAGTGGGGGCAGAATTTATAATGGTCCACTTGATAAAAATTTTAATTTTCTGCCCATCTCTTGCACCATCTCGACATGGATGAATGTGACCCCAACCAATATCAGTCATTTTTATGCCGTTTGAAATTTCGAAAAAAAAAAAATCAGGTCCTGGATGTTACTAGCCATCCAATCAATGGTAAAAATCTAGACAACAAACATAAATAGTAGGATGCTTTCTTAATTATATATTATTGTTGATCCGATGACTGACAACATCCAATGAATGTAACATTTTATAAATGGGTATTCACCGTATTATTGTTTTATGGTGGGACCAGTGGGCCCCACTTTCGTGCCCCCATATGCTCCATTTTTTTCAGATATGGTTACTCCTAACTATATGGCGTGAACGTTTTCATTATATTATTGGCAATCACTAAACTTGAATTAGAAGCTAATTATAATAATCATTATAATCATAAGTGTGTTACAAGGGAAAGACATTATTACAGTTGTTTTTACTGTATAATGTATGGAATATTCTCATTCACTCCCCAGTGTTTCCTCGTTGTAAGTACAATTTTGTGTTTAAAATACGAGTCTCAAATACCCTAGTGTTTGTGAAAGGATTATTCACTTATTTGGACCATCATATCACAATTTGTGATTCGCGGTCATGATTCATTTCGTTTCAATGGTGGCAAGAGGTCTGATGAGGTCGTTCATGCCAACATATTCATGGTTGAATTGGCACCTTGATATCACTCACATGTCTAAGGATCAATTCATAGATATTCAAATTTAGAGTAAATCTCTTGATAAATAGTCTAATATAGTTTTTGGGCCTATCACATAGAATTGACCATTTTCACTTGATCTATTTGCAATCATGATTTTTAATTATGAAAATTTGAATTGCAATTTAAGAGGACCATCAGGGTTCTAACTCAACATTAAATGTTGAAAATGACTTGCCTAAATCATTTTATATTGCAATTAGAGGATATCAGCAGCCGATCTTGACTGGTGTGCCCCATATCATGGATTGCAAGGTGGAATAAACTTCTACTTAATTCTTATTTGTGTAATATCTTTAAAAAAAACACCCAATTTTTCGTAAAGTGATAGGTTTTTATTTTATTTTAGACGTCCATTTTTGTTATGTCATGTATTTTTTATGTGGTTTCTTGTTAAATTGATAATTAAGTTACTAATATTATGACTGTTTGGTTTTTATTTCAACCAAGAGGATTATGATGAATCAAATACTTTTTGTGGTTCGTTGTTTTTTTTTTTTTTTTGATAACTCAGAGTATCTCCCGCGTAATCCGGCCCAGAAGCCTTTGGCCTTAAGCCCGAGGGACACTCGATTCTAAATTTTAGTGGTGCGTTGTTATATAAAGTATCCATGTATTATTATATAGTAATTTTAACCTTTAGGGGCTCCATTTATTTCATTTAATTAAATTTTTATAAACTCTAAAAAAATAAAAATATTTCAAAAGTGGTTAAAAAAGAAGAAACAAAAGTGAGTATTCAAAATTGAAAACAAATAATCATCCTTTTTTAGGACATGACTGTGTAAAATTGTGGAAGAGAAAAGATAGATTCCTTATTTGCAGAAATGACATTCTTTATATTAAAGACCTTCAGTGATAAATAATAATTAGCGTTAGACTCGGCCCAACGACCCATCGGGTCTAGTCCTGGATTCTTGGCTCTCTAGGTCCCGTGACCCACTCAGATTAAGGAGAAGGTGGGTCCCACATTAGGCCCTGAAGGATTATAGTTTCGAGTAGCACGGAGGACCACTGGAGCGCTCACCGGTAACGGAAATACACCGAACAACCGAAGAGGACAAGGAGACGTGCGTTTTACGTTCAACGATTACGTCAGCTTGGAGGTTTAACAACACCCGCACTTGACGGGAAAGCCGCCTACAAGTCTGGGCATTAGATCCTGCATAATTACAGAACTACCACTAATCAGCATGTGAAAAAAATATATAGAAATAAAAGGACTAGATGAAATTCAATCCATGAAAAAAAATTATTAGCAAAAATAATGTTTGAGGGAGGGCCAAGATTTTTTTTTTATTTAGGATAAACTTGTATGGAACATATTCTTGAACTATGGTGAAAAATCAAGAAGTGAAATGCCTATAATAAATAATAAATATTAAAAAAAACTAAAATTACAATTTATTAGTCAGCTTTGATTTCAGTCGTCTAGTCAAAATTGATTCCGGAACTAGATTATCGAAATTGGATTTGAAAGACTGAAACAAATAAAACAGAACCATCGTTTAGAAATGAATCTGATTCATCTAAGTTTTATAACTCATTTCATTTAAAAGTGATTATTTTCTTCTATATTTTTCTAATAATGACCAAGAAAGACTCCAAATTGGAAAGTATCCCTTCATTTTTTTCATAATATCCTCATGACTATATATGACACTGATTTGTCCACTCTTATTATTTGATTCATGCAAAAGGTTACGTTGCTTTAACTATTTGTAATCCTCTATTTTCACTTTTGGTGGGTGAAACCACCACTTTTAAAGTTGACAGCCAAATCCATCTATCTATATTACTAAAGGGATGTATATACTTGGCATGTCTTGGAGATGGACACGTGGCAGCAGCCAGACTAAAATGGTATTCTGCTAATGCAAAATCCTCCATCTAAAATTTCTCCATATCTCCCTCCCTAAAATATCTCCTTCTCCATGCTAATGCAATTCCTAAAATCTCTCATTCTCCATCTAAAATTTCTCCATCTCTCCCTCTTCTTCTTCCTTTTAAATGGACAGCAGCCAGACTAAAATGGTATTCTGCTAATGTAAAATCCTCCATCTAAAATTTCTCCATCTCTCCCTCTCTAAAATCTCTCCTTCTCCATGCTAATGCAATTCCTAAAATCTCTCATTCTCCATCTAAAATTTCTCCATCTCTCCCTCTTCTTCTTCCTTTTAAATGGACAGCAGCCAGACTAAAATGGTATTCTGCTAATGCAAAATCCTCCATCTAAAATTTCTCCATCTCTCCCTCTCTAAAATCTCTCCTTCTCCATGCTAATGCAATTCCTAAAATCTCTCATTCTCCATCTAAAATTTCTCCATCTCTCCCTCTTCTTCTTCCTTTTAAATGGAAAATTGGTGATCAATACATAAGACAAATGATCAAATGATTTCTATCTTTAGCATGTTGAGCTATGCTTGAAATAAGAAACCATGCAATTGCCTTCATCATGAGACTTCCAAGACAACCACACAAAATGGGGAAGAGGAAAATCCCAAATTGTAAAGGATTGAAATATAATCCTTACTTCCATAGAAGAAATCTGTGCATAAAGATTCACCGGCAAGACATTTCTGTCACACCCTCGTGATTTGATTAAAATTATTTTATCAACCAATTCATGGGTCCTGTCCGCATCATTTGATTTTATGGACGGTTAGAATAAAGATGGTGGACCCCATTCATCTGGGTCCCACTTAAAAATATTTGGTCAATTTTTTAGGTCTACGATCATTTGATCATTTGATCTTTTTAAATCAATTCATGGGTCTCATCCCGCATAATATGGTTTTTTGGACGGTTAGAATAGAGATGGTGGACCCCATTCATCTGGGGGTTCCACTTAAATAGGTTATGTTTGGTCAATTTGTGAGGTCTATGATTATTTGATCCTTTGATCTTTATCAAGCAATTCATGAGTCCATCCCGCATCATATTGTTTCATGGATGGTTAGAATATAGATGGTGGACCCCTCAAATCTTGGGGGTCCCACTTAAATAGGTTAGGTTTGGTCAATTTGAGAGGTCTATGATCATTTGATCATTTGATCTTTATCAATCAATTGATCCTTTGATCTTTTTAAATCAATTCATGGGTCTCATCCCGCATAATATGGTTTTTTGGACGGTTAGAATAGAGATGGTGGACCCCATTCATCTGGGGGTTCCACTTAAATAGGTTATGTTTGGTCAATTTGTGAGGTCTATGATTATTTGATCCTTTGATCTTTATCAAGCAATTCATGGGTCCATCCCGCATCATATTATTTCATGGATGGTTAGAATATAGATGGTGGACCCCTCAAATCTTGGGGGTCCCACTTAAATAGGTTAGGTTTGGTCAATTTGAGAGGTCTATGATCATTTGATCTTTATCAATCAATTCGTAGGTCCCGGTCTGCATCATTTAATTTTATGGACAGTTAGAATAAAGATGGTGGATCCCATTCATCTGGGTTCCACTTAAAAATATTTGGTCAATTTGTTAGGTCTACGATCATTTGATCCTTTGATCTTTCTCAATCAATTCATGGGTCCCATCCCGTATAATATGGTTTTAGGGAAGGTTAGAATAGAGCTGGTGGACCCCATTCATCTGGGGGGTTCCACTTAAATAGGTTAGGTTTGGTCAATTTGTGAGGTCTATGATCATTTGATCTTTATCAAGCAATTCATGGGTTCCAGCCCGCATCATATGGTTTTATGGACAGTTAGAATATAGATGGTGGACCCCATTCATCTTGGGGGTCCACTCAAATAGGCTAGGTTTGGTCAATTTGAGAGGTCTATGATCATTTGATCTTTATCAATCAATTAATGGGTCCCGGCCCGCATCATTTGATTTTATGGACGGTTAGAATAAAGATGGTGGACCCCATTCATCTGGGTCCCACTTAAATACATTAGGTCAATTTGTTAGGTCTACGATCATTTGATCATTTGATCTTTCTTAATCAATTCATGGGTCTCATCCCGCATAATATGGTTTTATGGACGGTTAGAATATAGATGGTGGACTCCATTCATCTTGGGGGTCCCACTTAAATAGTGTTAGGTTTGGTCAATTTGAGAGGTCTATGATCATTTGATCTTTATCAATCAATTAATGGGTCCCAGCCCGCATCATATGATTTTATGAACGGTTAAAATAGAGATGATGGGACCCCATTCATCTTGGTCTCACTTAAATATATTAGGTCAATTTGTTAGGTCTATGATCATTTGATCTTTCTTAATCAATTCATGTGTCCCATCCCGCATAATATGGTTTTATGGACGGTTAGAATATAGATGGTGGACCCGTTCATCTTGGGGGTCCCACTTAAATAGTGTTAAGTTTGGTCAATTTGAGAGGTCTATGATCATTTGATCTTTATCAATCAATTAATGGGTCCTAGCCAATATGATTTTATGAACGGTTAAAATAGAGATGATGGACCCCATTCATCTTGTTCCCACTTAAATATGTTAGGTCAATTTGTTAGGTCTATGATCATTTGATCTTTCTTAATCAATTCATGCCTCACCTAAAGAATAAAATATTTGAAAAAAAACATAAAGATCAAATTAGCAAAAAAAAAAAAAAAAGACTCACAAGTTTACTAATTAATAAATTTATTAAAAATAATTCATATCAGTATGTGCATTTGGTGGTTTCGTGGTTATCCACGGGGTTTTGCTACTAAGTTACGTTACGAAAAAGATTGTGCATTTCTTTGTAATCTTCTTCACATTAAGGAAATCCAATCTTAAGACAGGTAAATTCTCATTTTCATCTCTCCTCATATTTTTCACTCCTTTAAATATTTAATTTAGTTAGGAGGGCTTGTAAATCCCCTACATGCATGCAAGAGTTCTAAATTTGCATAACTCTTTATAGGGTCCCTTTTTTTAGCAAGATTCCCCACCCCATTTCAAATCTCTTATTAGGATCCAATGATTCATGAATTTCTCAATTCATCCAACCAAAGAAAAGGGATTTCCTTCCATGATATGATACATCACTTAATCCCAAAGGAATTATTCTAGGCCAATTGACTGAAACTATATATTTTGAAAAAACAGATATCCTAGATCACTTGTAACTAGCATGGATCCTCACAGCCACATGCGCACCAGAAATTGACGTATCTTGGGGCTTAGATCACGGGTCTCAGTCATGCCGCACAGTACAAAAACAAGTCAGCAAAGGAAAGAGATAAATAAGATTTGTAAATAAAGGGCATGTTTGGAAATGAAAGCTGTCAATACACGTTTCTGTTCTTGTTTGTGCGTGGGAGAGTGGACAGGATCCCTGTTGTCTTGATGGGATTATTCGTGTGGATATGTTTACTATAATTTTACTATATATATATGTCTACTATACTTTTACTATTTCTCATTAATGCTAAACAGTAATATCTGCTTCTCTTAAATTTTCCCTTATCATGATCTTACTTTGACACTGATCAAGACACATCCACAGTTGGTTGACTCGTGTGAAATTAAGAAGTTTGCTTCTAATTTTAAATTTTAAGCTCGACACAGGCCTTAAGTGTCATGCTTGAGCCAGTTCATTTAATCAATCGTGCAATGCTAAATCGAGTGTTCTTTTATTTATTTGGGTTTTTTAATTACTTGCTTGGATAAATAGTCACTCGATAATATGTTTTAATTATTCTAGTCGGGACGGTCGGTCGGTCTGATCGGGTTAGGTATTGGGCGTTATCCAAGTTTGGCCAATATATTAAATGGGGATCTAAGCACTGCCCAAAGAGGTTGGGCCTGGCCCTTGACCACCCCTATAAAAGTGAGAAAGGTCATAAGATGAGGGGGTTCCTTTTCGTCACCACCAATTATTACATAAGGAAAACAAACAGCGAAGATTAAGAGCGAGCAGTAGATAGTGGTGGACTCATCACGAACCCACGAATTTAGATTTTCGAATCTTATTCGGGTCTCTCTCTCTCTCTCTCTCCTCTCTTTTCTGTCTCCTCTACGGCGACTCGGAACGGCGGAACGGTTTCGGTTCCTCTCTCTGTCTGGTTTTGAAACAGGAGAACAGCAAAATCTGATCTTTCTCTCTTTGCGCTTCTGGTTTTCAGTTGCTTTTGTCCTCTATCTATCTTTCTGAAGAATCCGACCTCTCTTTCTCAGTCTATCAGGTGTTTTGGATTGATTTCGTTTTGTTCATGTAACTTTTTAACTGATTTCTAATGTCTGTAACTGACCTGATGCCATTTGCAGGGAATTTCCTCAGTTTTTTTTATTGAAGATGACCACACCCAACATCGTAAATTTCTCTCTTCCTCAGTTATTTTTTATATATATACACACACCCCTGTTTGTCTGTTTGTTTTTATGTGTATCTGTGACTTTGAGTTTGTTTGGATAGACGTTGGTGTATTTTTTTTTTTTAATTTGAAACTTGGGTTTTTTTTTGTTTTTGTTTGGGGGCTGTTTTAATGGGAAGGCAGAGATGTTGCATAAGCAAAACAAAAAAAAAAGGGTTTTTTGATTAGTGGGAAATTCAGTTTCTATTTTTCTTTTTAATGGGTATTTAAGCAGATAACAGGGTATTTGTGTATTGAGGTAATTTGGTTTAGATATTATGTTGGAAAAGTTGGTTTGTTGGATTTCATGTTGCTTTAACTGTGGAACATGTTTGTTTTCTTGCTTTATGAAATTGATGTTATTGACAAAATAAAAAAGAAAAAAAATTAATGTTTGTGGGGATAAGTATGGAATTGTTGGGATGGGGGAGGTGGTTTTGTTTGGGTGAATTTCGATCGAAATTAGGTTGAATACTGAGATGCATATGTTTCAAGGCTTGATTGAGTTGAGTTGAGCCAGTCAAGAACTTGGCAACTGATTCTTTAAATCTGGGTCTGCAATCATTCTATGTGGAATTTGTTTTCATGGTTAGATAGATGTTGTTTGCTCTTTCTCAAAGCTAGTTCTTGAAAGGAGCTGAAGAATCTGAAATACTGTGCTGTACATATATTCTACAATATAAATATGATTCTATTGTGTAACTATACTTCTTCTCCTTTATTTTCTTTAACAATATGGTGAATCATTTTTTTAACAATATGTTTTAAATCCCCAGATTAATGAGATAAGAATATGATGATGATGGCAGTGGAAAAGTCAATCGTCCTTGACCTGCCTCGTAAAAATGCCAAATTCTTGTCAACCCAATAGGTCATTTGGCAGCAGGCTCCTGCTTATAGGGAATTCAGAGTCTTAACTATCAGGTTTGTTCACTGATATTAGCAACATGGTTAGGGCAAGAATACATTTAAAAATCCTTTTTTTTTAATAATAGGGAACAACAAAAAAAAAAATCCAAGGGGAGTGATTTAGGCATTGTGGGATTTTACCCTTGGGAAGGGGATACAATTTTTGCGACATTTGCATCATAGTAAGAATAAGAAACCCCAACATTAGTGAATGATGTCACTTATAATCAAGGCACTATCAACTTTTACAGGCATATCAAATGTTAACTAGGTGTTGATTAACATCTAAGACAGATGCTGTTACTGGTGACAACAGAGAATTTAAGATAAAAACTTCTCTACTCTGCACTAAATCATGGTGTTATTATGAATATTGGTTTAGATGTTAAAACTTTTCCTTTTGTCTTTGTTTTTTTTATTGTGTTTTTCTATGTTTATGATGACATCCCAGTTGTGGATCCCATGCTTAGAAATGAATTTCTATCACTTCTAATTTTTGCTTGTTACTATCACAGGGACATTTGCAGTCAGATTCAACAAATCATAGACCGTGTTTCTTCCATTTCATCCCAGCTGCTGCTCTATTTTTTATAGTTTTTCTTATCTGGAATACTTTCATCACCACTGATTATAACCAAGTATGTATTTTTTCTCATGTAGTTCTAATTTCCATTACATGCCTGGGCATTCCCATTAATCCACCCTTGCTTTTCCTCTTAACACAACTACACAAGATCATTGCTTTTCATAAATCTTGGTCTCTGCTGCATCCTTCTTCACGGAAATGTATTTCTCTGACTGTTTATTTTTGGCTGGTGGATTTCAAATGAGCATTTCTTGTGAACTATTCTATTTAGATTAGTATCTAATTTTGGTGCAGTTCGTGCATCTCAACTCCATGGGAAACACATCTTTATTCATATAATTAATGTGGTCTTTACTCTTTCTATAGCTGTGATTTAACTGATATAGTAATGATTATGGAGCAATTTTTGGGTCTTATGTGCAGATAACGTCAAGCTGGAGGATTTCTATTCCTGTTCAGGACACACCATCTGGTAGATGCAAGGTCTGTATACAAAATGATTTAGACTTTTTTTTTGGTCCTTTGAGTGGTATTAGTTTTTTTTTTCTCTCTAAACTTTACCATGAACTTGTTATGATCTCCATCTTTCGTTATGTTTTAGGATCAGTGCAGGCCTTATGGCAGTGAAGCATTACCAAAAGGCATCGTCATCTCTTCTTCTGACTTGGAAATGCAGCCGTTGTGGGGCTCCCGAAAGGAAAAGGTAAGTCCAAAGGAAATAAATTTTGTTGAGTGATGGAAGGAAACTTTTAATCAGTAGGATGTAGATCAGGTTCGTTCCCGGCCATTGTGATTATTCACAATTGGCTGTAATTTCTGGGACTTTATATGACTTTCTCTAAAGATGGACAAAGGGTGCAATGTTCAAACTTCAGTATGCATGCAACCAGCAACTTGTCAGGGTGATCGAACATCCATTAGCAGAAGTGGCAGTCCAACTTTTATTCTCACCAATGACTTTAGGCCATGGTTTGACCATGTGCATTATGAGGAATTATAGTGTCCCACACCACAGCATTCTACACTGATGATGCACCCCTCCCTTCACTGTAAATGAGGGTCTTTTGTTTTGATCTGACCACCATAAAAGATATGCTAAATATCTTGGTTGGAGACCCTAATCTCGAGTCACTTGGTGGCATAGCATGGGCAATAGATGATAAATAAGTTCAATCCAGAGCAGAAATAAAGAGTTAGTAGTACATATATTTGAAATTGGCAGATGCTTTAGACATCCTTCGTTGACAGTGTGACTGGTTTCCATCACAGCGAGAGTTTGGATAATCAGTTGGTATTACACATACGGCTTGGGAAGGACAGAGAATCTTCATAGATTGCAGAACAATATTCTATAAATCCCTCTTCCATGGTTATGTGGAGTCATTCTGATTAAGGTTAACGAAGTAAAACTATAAGCATTTTGTGGTTCAGCAATATTAAACCTGAGAGCAGTGACTTGTATTACCTGAAAGATTTGAAACCATGAAACTTGATCGTGTTTTTAATGGTGCTTATTAACTAAGATGGGTACTGACATAATTTAGCTGCAAAAGTCGTGACATGACCATATAATTAAACATGAAACCCCACTGATGGTACAAACAAAATATATGGTTTAACCATTTCAGTATGACATGCTTGTACCTATTGATGGAGTTTACTTACCCTGATTGTGATTCAGGGACTCAAAAGTACAATTCCTTTGGCTAATGCAAATTACCCTGCTTGCCTTTTGGGTGTTGGTTATCATAATTACCCTGATCATTATAAGAGATCTTGAAGGCACAACTGTCTTGATTTTTGCAGATCATCATGCTTATATTCCTGGTGCTGCTAATAACCTGTTATTTTCCTGAATATTGTCTTTACACCTTTTGTTATCTTTTGGAACCAGAAGAAGGCAAAAGAGTCGAAGAGCTTATTGGCCCTTGCAGTCGGAATAAGGCAAAAAGAAATTGTGGACAAAATTGTTAGAAAGGTATGTGCTAAATCATGGTGCTCCTGTTTAAATCGGATTGGGTCCAGAAATAAAACTCGATTATTCTTTTCATTATTTTTCCATACTAGCTAATCATTTGCTATTTCTTTACGAGTGCCATGCATTCATGATATCTCGACCATACATTTGGAAGGCCTTACAGTG
Source organism: Litsea cubeba (assembly GCA_012931725.1). Taxonomy (NCBI): domain Eukaryota; kingdom Viridiplantae; phylum Streptophyta; class Magnoliopsida; order Laurales; family Lauraceae; genus Litsea; species Litsea cubeba. The sequence goes on from CM022946.1 coordinate 15,066,438, forward strand.
GATGGGCCATAGTTCAAAAGTACATCTCAAAAACATTGAATGTAATTCTACCCTTCATCTGAAGATTCTTTTTCATCGACAAAATTGGCATTCAGTAGGACTTCTGACACCTGTTTATTTCTCAAATAGCATCCCAGTGATGCTTGGGATCATCATTTTGGAAATCAAAATTGTCTTGAAAATCATTTAAGGGGTTGAATTGAATTGAATCATGAATTATATTGTGAACCATACATTTTTTTATAGAAGATATAAAGATAAAAAAGATTAAGAAAAATAGTTTTTCATATTCCATTCATTCCTCTTTGGTGCTATCCGCTGGGCTTCGTGTTCTTCCAAGTACGAAGCCTTCTAGGAGGTTGGTGGATGTTGTTGAGGAGGTTTTAGTCTTAGCTTCGAAGCTCTATGTTTCTTTCTCACATGTGAAGAGGTCAGCCAACGAGTCGGCTGATTCTCTACCCAAAGAGGGAGTTGGGAGGTTGGTTATTTTTTTTCTTTTGTGGTTTCTCAGTATGTCTTTTATGCTTCTTCGCTTTTAAGAAAATTCAGTTTCCATTCAGAAAAAAATAAGATTATGAGGCAATCAATTATCATTGTACATTAATATATCATAAATGATGTGTGAATAATTGCATGTGTTTAAAATATCCCTTTTACTATGAAAAATAACGTATTGCAGTTTTCTGTGTTCTCTTTAAGTAGAAACTAAAATAAAATCAAAATCATTTATATTTCATAATTTGGATGTCTCTTGAAGTTAAACAAGTGATTCATGAAAAAAATTCCTAGAGAAAAAAACTAAAAAGAAAAATTGGTACGATGATACTCATACAGATGTTCAGAATGCTCCAGTCACATGCTTGTTCCTCACTCGTCTATAGAACCTCTCTAAAATCCCACAGTAGAGGTTTCTTTAATCACTAGATAACATCATAAAAATAAAAAGTTACAAAAAGAAAAAGAAGAAATTAATTAATTACTAATATTAGCCATTCCATGGTGGCTATCCCCTCCCAACCAAATTGCCTGGATTGATGATTCAAGTATCACATCATAAGATCACACATGAATCCAGATATTTACTTGCAAATAGGATTTTCTTGTATGGATACAAATCTTTTTCCCTTGGATTTGATACAAATCAGAGAATTTAGGACACAAAGCCTATGATATTAACAACAATGGTTGGGGTTTATAATCAGTTTAACTATTTTGGCCCCAGGCCCATCCAAGGTATGCGAGATCTCATACATGTGCCAGCACATGGAAATTGAATCATGTTTAGTTGAATGAGAAGTGACACTGGATCTGTAACTGCAGTAGAATTTCATCTAATTTTCAATTTGCTGCAATGCAGTTTCCTTCTTGTGATTTCACCGTAATGCTTTTCCATTATGATGGCGTTGTTGATGAATGGAGAGATCTACCATGGAGTGCTAGTGCCTTGCATGTTTCTGCAATGAATCAAACTAAATGGTAAAAACAAATTTGTCTTGAAACATTGGTTGTGCCGCTATTTGTCTACATATATATGACTTATGATGATGATAGGTGGTTTTCCAAGCGCTTCTTACATCCTGATATAGTTGCTGAATATGAATACATCTTCATTTGGGACGAAGATCTTGGTGTTGAAAATTTTCATCCAGGACGGTATGTAAAGTCTGCAACCTGAGTCATTTTCTATATATTGCTTTTCTTATCAATTTATATATTGTTTCTTTTATCAACTCAAACATCAAGAGTTCCGTCAATTGCAAGCAATTGTTAAGCACATGCTTGATCTCCTCTTGAATGCTTATATCTATACATCATTCAAAACTGTAATGCCGATATTTTTTTTATTTTAATATTATTGCTATTGTTAATGTCCATTTTGCTTCTTGATAATGAGAATTCACTTGAACTAAGTAATATTTTCAATGCATTAGTGGTCAATGGGAAGTATGTTGTGGTTTTCTACTATATATATCCATATAATATGGGAGAGCAGACTTTGAATCCTAGGACATTTTAAGCCCTTGGATCTATGTATATAAATCCAAGGGATATTTTGAACCCTTGGATTTAAGAAGGGAATGCAAAAGGGGGCAGCGAGTTAGAATTATTTACAGGTATTGCCATCCCCTTTTCATCTAAACGAAAAGGGGCTAAAAGTTGGATAAATTTACAAATTTTTGCCATCCCCAGCAAAAGCAAAAAGGTCAGCAAGTTTGAGTTAATTACATGTATTGCCATCCCTTCTTCATTTTTTTTTTTTTTAAAAGCGCTACTTCATTGATGATGAGATGGGACCAAGATAAGAAGATGAGATGAGCAAATTGGGTTAAAGATTTGATGAATGAATGGAATTATATCATTTCTCAATCAATTGGATTTTTTTTTTGTGGAATCCATTTTATGGTTGGACTTGCTTTCGAGACGCATGGAACCTAGGTTCGGTCGGTCTGAGGCATATCCAGGTCCGGTGGTGCGTCGTGCCTTCAGGCACGGGAAATTTCTAGTATATATATATAGGAGAGCCTTGCCCTATATATATATATATATATGGGAGATGCTCCTATGAGAGCATCTCTCACCTTACTATGAGAGATAAGGTGGGGGCCCTCACATTTAAGTTGTTGGCATTGGATATGGATGTGAGGGCCCCCACTTTATCTCTCATAGTGAGGTGAGAGATGTTCTCACAAGAGCATCTCCCTCTATATATATAGATATAGATATAGATATAGATATACACATATATGATATATGGATATATAGATATGAATTTATCTTCATCAATATGGAATTGTTCTTGGTATAACTTCAAATAACATCTGCCTCAACCAAGAGAGAGGAAATAGAGAAATGCTAATCTTCTCCTTTGTTGTTCGCCCTTGTTAGTGATCGTATGCTCCTCTCCACTTTAAATATAGAAAACTGTAGTAGGTGCAAATGTGTTGGCTTTTGTAAAATATACACTTGCTTGAGACCTTTATTAGTGGTAGTTTCATACAGTAGCATGTTGATAAAAGACAGCGAGCGTGCTAAACTTTTACATGTGTGGTAAGAAAGAAAAACTCCTAGTTGTTTGGACCTTCTGATTACTATTTACTGTGGGGTCCACTAAGGTGAGTGATTTGGATCAAACAACTTGGAGAGCAAGAATTGATGAGTCTGAAAAACAAGCAAGGGTAGCATTTCTTGGTTCCTCGAATACTAGAAGATTATAAAGTTTGCTATCAATCAACTGATTCTGTATTGTATCAATCAGCAGCCACCCATTTCCTGCAATTGATAAAAAAAAAAAAAAAAACCCACTTTCTTATGAATAGTGATACCATATGAATCTCGTAACATGCTGAGGTTAGTTTATGCCTTATGTTATGGAATTAGTCCTTTGCATATGTGAAGCCATTCAATTTTTCCTGAACCCTCCATTTACTTTCCTGATAAGGTGTCCTTCAAGTGGAATGGTTTGGACTGCCCAGTGGGAGTAACTTTTAGATTCTCTATTTTGAAACTTGATGTGTCTCATATGAAGAGGCATGTTGGGATGTCCAAAATACCGTGTCAATTTATTTGGTTCAGTGCCCAACACTAACTTGTGTCCAATTTGTAAACGACTCTTACAGTAAAATTCAGAAAGTTCATTTATTGTTATGCTGAGTCATTTGAAGTTTGACCTGTCGATATATTTTGAATGCTTGCAGTTATTTATCCATCGTCAAAAAAGAAGGTTTAGAGATCTCACAGCCAGCATTGGATCCAACTAACTTGCCAGTGCATCACGGAATTACCGTCCGTGGGAAAGGACTAGTGCACAGGTTATTCTTCTTTTATGACCACAACCATATTACTTCTGTTCCCACATCCACTACTGCAGCTGTAGGCCTGTAGCTGGTTACCCGTCCTACTTGAATTAAGGGGGCATTGATGAGGGGTCCGCCCCTCATTTGGGGTAGCATGAACTTTTGGAACCCATCAAGCAGGCTTTCGCTCTTAACCTTTTTCCACTGAAAACTGACAACTTGAAACATTGCTTATATTTTTGGGAAGAAGACGTTTTTCCACCATTGTGTTTCAGTTACTTAAGTTAACCTTAATCAAACCTCATAAGTTGTCAATATCTCAAGTTACTGATCTGTTGCATGGACAGGAGAATGTTCAAGCCAGGGAAGTGTTATGCAAACAGTACAGAGCCTCCTTGCACGGGGTAAGATCAATTATTTATTTTACAGCTAGGGTTGATTGCATGTGGCTTTTCTTTATCACTTCCACTCTCTTGATTTGCTGTTGCATCAATTCTGACTGCTTATTTTCCATGTCTTTGTCTACTTGATATAATTTGGTCTTAGTAACTTGTTTTCCAGAAGAGGTCTTGTTTGTCTTTCTATGTTGTACTTTGTCATGTTTACACTTTCTCGCACCAAACTTGCAATTTCAAAGAGTAATAATATTTTCTTTTTTTAATCGTTGATATCGATTTTTTCCCTTTAAAAGGATGGAATCCTATAATGTTGGATAATCTCATTACAACTATCTGCTACTTATTTTCATGACATAGACAGCTAGCTACCTCTCTTTTCTCTTTTCAATGAAGCTAAAGTTAGGGAAAAAAATATCCAAAATCCTTTATTGTGTGGGAAAGGATTTTGCTTTAAAAAGTAGATGCCAGTCAACTATCACTCACTCACCAGACATGTAGATGTAGCACACATGTATGACAGTATGAGACATGAACCTGTGATCATTTTGGGCAAAAAGTGCACTTGTTGAATGACCTTAATGTGTATTTATTAAAATTCTTTCCATTTGTATCTAGGACTGTATGATTCATTGCATTTGATTTGTCCACAAGAGACTAATGAGTAGTCTTGATTCCATATGTACACGATGATAGTCTGAATGGGGTTTGCCGTGGATAGAAACCGGCAACGGTATGCAATTCAGATGGCTATGATATAGATTCCCCCCCCTTAAACTCCTTGTTATGATTTAATATAGGGGTTTTATTCTTATTTAAGAGATCTAGAGTCTCTTTGTTTAATCCGACCACACTGATGGATTCTCATTCAACTAGGAGTGGGGCTCTTAATAACACATCTTACTCAATAGTATCGCATCCAGATTTGAATAAGGAGATTGCAAGTGGGCCCATATGTGGAGTGGAGCCACACTCTTCCTTGGAGATAACTACTTGTAAATTAGTTCTTCCAGTAAGTCTCTACAAGGATTTTATGAGCCTATATACCCCTTGAAATAAACCCACCAGATTGTTCCGTGCGGATTTCCTCATCTATTCATGGATTTTGTTTTCTCATCCATATAGTGCAACTTTAGATCATAAGTAGCAACTGTTGCTAGAAGGGGAATTTTAAGGTATCCTTGGGAAGACATATTCAAAGAAAATACAATCAAAGGAAAAGGGTTAGGTTCCACTCACCATATTCTTCTAGTATCCTTGAATTATTGGATTAGTGATGATGTTTCTATTGCTTAGGTCTTGTTGACACAAGCACACTGGTTAAAATGGATCACAAATAGGAGTCTGGTTGAATAAAAAAAAAAAACTCAGAATAGTGAGTGTGCTTTGAACAGGCCTGAAAATGGGTCAGCCCAACCTGCTTTGATTTGCTTGACTGGCTTAGTTGATTACATCGGCTAATGACATCATGCACATGAGACGGTTGTGGGGATGTGATGGCCAGTGCAATGGTGATTCCAGGTGCTGGGGTGAAGTTTGTCGCGAAGTCTGATATGACTGTGACATCTGTCAGAGGTGTTGATGGTGACATGACAGGCCGGGTTAAGACCAGTCCACCTGGTTAGGATCCATGGAAAAATAAAAGTGGAAGAAAAATGGGGAAAAAATTGTAGAGAAGATTCTCTGTCCTTTGGTTTCACTCTCACTCAGTGATATATTTATAATTACTTAAGATACAAAAAGGGTAGGTCGGGTAACTAATCAAAAGAGACTACACTTTTCATTAGGGACAACTACTGTTACATTGGTCTATCTTTAATTTACAACCGATATTTGGGTCATTTGACCTAGGGCCATATACCTAGGCCCATGAGCCCATCTTAGCTTAAGCCTAGCTCTGTCTCCTGTATATTTGATAATCCAATGGTTTAAGAGCTAAAAGCTATATTCAACGCAAACATGGACTTAGTTCTTTAAAGTGAGGAAGGATAAGAACATCGCAAACCTCTCTAACACATAGCTAATGGAGGACTAGCACAGTAACCCATGATCAGCACAGTATCTCCCTGAGTTGCAAAATAAATAATCATACATTAAAAAGGTTATGAAAGTACCTCTTTTTCATAGAGCAAATTGCATAAAATGAAAATAGAAACATTCAGGCAAAAAGAGAATAGAAAAGATGGGGTAGAAGAGAATTTTTATATAAAGGAAAATCTGAAAATTTAAAAAATGGAGAGTAGATGTGAGTGGTTTGATGAGACAGTTATAAGTGGGTAGTTGCATGAGATAAATAGTGGAAAGAACATGTAGAACATTTGAAAACAAGTATAACTGCCGGTCAAAATTAAACCCAAAACCTTCCAGCTTAATATATTATAATTGTGCAACCTTAGCACAGTGTTAATGGCCTAGAGAGAGGATGATCTAGTGGCCCACAATCACTCAGTTCGAATGACGGCAATTTCTTGTATGTGGAAAAGTAGAATTGAAAAATCAGCTTGATCATGAGGTATGGATGCAAACTGAGTTATGATTCTATCGCTGGTCTGGATGGGTTCGCAACATATGTAAACCGGTGATATTATGTGATCGAGACAAGCTATAATCAAGGTCACTCTCCTAAACTCCTCAATATAGTTTACTTTAGGGGTTTTTTTTTTTTTTTTTTCTATTTATAGAGATTTGGAGACTCCTTGTATAATTTGACCATGCCAAGATTCTTCTCATTTGACTCAGAATGAGCTCTTAATTGCATGGTTTACATAAGTTTGATCTTATCCAAATTCCAAAGTCTTCGAGATAAGGGAGATCGCAAGTGGATGCCACGTGTAGCACGAGGAGCCCCACTTCATGCCCACACACAATGCCACAAGGTGTATGGGGTTAAAAGTGCTTGATTTTTTTTTTATTTTGAAAAAGTGACTATTTATAAAATAAAACTATACAATATAAGAGAGGTATATTGTAGCAAAAAGGGCAAGAAGCCTAGTCCCCCAAAAAAGGAGGACCATAACCCCAGCCCAAGGAAAAACAAGGCAGAAGCTAAACAAAAGAAAGCTGAAAAGCCAGGCCCAGACCAAAATATGGACCCAAAACCCACGCACAAAAAACCCCAGATGGGAAAGACAAATTTAAACCCCCTCTTTTCCTAGACAATCCGCTTCTGAATTAGCGCTTCGATCAACAAGAGAGAAGGAGATTTGGATGCCTTTCACTAGATCAATAATCTCCCCAACCACACCAGCCACCTTCCAAGGTGCTTTTGCAACTCCTGAAGCCCACTGGATTGCACAGAAGGAGTCCCCTTCAACAATCAAGTTCTGAATATTCAATCTCCTTGCCTCTCTAATCTCTATCTTAATGGCCAGAAGTTATGCGACATTTGAAGAGTTGATACTGGCAGGCCCTGAGAACGAGAGAATGGGGTTGCCTACATCATTCTGAATGATGCCTCCCACCCCAGCCACACCAGGGTTTCCTCGGGCACTTCCATAAGGAGAGTCTTGTTGGTAGTTTTATCTTGAAAGCATCGATTGTTCCTCTCCTTCCAGATCACCCATAACGTAGCCACAAACGAAGATTTCCACATTATCTGACCTCAACAAGACCCAAATCCCAATTTCCATGATTCGAAGAGATGTGATAGAGTAGAGGGAAGAACCCCGCTTACATCAAACCATCCAAAAACAGAATTCCAAAGGAGCTGTGCCACCCTACATTTCAGAAAAAGATGATCCACTGTTTCCTCGTCAGCCAGGCACATGGGACAAGCATTTTCAAGGCACAATTTTCGACGACGAATATTATCTATGGTTAAAGTACCTCCCAGTAAGGTTATCCATGAGAAGGCAAGGACCCTTGGGGGGGGGGGGGGGGGGGGGGGGGCTTTGAATTTCCATAGCTGGGCAATACTAGAAACACCCGAATCGTCGCTATTGAAAGCCTCAAAACAAGTGGCAATGGAGAAGCTGCCATCCATGGAGCGAGACCATATCCTAACATCTCTTCCATCATAGGTAAAACAGCAAAGGAAAAAGGTAAAGAGCAAGCCCATAGTCCTTGTGTACAAAATAAATTACTTAATTAGTTGGACATGGCTGTGAATTTTGTTCTAGAAGCAGTGTTGGTTAACCACTAATTTTTTCTTAATTATATGAAGCTGGTTTCTTTTTTGCTCTTTTCATAAATTCTTTTATTTATGATTAGAGCATATGAAAAATGTTCTTTATATCGTGTTGTGAAAGTATCTTTAAATAGGAATGTGGACTGTTTTTTGGCATAACACTAATTCAGGTCTGATGCAGATGGGTAGAAATGATGGCTCCTGTGTTCTCAAGAGCAGCTTGGCGTTGTGCGTGGTATATGATCCAGGTGTGCTACTTCAACTATTTCTATAAAAAAGATAGGGGGCTTCTAAGATTCTCTTCGTGATGCATTTTTTGACGTTCACCATAGCTATTAGTTTGAAATTTTGGTGGATGGAAGGCTATTTGCTCTACCACGAGTTCTTGAGCAGTGTGGGAATCGGAGACCACCTTTAGTGGTTTATCTACACTTCTGCTTCTATCTTCTAACTAGGGCAATTCCCATTGTCTGTGCTCCTTTCTTAATGGCACAACAGAGCATATAACCATCTATTTCTTATGAACTCGCTTGATTTTGATTGTTATCATGATGAACTCCTGCATTATCCTGGAAGGTTTGGTAATATTGTTAATTCCTTTTTCTTCCTTCTACAGAATGACTTGATCCATGCTTGGGGCCTGGACAAGAAACTCGGCTATTGTGCACAGGCAACTTTTCATTTCCGATAACCTCAGTCTCGGTAATCTCTTAAACGTAAGAGTTATTATCTAATTCTAATTTCTATTTTTTGACAGGGTGATCGCACAAAAAATGTTGGGGTAGTTGATAGAGAATACATAGTTCATCATGGCCTCCCTACACTTGGAGGATCCGATGAAAGAAAGGTAAGAATTCTAGTTGCAAGTTCTATGGGTGTTCCAGTTGGGATTAGATCAGCGGCAAGGCATCTCCCTTTCCAGAGGGACAATGAGGAATCAATCCTTAGTTGTTGCTTTGTTAGTTAAGGACTTGTGTACTGTATGTGGGTGCATGAGTTTGAGTGTTTACCGGCAGAATAAAAAAAGATCAAAAGGAAAAAAAAGAGAGAGAGAGAGAGAGAGAGAGAGGAGTCGGGATTGGAACTTTATCAAGCCAGCCTCGGCTGAATTTTGGGTTGTATTCAGAATGTGTTTGATGCATTGACTCCAAAGAGTGTGTCTGCTCTAGGCTTGTGTTTTCAGGCCATATGATTTATTAAGACATATTGTAGACTAAGCTTAACTGCATGACTGGACTCATTTAACTTAACCTGACCAATTTTTATCTTTTTTTTTTTTTTTTTTTTGTTTTTATAATCATCTTCCCTACATGGGGTAATCCACCACCTGGCTTGATGTATCATATGCCTATGTGCATCAGTTACATGTCTATTGTGGAGCCACATTAGAGAGCCATACATTGTCATGACAAAACCTCATTTTAACTATTTAAAGAAATTGACATGATGACCACTCTATCTACAACTCTTCCATGAAGTCAGGAAAGTGCTACATCCATTGGTAGAAAAGGCTACCTAGGTTGTGGTTCTTCCCACGGGGTAGTAGTTTATCCAGTAGTACTGGTATGCCCCAGAACTGAAAGTGGAGCTATGTAGATGGTTGGACTAATTTAATACCTTCTCCTTTTCTGAATTTTAATATTAATATTAATATTAATATTGTTGTTGTTGTTGGCTGCTGCTGCTGCCAACACACTCATGGTCGAATGGTCTTGGCACTTACAGTGTCAAAATAATGCCCAAGGATTACTCCTTGGTCCTCAAAAAAAAAAAAATATATATATATATATATATTTAGGTGAGAACTAACTGTGCGAACTTGTGGTAGGACCCACCTATCACCCTATCCAAACTGTGCAATAAACAGGGACCCCCGATAGTCACTGATCTGGGGGTTGGGCACCCATGTGAATGGAGGATGGAGGGTCAACATTTTTTTTAATATGAAGGCATTAAACTTTTGAGCCACGGATCAAGGGGCTAGAGGCATGGCATTGTGGTCAAACTTGTTACTTGGGGTGGTCGCACTTGGATCTTTCCATACCCATCCCCACATGGGACCCACAGTGGGCCCGACAGAAAGTTCTCACGTTGAGTTGATTTCGCACTAGAACATATCCAAGGATTTTGCCTAGGATAGATGGAAATGGAGAAACAGAGTTCATGTAGCCAAACCCAACATATTATTATTATTATTATGTTTGAAAGGATGAGTTAATGGGTCAAGTGTTAGGCCGCAACTGACTATACAAAACAGGCTTGCCAGTTGTCAACCAATATGAACATGGATATCAATATAGTTGGTTGTTTTTGTCTTGATTGTTATGTACGGAGAAATGGTTTCTCATTGCTGATTGCTAGTTTGGAATACCTGTATGCTTACAAATCTTGCATGCCCTATTTTGCATTCCCTCTTCACTAATGGAACTGATTGGATTGTTGTAAAACTTGCAGGGTTCAGATGATGCTTCTGGTAGAGCAGCAGTAAGTAACAAAACATTCTACAAATTGGATTATGCTTCTATCTTATCAACCATGGCTCATATAGGTCATCAGTGTTTTTGGTTAACCATTGAACTTGAGCAATTATAGCTTATTAGAGTCTAAAGAGTTGGGAATTGAGTCGGTGTTTCAATGGTTATTGTCATTTCACAAAAAATGCTCATATGCAGGTGCGGCTACAGTCCTCTAGAGAAATGGATATCTTCGAGAAGAGATGGCAAGCAGCAGTGGAAGAACATGATGACTGTTGGACAGATCCATATCCGCATTCCAGAAGCAGAAGCCGTTAGTATTATTTATTGGCTGCTCTGAACTTCATACAAGCATGATAACAAACAAGTTGTCATGATATACTTCATGCTTCCTTTGAACATAAATGAGTTTGGGGAGCGCCTGCTGGATCTGAAGTGTACAGGAGCACATACAGAACTTGTGATATTGATGGTTTAAGCCCAGGGATGTTTTGTAAGCTTGTACATCAGCCCCATAGCTTATTTTGATCTTTCCACTACAACAGAATGCAGCTTCCATAGATTTTTTTTTTTTTTTTTTTTTGTATTTATAATTATGTAATAACAAATTAGTGAAAGGGGGCAAGGGTCACTTAGAGCCTGATGCAACTGATTATTGTCAAGAGGAACATTTAATCTGATTTGTTTGTTTGCTTTTGTAACTGTTTCTTTTCTTTTGTGAATTTTTTTTTCTCAATAGTATGGAGCAGTTATAGTTTTACAGGGCCTCATCTATTTGACTTAAAACTGATTTAAATAGATGTTTTTGGATCCATCTTACTTAAAACTAATCCAATCTGATGTGGGAATGCTTTTAGACCGTCTAGCAAAGTTTTTTGGATGTTCGTGGAAACCTAAGATCTGAATGTAATCCTAAACTGAGATCAACTTAAGCTCTTATACCAAGGGGGAATTAGAGACTGCATCTTGAGAGGACGATTTGAACTCAAGTCTCTTAGATTATTTCATTAAAGATAGCCAATTATAATATATTAAAGCCCAAGGTTTTGAATTCAATTTCGACTAGAATATATATATATATATATGAGAGATATTCCTTTAAGAGATATTTCTCACCTTAAATGAGAGATTGGGTGGGGTCCTCACATCCATATTCAATGCCAACAACTTAAATGTGAGTGCCCCACCCCTATCTCTCATATAAAGTGAGAGATCTCTCTCATAGGTGTATCCCCCTATATGTATATGGAAATTTGATCTCATCACCTCCTATATATATATATAAATAAATATATATATATATATATGGGTAATATTCAGGTAGGAACTATTTCTCACATATTATGTGAGAAATTTTTTGTAGGGCCCAATTTTGGACCCATTGAGGATGGGACCAGGGGGATGGAAAGATCTATGTGAGACCACCCCAATAATCAAGTTTGATCCCAAACCCATGCCCCCAACCCCTTCATCCGTGACCCACAAGTTTAACGGCTTCATATTAAAAATAATAATAAATCCTTGATCCAATGGTTCAGTCCATTCGGATGTGTACCAATCCTTGGGAATAGTGATTATCAGGGGGTTCCTTATTGTTTGCTAGGTTTGGATGGGTTGTTAGTTGGGCTCCGCAAAAAAGTTCTAATATAATAGGTGAGAACTACTTCTCACTTAAATATTTCTCTATATATATATATATTTGAAATAACTAACCTAGCCACTACAACACACAGTACTTATGGTCAAAACATTATTAAAAGTAGTTGAATTGAGCAGGAACCCTAGCCGTGTGGGTCAATGATGTGCTTAGCATGGGTTATTGTGCTAGTGACTATTTATAATTTAAAGATATCTACTCACACTAGAAAACTTAATAATCATACCGAGATTGTAATCACCGTAATTTTATCCTAAAATAACTCCATTTAGTTAGCTTTAAGAGCTTTTGCCTCTTTTCTAAAAGGGATAAATGCAGAATACCTACCTGAACTTTGGTCATATTTCAAACTACCCCCTTGCACTTTGGTTTTTTGTACTAAACCTACCTGTGGTTTTTATTAACATGCAAAACTCACGGATTCTGTTAGTATTAACGGCGTACGTCATATAAATGGTGTTCGGTATATACGGACGGCAAATTACTCGTCCAAAAAGACTTTTTTGCCCTCTACTTTTTCAGTTCGATTTTGCCGCATTTTTTCTTTCTCAGCATCATCAACCTTCATATCCGTAATCTCCAGCTTCTCGTTTGATTCCCCATCATTCTTCGAGTTCTTCAGCAGATTTGTCTTCTTCGTAGCTTCGATTACGCCCTCAAACCTCTGAGACGATGAACACTCCCCAGTCTATGGGTTTGCTATATTTTTGGTAGGAAAGATCAGAGAGGATTAATGTGAGATATTGATTTGAAAGCAAACCAATGATGGAAAAAGCAAACCCGCCGATCCGAGTCTAGGTTCCTACAAATACACTCAAAAGCAGCAATAAGAAATTCTCTCAATCTGTAATAAGATGACTTGTGGGAGGTGGACGGTACTCATCATCAATAATCCAAGACTCAGAGACATGTTCATATTACAACCAACATCCCATTTCTTTTCTCAATAAATGCTAAAATTTCTGAAACAATGGGTACAACTACAATAAATCTCACATAAAAAAAGCATGAACAATAATCTAAATTCAAGACACCCACAGCCCCTATGCCATTAACAAACAACTACAAGAACAACACAGCACAAGAAAATCAAAAGTACAAGAGAAAGGGATTTTTATCTCATCAATCACATCAATGTAAAGACTAAAGTGAGACTGAGATCAAGGAAGAGCAGTGAGCATAGCATCAAACACGAATCCTCTGCAAACACTCTCCCCATTTCCATCCACTCCATCCACCCATCTCCAATCTCCAATCCCAGCAGAATTCCACATCGCCAATCGCCCAACCCTTTTGGCTGAGAAGCAGACCCAATCCCCACCTCCAAAAACCTTTAATTTACTCAACTCCTGAAACCACTTGAACATCTCAAACGACATCCTCCCAGCCTCTCCCCACTCCAACCTATCCAAATCAAGCCTCAGAATCAGAATTGTCGAACACGAAGCATTCAATGAGAAGGAAGATTTCAAGCCCCCTGCCATCAAGATCGAGTTCCCTCTCCCCCGAATCAGACGCGGGCGCTTCAAGATGTCGAATACATCTCCCCACTCGTGCTTCTCAACTCTCTCCCATGGGGATCACCTGAATTAGGAGAGCTTGCAGAGGAAGAGCTTCCACTGGTTGTGCCAAGGGGAGCCGACATCGCAGAGGGCGAAGACGGTGTCGGTGACGAGGATGGGGCTACGAGGCTTGGAGGCGAGATTGGAGGAGAAATTGAGCCAGTGGTTGGAGGAGGGGGAGTAGAAGAGGGCGGCGAGCTCGGTCAGGATGAGGACTGAACCGGATAGGGAGACGAGGATGGTGTCGTGGCGGGACCAGGCTGATGACACGGAGAGAGAGATGGGAGAAGATGAGGTGGAGGGAGTCGTCGGGGAGGTTGAGGATCGGACTCGGATCAGAGCATTGGACCGGTAGGGTCTTGAAGAACCCTAAATGCTGGGTTTCTTCCTCCCAAAATCGCCAGAACCCTAACTGCAATCGCAATCCAAAAAGAGCGAAAATGATGGAAAGTGCAATACACGAGTTATATACAGAGGGGTAATTTCGTCATTCCATCTTTTCCGTCACGGACGTCTATATTTGCATTGTAATTTAAAATACAGGTAGGTTTAGTAAAAAATACGAAACTACAGGAGGTAGTATGAAATACGTGCAAAATACAGGTAGGTAATCTATATTTATCCCTTTCTAAAAAGCAAGAGAACTTTTTTGTTTTTTTTTAACAGATAAATGTTTAAAATCTGAAGCGCTCGTGAAATATATAAAAAAAAAATTTCTTAAAATATTTATCATTTCTTCAAAGGGCATTGATGTCACTTGTTCTGGCTTTTTATGATTTTATCACTTGTTTGGGTAAATCAATCACTAAACTATATATGCACCACTTGTTCGGGCCAAGATGGTTTGGGCTTCAGGCTTTTTATCACTTTATCCTAAACCGGCCCAAATATTTAGCCAGGCCTGGCATGATTACTGATACCAATGGGCTAAATCTGATCCAAATTGTGTTGGGCTAGGCTGGGCCCGGGCTGGCCTTGCCATGAGCTCCCTGTTTGAAGGTTCATGAGGGCTTTGGAGGGTACTGTGACAAACTGTATAAATTAATCTTTGTAGCCAAGCTGGTGTTTTACAATTGTACATCGGCAGGTGACTACTTGGATAGTTGGGAATGCTAATCTATTAATCATCCTTTTGACAATGAGCAATTTTAGATAGGGTTCAGTGGATGGATGGCCAGGATTGATTGCACTGTGATTGGGAGATGAATCATGCCTTCAGACATGATTCCATTCACTGTGATTACGAGCCAAGTTGGCTGGACCCTTTTCAGAGACCCGATTGGCATGGGATTGAATACTAGTATGTGCAGGCGGTCTTCTCCTTATGTATATAACTGGTGTTGTCCCGGGCGTGTGCTGGGTTTCACTCTCCCGTATCTGTTGGGTCTCTCATGGTCCAGCTCCCTTGGCTACTACCAGAAGAAGAAAGAAAGAAAGAAAAAACAGCATAAAACATAGCGACAGATGTCGATGATCTAGCTAGTGGGTCCCATTGTAGATAGACTGATCATCTGGTTATCAAAATCTTAGCTCCCATTTTCCCCTGGTTATCCCTTTTGATTGCCAACCATTAATAAACTGCATTTTTCTACTGTGCATTTGAAGTCCAATAATGAGCAATGTAAATAATCAGATTAATGGGGTTTTGCCATGTGGGCAGGGGTGTCAATTTCTGACCTGAACTGGCAAAATTTCTCATCTCAATCCATTAATTTCAAGTGTTCAAGTCGACATTCTCAACCCAGTTATTAAACGGGTGGGGGATTGGGCTGCGTTGGCCCGAACCCGAACCAATATTTTAGTATATTTGCACTCACATGTCCAAATTTGATCAACTAGTGGGTTGGGTTTGGGTTGGGCACATACCCTCTGCCTTCAAAGGTCAAGACTACTGGGATCTGACCTGACCAAACCCATCCCAACCCAACCCAACCCATCACCACGCTAGTCATCATCCAATCTGGGCCTGATTTACCATAAAACATATTAGCTGAGGATGGAAATGAAGGAATATAACAAGATTTGATTAATTCAAATGCTTCCTTACTATATAATATAATTGGACGAGTCCTAGTTTTCTACTCGAAGTCAGAGACCAACAATGGCAATTGGCCTAAATACCTAGAAATCTATATATAATAGAACATTAGCTCACGAAGCCTAGAACCAAATAGTATCCAATCAACACAGGCAAAGCAACCAGCATTCCAAAGATCACCCTGCAAAACAAAGACACACACCATCTGATCATGTCAGAACCATTTTCATCTTAGTTATTTTGTGGTAGATTTGTAAAAACCAGGTTTTTGGAATAGTCAATAATTATTTTTTTTATGACGAGGAACCCGCAGACCCTATTACGGTTTATCATTGTTCATTGGTAAAATTCCGGATACATAGCACCACCCCAAATACACAACCACCCACTAACACTGTGTATCTGGTAAGACCCCCAAACAGTTCCAAGCGGGGAGGGACCTCCAGCTCATTGCTGGACTTCCAAACCATTGGAGTAATTTAAGTGTGGGAACCTGATTTTCACTGATTTGGAATTTTAAAGAAAACTCTGTTTTAGAGTCTAATTAAGTAAAACAATTACTACTTACGCGGTGCTAAGTACATCTGCATGCAATCCATACTCTCTGGCATAGATGAAGGATGTGATTGATTGTGGCAATGCTGCCTGCAGTTTCATCAAACAGACCATTTCAGACCACTTAAGCTAATTAACACAAACCATTCCATCAATACATCATTACACAGTTCGCAAAATCGACTCGACTTTTCCTGACTCGGCCGAGTTGAGTGGACTTAAGTCACTGAGTTGCCTCAGTCTGACTCTGTAAATAAAGTGGCAAGACTTGGCACTAGCAGAGTTATTCAACTCAACCCAGCTGACACCAAACTCGACCCGAGTAATTGTAGTTGACCCGCCAACCCAATCTGTTAATTAAGAGTTTTGGGTCAACCTTTTTAACCTCTGGGTTTAGTTCGGGTTTGATATTTTCAATCCAATTAATAAGTAGTTTGGGTTTGGATTGAGCTTTATACATGTTACCACACTCTGGGTGAACCATCATCCCAAATCCCAATCCCACCAGTGACAGAAAATTTAGTACTTTTAAAATGTCTGCCCTCATTATTTCTCACCGTCAGATTGAAAGACCAACAGTATTATTAACATCGAACCATCAAACTTCGAAGCCCTAAAATCAATGGCTAATATAATCTGATCAACCTGTGCCCCAAAGGGCCTAATCCACATGCAGACTCATCCATTCACAGTACCCTATATGATGCACTCAGGTGGGCCAGACATTTTAAGTTTCTCCTCACTGAATGGTATGCAACTGGGCTTGGGTTTCCTTAGCAGAGCCCACATGGGCCCATGAACCAATTAATAACTGGGCTGGGCTTGCTTTGTTCAGTGCTAGCTACTAGTGTGCTATCCTACCACCATGCATTGCATCCACTGGACATGAGATCAAGGACGTTAGTACCTGAATAATTGCGATCCGAAGAACATCCCCATGCAGGCCCATGGCGATGGACCCAATCGCCATTGCAGCTGGGCCTGCGATGAACCTCAAAACCATTCCAAACACAGTTAGGCTTATTCCACAGGCTATCAACTTCTCCTGCATTGCCATGAACAGCCCTACAAATAGCAAAACGTTATAGTAAGAAAAACAGGAACTAATGTTTTATTTCCTTGGACAAGATCTTGATGATTTAGTTCAAGGGAAGATTTAACATCATGATCTCACCCATACTAAACATGGCCATTCCTGTTCCTGCCTTGGACATGATCAGTACTGACCCCTCCATTATGCTGGGCATTGCAAAATGCCACCTATAAATCCAATCATATCAAAATGATAATTAGAAATAATTAAATTCTTATATTATTAATATTGCTTAATTAGTCTTAACTCTTGATTGAAGCGAAATGATTCAAGTTGTTGCACTAGGGATGTGAATGGGCCCAGTATTACCCGGTCATCTGATGGTCGAATCGGAAAATCCTAGTCACTTTCTAGGCCTAATTCATAATTGGGTTCAGTGAGTCCAGTTGAGTCCATGCCAGGAAACGTTTGGAAACTCTAAAAATAAGCTCTTAAATAGTGATAATATCGCAGTATTTTTTAAGTTAAAAAAAAGAAAAGAAAAGGCAAGTTCACTTCTTAATAATTAGCATACCTGTTTGAGATAAAAGCCCAAGTAACTCCTACAATACTAGCATAGGAGTTGGGATTGAGGGCAAGTTTTAGCCACACGATCTTCATCACAGACCAAAAGGATCGCCTACTAGGGATGATCACGGTCCGATTGCCCTCGACATCCTTGTTCGAGTTGTCGGCCACTTGATCGGAGTCCCCGGTGATGGCCGGAATGGAGACATCACTCCTCGTCCGACGGACCTCAAACACGAACAAAGTATGGTCAACCAAATAATGCCTTGGATCACTGAGGCCTGGACCACGAGGTCCTGTCCAAGGGGCCCATACATGGCTTTCAATAGGGGCACCCCAACAACCAATGTGTTGGTTAGGGTTGAGAGTGAGAAGTTTGTTATAGACCAACAATAACTCCCTTTGCTAATGCACTTGGCCCATGCAACCAACACCAGCACAATTATCACCTTCGATATCGCATCTGCTGCGATGAATCGATAGTTCATGTCGAATGGGTCGATATGGGCAGTGAACTCGAAGGTGAAGAGAGGGAGGGTGAAGAAGGAGACAAGGCGGTTGATTGCCTCACACTGTTCGGGTGTGAATATATGCCACCACCTCACTGACCCATATCCTAGGCCCAGTGCCACATACAAAGGTGTCGTGGCTACCACCACTTTGTAGACATCCTCCCATGCTATCATTCTCCTTCTCCTTCTCTCTCTCTCTCGTTTATCTTCTCCAATCCAGAAACAGGACTGGGTTTCAAGCCTTAGTAGAGGAAGAAACAAGTGATGTGGTCACATGGGATATTTGTTCATTGAGTGCAGCATCCTTTATATATACATTGAGAGAGAGAGAGAGAGAGAGAGAGAGAGAGAGAGAGAGAGAGAGAGAGAGAGAGAGATTGGTGGGTGCATATGATTCTATTCTGTAGATTCTCAACAGTGCAAGTGTGTGTTTTGGTTGTGCATGAGATATTGAGTTCCTTTCAGTGAATAGTGATATTAATTACGTTACCAATCCTTTTCTATCTCTAGAATAAGGAATGATGTCCAACGATTATTCCACTAATCCTACAACGGGAAGCAGTGTTGGTTTTATATTCCTTCCCATGCTAGTCTAGTACCATGTAGTAAGTGGTCGATTCCGCGGTGGATCTAGATTGTCCTACTATTGAAACACATGATCATAATATTGTTATTACCTGATAAATAAGCTATATGGGTTTAGATCAGAATAAAATTAATTAATTACAACTCCATTAATCTTACCACCTTAATTTTTTTATTTATTTTATTTACATTTAAAACACCTTTAAACCAATTAAAAATGAAGATAGTAAATATTTTAGTTTCTTACTGTGTTTAGCATTTGTGTCCTCTAGATAAGGGTAAAAAAATAATCAAGATTTTAGGTCAGACTGACCTATTGCTCAATGCCTGAAGGTTTTGGCCTTGACCAATTTACTGGATTCTAAAATCATGGTCATAGTTGTTAGGAATCATGCGGCCCATAATACCACTGGCCCTGATTCCGCTTGAGCCGAAGAGTTTGTTTTTCGATCTCATGTCTTTTCGATCTCATGTCTTAATCTGTGACCCTAAGAGAGCTTGTAACATATTTAGGTGGCTAAGAATTTTCTTCTCCGAGGTTTTAGGAAGATCAAGACTGCCTTGAAAGAGTTAGTGCCAACGCCATCTTGGGCTAGCACTAGGTCACCGGGCCACATGGCCCATAGAAGTACAAAACAACAGTCTGCAAATGTGTTTCTAATGAAATGGTTACAATCATCAAATCCACAATTCTTTCTTATTTTGACTTTTCCATGACAAAAAGAAAACCCTGGTTGGTCTAGATCAAGTTGACAAATGATTGTAGATTCACACCAGATGATCATGAAGCCTCTAAAATGTTTTGCATTATTTTTACAGAATATAGAATACAATGCCCTCCAATAATGTGAAGTTAGATTGTTTTCCCCTTCCAAAAGTATTTAGTGACCACTGCTTGTATTCTCCTAATTCCTTTCGTCTTTTCCTGTCTCAAATGGTATTTGATAGTTGAGGAATATATATTTTATGGTGGCAAAGGTATAATCCACAGCTCAAGAAGCTTCACAATTGTATAGATGTGGGTTGTTTCTTATCTTGATGTTTTCTCATTAGGGTTGGAAAGGTGTACTCTTTCCTTCTTCATCCATCTTTTCAACATTGGTGTACACACTTATTAGTGGAGTTTAGAGATTAAGGAAGTTTCTTAGTTCATCCTTTTTTAACTTTTTTCCATGTTTGAAGCATGTTTATTCTACATGAGATTGAAAGTTTGTGGTCTGCATGTTGGTTTTATATTTTTTAAGGAAAAAAAATGTTGGAAATGCTCTAGCACTATTATTAGTCTTTAATCGCTAACAAACCTACTCCAAGTCGAATATTGTATCATGCTTAGTCATGAACAAGACTCTTGTCTCTTTTCTTGTTTTGTGTAATGATGAGATCAGAGTAATTAAGTTAGAATCAAATAAATTGAGGTTTTTCTACCTCATACCATTCAAAAAAAAAAAAAAAAAATTTTCATCTATCTCAGCCGCGGCACACAAGTAGGTTAAAAACCCAACCTGAATTACATATGAGAATATGCTACATCAGATTTATATGGTGTGATTAGTTCATTAGGTGCAATTATGTTTTGAATTATTATATGATTAGGATTAGATCAGATTGGAGTTGTGATGTGATTAGGTTATCTTTTTTTTTCTTCTTTTTACGTAAAAGGTGATATGCTATCTTAATTGTACTAAAAAATAAAAATAGCCATTCACTATTCTCAATGAAATACACACATTGCAATATTCAAGTTGAGTAATGTGGCTAGGGTAAGGCCAGACACCCTTTTGGGTTCTATTTGTCTTTTAAAGTGAATTTTTTTCTTTTTTTTTTCTCTTTTTTCAATCAAGGTTTAATATTGGAGTGGGACAGGCCAGCCTGGGCCTGGACCTGGCCCTAGTTCCCCCCACTTTTGGCTCAATAGATTCATGACTGGGACATTCACTATTTTCGGCCCACTAGGTCAGGCTGGCCTGTGTTAGATTGATAATGTCTATCTGGAGGTCCAATTCAATTATCAATATCGACCCAACCCTCTAACATAAATGGGCCTTATCTGGTTCGAAAGGTTTGGGCTTAGCCTCACTCTCAGACCAATTAGCTGGATCTATTCCTAAATACCTGGCCCAGAAATTATATGGGCTTAAGTGGAATATCCCTTCACCAGCAGTTTTAGAACAAAAAAGAAATAATGGAGATGCTCATTATTTAATCCAAGCACTATCCCATGTCACTGTTCATTTCAAGCATGTTCTATCACAATAAAAAGCCATTGACCATTGCATCATGACCATCAAACAAAAGGCCCTGCCTGTTCAAGGACCACGGATTCTTTACTAGCTAGAAAGCCATTTGTGTAATGGATTTCTTAAGTGGTGTTCTAAGCCAAACACATGAGGTTGGAATATAATGGAAGTACTACTACTTTAGAAAGAAGTGTGAATTGGATGGACCATGTTTCTCCACTTGTCATGTTTCAAAGGCCTGAGAGATGGAGACATCCTTGTGACAATTTGGATTGGAAAAATCACAAATATGATCAACTGGTTTTATCATGAATGAAGCAGCACACTGGTTGGCTAAGTTTTGTTATTCTTTTTATTCTGATTATGAATGGTTGTGGTCCTTCCCAGACTTATTGATTTGGTCCCATTGTAGTTTTTGGGAGTGTTTTTGTGTTTTTTTTTTTTTTTCCTAGTGTTGCCAATAGTTTCTAATGTGATTCTTTCTTGACCAAAAAAAACAAAAAAGAGAGAGTAAATGGGCTTTGCTTGGACCTGTGACTACTAATCTCTAATTGGTTTTAATTAACTTAAGCTTCTATCATCCATTGAGAGCCCTTGAAAGTGGGGCATGTCTTGTCAACTTGGAATCATTAAACTGTCAGCCACACTTGCTGAAATATGGTAACCAAGGTCTTGACTCATGCTCTTGAGCATTGTATCCTTCCTTTCTTTTTTCAGTCATCTCTGCCGTCTATAGTGGGACCTGTCATATCAACAAATTGGATGGATAAATAGATTTTTGGTCCATTGTTTTAGAACCCACACAACTCGGACTTGACTCGATAGGATGTTGGGTGAATTACTCACTGCTCACTGCAGACACTGAGTGAGAGAGTTACGTCGAGCTCCATCTAGCATCTAGTTCTAAAGCTGTGGTTTAGCTTCACTTGTACATTTGTAATCTAACAAAACTCTGATTGGGTCATAGTACACAGTGTTGGCTGAGTTACCCGACCCAGTGCCCTACTGAGTCGCTTGTGCGGGTTGAGTTTTAGAAACAAGAAAACTATCCAATAATGTGTACTTAAATTGGGCATTGAGGAAGAGATTTAAAAAATAAAACATTGGCTCCTTTGTAGGATATTTGAGAATTCTTGTTAGGGGGATATCTGAATTCCCTAAATGTTGTCAGCTCATTAACAAATGCTCGACCATCACCCAGGATCTTGAAAGATGAAGCTTGAAGAATTTTAATAGTCAAATGTGACAATACACAAGGCTGGATCTTTAAAATTTCACTATAATCAATATGATAATTCCAAGCGCCGAGAGAGGTGTAGTAGTATCTAACATTGCTGTTAGAAATTTCCAAACATATGGAATTTCCATAAAAGATATCCTCTAAACAAATGCCCCACTAATTAATGAAATAAAATGCACAGGAAGAAGGAACCTAAGAGGAAAAATTCATTCTTGAATAATGCCTAATATTCAAAGAGAGACCAAAGAGAAACAATTTAAAAACAATTCTCAAGATAATCCTAATATTCTTGAGATAAATTCCTCCTCACTTATCATTGAAAGTTAGCATTGAAAGAAATAATTTCCAACTATAGAGGAATAGGGCCAAACAACAGAAAGAGGTATCCTTTCTGACCTTTATGTAGATGCTCACTCATTTGGACAATAGGCTTTTTTTGAAGTAGAGAGCAATAAACCTTGTTGAGCCCATATTTATGTATTCCCTGCTGACATGTGTGATTCGTAAATTATAAATGCCTCCCTCTCTTGATTTGTTCTCAGCTTCATGAGATAAGATTCACGCGGAGAAGATGAGAGGAGTCCTAAATGACCAAAGTTGAATTCCATTGGTTTGTACCTAAGAAATTTTTTTCATCAAGAGAGTGAAATGTGGGACTCAATAGGAACTCTGTGTCTGTATGATCAAGAAGAAAGAAAATCAATAACGCCATCTGGTGATCACCATCTTAGCCGCCTGGTCACCTCCATTGCATAATCCTCTGCTAAAAGATTTTCATGATCTAATTGGAAGTTTAGTTCATGCCCATCCCATTTGCAAAAATAATCTATACCCTATTGGGTAAATTATGCAAGGCTGAGCTGAGTTTTTGAAAAAATATATAGGCATATTCCCGGCTTATTTAATTATCAGGCCAAAAGATGGTCATGTGTATAGAACATGCATGGGCCTAAAACAGAGCCCCAATCCAGCCCAACACAGGTTCAGCTCAAGCTGGGCTCTGGCTGGCAAGGCCATAAGAATCCCTACTGATGGAAGAAAGGATACCACCATCCAATCTAATGCTTTAACCTTTCATTGATTATTCCTTCGTATTTATTCCATAAGATATAGATATATTGGAATTCTCCAGTGAACCCACTTCTCCAACACCCATTTTTTTGGTTTCATTCCAATCCATTCATACACAATGGCTTGGTGGCCTTTGAATTCTCACTTAACCGGATTTTAGATTGTTTCAGACATCATTTACCATTTGATTTTATCATAAATAAATTGTACGATCAATAGCCATTAAAATTTGAGAACTTAAGACTAATGGCTAAAATTATTTAATTGGCACAATATCTCATGTTTTCCTCATCTATGACCTGATCTTTTGATCGTTGTACCTCCCTTGATTGACATGCATCCAAGTTGGTCCCGCTAAAGTAATTTATAATCATTGAAAACAATGTGATGAAAAGCTCTTATCGTGGATAAGTTTTGGGGAGAAAAGATTATCTCAATCAAATAATGACAACCAGTAATGATCGTGAGTAACAAATCATGGTACTTAAACATGAGTGTGAGGGGAATGGATTGACAGGAGAATTCTCTCCTAGGATGCTCCATGGATTTGATCACTGAAACTTATTTTACACTTTAACCCCTCATGAACTACAATATTCATATGTCTAATTTTATGTTCATCAAGCCTTTACTCAATGTTGGTTGAATCTCAAAATGAAACTATGATTAAAAGATAATTAAACTTTAAGACTTTTAAGAATTAGGATAATCTAATGACGCTGATTTTTTGCATGACTCTTGTCCATAGAACCATTCTATTCATAGCACAATATGCAGCCTGCTTGTACATAGGTGGAAATGTTCCTGGATTGATTATAAGTTGGTGAGAGACGTTGAGACCCTGACAAGGAATCAAGTCAGATGAGCCATTCTCATTCTCTCATTTCACTTCATCTCTATGGTTGTCCTTCTAGGAATTAAAAACATGACAAAAGTCCAAAGAATCAAGTCACATGAGCCATTCTCATTCTCTCAGGTTATTCCATTTGTGTGAGATATCCCTAAGTCATAAATAATGCCCAGAAATGGCATCCCAATATTCTCAGAGATAAAAGTACCTTTGCTGTTTAGATTTGAGAATCATTTGAAAGAGTAGCATGGTTTTGGGAACGTTTGTGTTGCACATTTTTAAAATGACATTCTGTTTCTGGGAAATTTTCATTTTCGACGAAATATGGAACCTTTTGGTGCTGTAAATTTTATTTTATTTTTACCAGTGAAATGTATTTCTACCTCTTATATAAGACCATATAAATCAGTTATTTAACTCTTGTGTCTGAATCTGTCTTTTTGGAAAAAATCATGTAGAACAATTTTTATTGTGGAAAGTAAAGATCATGGATAATTTTAATCAGAAGCAACAGAAAGTTTGAAAAGCCCATATATATGACCATGTCAGTGACATGCCAGTATTGGTCCTATATTGGCATGATTTTTAAGAGTGTAATTATGATCTTAAAAGTACAGTGTGAAAAAACAAGAAAAATGGAAAAGCCTAAAAAATTTTACATTTTTAGAGATTATCTAGCACATATTATTTGCATATTCTTACACTACTAAAAGATCTACTTAACCCAACATAGAATTCCATGTAATTTTCAAAATTCCATGCATTTTTTTAAAAGGAGCCCATGTCAAATTTTGTGGTTAATTATAGTCAAGTGCATTACTTCATAAATCGAGTGCATTAAATAACGTTTTTTTTTATTTACCAAAAAAAAAAAAAAAACAATTTGCTCCATTTCCATGCGGTCCTTCGAGGTTATAAATTAGGAATCATGCCATTATTTGAATCCATAGAGAAACCACTCTACCTTTCAAAAAATATATGTTACCTTTGAAAAAAAGTAACTACTCTCTTTGGAAACTATTTTTTCAAATTATCCCGTTTAAAGTTTAATGATTTCACATTAAAAAATATTTTTTTTATATATAGGATTTGCAAAGAGGCCTCTATTCTGATTTCAGTATTTAGTGATGCATCCCTACTTTTTAACTTTATTACCTTTCATGTCCCTATGGCCTTGCAACTACTGTAAGTTTTTGGAGTGAAATATTACTTTTGTCCATCTTTTCATCTCTATATAAATAATTTCAAAAGTTTGAACTTTTTTTTTCTAAAGCTTGTAACATTAATAATTACTATAATACATTTAGTGGAAGAGAGATTTTTATCAATATAGGGTCCATTTGCATGATGAAGTTATAATTGAACCAATCCATATAAGACCCCATCATTGGATTGATGAAAGTTTCAAAATACATGATTGGACTTCATTTGCATGATAGAGTTCATGAGAGAGAGAGAGAGACAATTGGAACTGAGATAAAATAATGATATTATTTAAATACCGATATACTTATTTTGTTTAATGCATATATGGGCAAAGTAGGTCCATTTTATAAAATTTCAATACAAACATCGCAGTGGTTGGTCATTCCCATTAGGACTATTGATTATGAGGACATGCAATGTATTAAAATTAAAGAAAAAACAGGGATGTATCACTAAATACTCAAAGTACAGGGGCCTATTTACAAATCCTATAAACCTTAGTGAGGTATATGAAAAAACTCTTTAAAAAACACATTTTTTGTGTTCATTGGAAAGGTGAGTAATAGTCAGATAAATAATATATCCAATAAGTGTTGTATGTGACAATTTCAACCTCTAATAAAATGTGATTTTTGTGAATCATCTCATTGATGAGTTACATTAAGTATTTTCCTAATGCCTAATAGACAAAATACATTTTTTTATGAATATCACATAATATTACTAATTTAATTTTAAAAAATCGATTGCGGGTGTTCTACTAATCATGTTTATAATCTAATCATCATGCTTACAACTTTTAGAACAATAATTCAATGGGTTATAATAACTGGAGAAAGAATCATATCCTCAAACCACTGGTGTGGGGCTAGTAAGTTCAACTGCGATGTTTTTACCTTAAGTATTTTTTCTTTATCACATAAAACCATAGTAAAGTTTAGGAAAGTAAGTCAATACAAAAAATATAACTACTTTACAACTCTCTCTCTCTCCACTTTGTTTTACTACATACTTCATCACACCTTACTTTACCTCACCTTACTATGATATGACATCAATCGTTGTTTTACTTTACCAAAACTGTAAAACAAGTCACTTTTACTGACCATATAAAAACTACGATAAAATGTATAAAGCAAAGTTAAATAAAAAGAAAATACTTTACCATTCCTTCCCACTTTACTTTACCAAATATTTAATCCACTTTACCCCACCTTTTACCGTGCTGTGACATTTACTTTACTTTATTTTACCATATATGTAACATCATGATGGATTTGAAAGTCTTTATTTTACTCTACCACTTTGTAATCGTCATTGTGAAAGATTTTTATCTTGTAGAAAATTTTCTACAAGGGGGGAGCTGTAGGAGAAAATATTGAGCTTTTTGAAAGAAAAAAATAGTTTCTTCAAGTTTTTCTTGGGTTACCAAACGCACAAGATCCTCTTTGTTAGAAAATGAAAGATTATATTTTATAAAATATTATGTTTCTTGTGTTTTCTTGTACATCCAGACAAGCCCTTACAACTTTTAGAACAATAATTCAATGGGTTATAATAACTGGAGAAAGAATCATATCCTCAAACCACTTGTGTGGGCTCTGTTGGGACCCAGCCCCCTCTGGGGGTACCAAAAAAAAAAATCCATGTTGTATTGACCTTACCATCCACACAAAATATAAATATGACCGACTGTTTTCCGAAGTCTTCTTTCATTGGTGATCTTTGATGCCTTAAAATCTTCACCCACCAAGACATATGTCCCTTTCTTACTCTTCATTTGGCACCCAAAGGTGCCCCCCACATAGTGGTATTCCTATGGTGCCCATAATAGTGGGTGCTAATAAGAAAATTCCCCCATGATGATTTAAGAGGTTGACACCAGCCCAAATTTCATATGCATTGTTAAGCCAATCTCAGGCCTTAATTGGTCTTCATTACTAATCAAGGTAAAGCTTAACATTGAGCTTGATTCAGTCCCAGCAAGCCTAGCTTAACTTATTTCAAACCAATTATCTACACCCCAATGGAAGCCCGGCTAGGTCCAAGTCCGGTCAGACCCCTTCAGTCAGATCAGGTCCAAAGCGCAAGACACGACGAACATGCTATTACAGACATTGTATTCTTGATTAAGGAGCTAACAAGGGTCCAGATCTGATAGAAAGGTTCCACAGTAAAAGAAAAGTGAAAAGAGTCATAAAAATGAAAAAAACAGTACTTTGGAGTTCGGAGATAAAATCTCACACCAAACAAATCATCATCCTTTCAAACCAAACCAAAAAAGAAAAAAACAAGAAAATCAGAACTCTGCAGTCCAGCAGTTTGAAGAACTGAAAGCAACTTCAGAAATGCTAACACAGAGATGAACAATGACACTGGCAGAGTACAAGTATCCACATTCCACATAGATATGCACAGCCTCTCAGCTGCAGAGGGAATTGATCCAATCGGTCCAAATAGTGGGCCCCACTATAAATAGGACAAAGCTTCCAAATCGGATTGAATGGATGTTTGTTTGCCGAATTCGAACCAGGGACTGTTTCTCATTTCAACTGGCCAGTCTGAAAGGCCAATCTGAAGGTCAAGATCATCTCTATTAGTGCAAATTCTGGGCTGTACCCCACCTACCGATGGGACCCAAAGACTCAGACAGATTAAGATACATGCATGCCACATGCCCCGAAGCAATGCATATCCAGTATGGATCTTCATACTCCAAGTAGACTCCTAACAGAAACCCATACATATATCCTCCTATCCTAGGTGCTCCAAAATCCCTCTCAAAATCAAGGCATTTGGGCAGCTACTGTACTGGGGTGTTTGGTCACTGCAAAGAGTATATCAGAGTAACTCACCAATCCAACCAAAGTATCTTCAGAATCGTCTTCGGTCACCCAAACATGAGTTGCCCTGTGTGATAGCATCTGTGCCATGACTGCTGCCAACGAGCTCGTGACCTTGCACGTCAAGGGTGTGCTCCTCCCTCTGTACATAGTCCTTACGTCGCTTACAGTTGGGCTTGTGGGATTACTGAAAAACCCGATACTCCGACTAGAGAACTTCTGCGGCCTTGACCCCCCATTGCTCCCGCCACCCTGTATAGCAGAATTCAAAGAGAAATCAGGAAAAGATGCCGGGGTCATGCTGTCCTCAACGCCCATTACAAATTGACCTGCAGAGAGGTTGGCTAGGGCCCATGCAGCGGCCAAGTAATCACATTTCCATAGTCTAGAGGCTGAGATCTCTCCAATTATCTTGTGCTGGCCACTAGGAGTGGTCTCAATCACAGCAACAGCACATGGGTCTTGACGTCGATTCCGGATGGCTTCAGTGGCAGGTGAGGATGCATCAATGTGGGAGTACTGTGGGGTGATGGCTCCAAGGGAGGAGATGGAAGACAGTGGAATGGGGGCAAGGGCACCAAGGCAGCCGATAATGAAACGGAGTACATCTTCTCTAGAGAGGCAACAGAACTTATCACGGGAGGGTGTCGATGATGGCCGGTTGCTGCTGCTGCTGCCAGCAGCAGCACTGCTTGAATTATCAAGGTTCTTGAGCCACTTACCATTGTAGAGGATTGAGAAGCGCTTGCTCATGCCCTTCCACACAACACTCTTGGGCACAAGAAGGCGTCTCACGCCCTGCTTCATCATCTCAAGCGCGTCGATGAGTCTTGCAAGACAGAAACAAGAATCAGATGGACAAGAACGACAGACATAAGAAAGATAAAAACGACAATAAATTTTGATTGATTAAAAACTAATAATATGATAATAAGAGATGCTTACAATGCTGAAACTAACAATTACAGCAAGATCCTTGCTACTACTAAATTCAAAATCCAATTTGCCGCTGGTCTAATCCCCAGGTGTGAGCAGGAAATACAAATATGATGAGCATACAAGAAGGCACGCTTGTATAAGACATAAGTGGTCACTGCTGTTTACACACCTGGACCAAAAAATCATACTTCTTCTTCATCGGGTGGTTGGTATATGAATCATTGATGCCTGAAAGACCAGGGAAAACAGTGATGCCTGAAAGGCTAGGGAAACAGTCCACATTTGACATACATGGCAGCCCACCTAGAGTGATGCCATGCATGTTATTGCATAAAGTGGGCACAGAAAGAGTGATGTGTGAAATCAGCTAACTTTCACAATCACTTAATGTTATATATTCATTATAAGCCAGAAAAACAAAATGTTACTTCTACACTTATGTTGTGTTTCACTTTCACAATCCAAGACAAATGTGCTGGTCACATACATAAGAAACAGAACATAGGACAAACAGAATCAAGATTAAAACACATTTAGGAGTTGAGAGAGGTCTGTTCTGATTCAGGAAAGCCAGGACCAGGTCAACATATGTCAATATCAAAACCATAAAACAAAAGGGTACAGAGCTGGGCTTAATTTAAAAATAAATAGAGAAAATAATAAATTAGTCAAAACAAACTAGATCCTTTGTCCCAGATACAGACATATGCTTTTAAGGAACCTGGGAAAAACAAGGGTATAGCACATCATTCCTTTTTCTTTTTCAAATAGACCTACAACACATTCTTATATGGTAATATTGAAGGGAAATGATTTAAATTCTATGTTAATGTTAGTTCCGAAAGTAGAAATAAATTAGAAAAGATGATATTGTCATAAATAGTAGGGTAATTTTCTCCTGAGAAGAAGAAGCCTCCTCTTTACTTTCTTTCTGAGTTGACTGTCAACCAATTCGACGCTCATCGATTGAAATACATAGTCAAAGTGAATCCTGTAAAGAAGCAGGTCAGCAGCAGGTCAGCTCGACCATTGGGTCAGCCCACAAGTTATCATTGTATGAGTTGTCACTAGATATTAGATAGATATTAGTTTCCTTAACTATGCCTGTAATCTTGTAATCAGATCTTAATCAGATCCTCTAATTTAGGCTACAGTGTTATATATGTAACCATCATCAATACAATGAAATACAGAAAATTCTATTGCAATTCGTAACTCTCTCTTGTATGCTTCTGTGAGATTCTGCATTGGTTCAAGGATCTCTAACATGGTACCAAATCATCATCATCAAAGCCTTGTCCCAACTACAAGTTAACATGAATAACAAATAAAAATATAAATTTGAATAGTTTTTTCTAATTTTCTAGACAGTTTTCTTTTTCTTGTCAATGTCCTTCACTTAGGGAAAAAAAAAAACACCATCAAAGCCTTGTCCCAAATAGGTTGGGTTGGCTAGGCAACAAAAGAATCCCATTTTAGAATCAAAGGGGGTCGAAAATGACTTCCTGATTGCCTGCAAGGCAAGGCCAGGCTTTTAACAATGGGCCTCCCCATCTGTAACGAGACCAGAACCCCAAAAATGCAGATATTCCTCACCATTCTCAGACCCCAGATGCCTAGCCTTCAGAAGCATCAAAACCCACTTAGTGCTCTGAACCAGGAAGACATTTACATGGTACATGCAGTGTTGGAGGTTTGGCGCTAAAAAACTGCACCCCAACAATACCATTTGTTAAGTAGATAAAATGAGCAACAAAGTTCGTTTACCTTCTTCCAACGTATAGGGGTTTCAATTATCAAGAAAATAAAAATGTGATATGATCCAGTCTCAGTACCCAAGAGATTCAAGAACTATAAACATTAGAGAATCAAACAACTATATGCACTACAATAGACTATAAGGAGCTTTAAGGGTCACTTTGGCATTCAGGGTTAGTAGCTGAACATAATTGCTTACCCTGTGCTCATCTTCCAAAGGGCATCATAGTGCGAATTCTCAATTTGATTGAAGTAACAGGAAAAAAAATTTATTAAGTGGTTAGGAACTTGTAACCACCATCAAAAAGAAAAAGTTAGACCCAAGGCAACATTTTACCAACCCAACGCCATAAAGAAAACTCAACAGTCCTAAAAAGAACATACAGGGTCTTCTCGATGGAACGTATATTTGAGGTATTATTTCACATTGTCTGAGTACAAACACATGCAATTGGTTTTGGGCACAACAGTGCCCCTGAGTTCTCCGTCTTTATTCATCCAAAACATGTGCAGGTCTG
Organism: Litsea cubeba; assembly: GCA_012931725.1. Lineage (NCBI taxonomy): Eukaryota > Viridiplantae > Streptophyta > Magnoliopsida > Laurales > Lauraceae > Litsea > Litsea cubeba. The sequence goes on from CM022946.1 coordinate 15,098,398, forward strand.
ACAAAATGGTCCAATGAAATGATTTTGGGCACAAATATCTGAACTCACCCCCTATATTTATCCAAGTCTTGATTGAGGATACATTAGTAATCAATTTCGGACCAAACAAACAGTGAACCAGAAAATCTCAGTTCAAATTTCAGACGTGTAAAAACTTAAATTTTTGTATCGAAAAGGCTATTCATTTTGATTTTGATAGTAATTTACTTTATCCCACTTCAGTCTAGAGACTAATTTTGTAATGAAATCAAGCCTCAAAAATCCACATTAAGATCAAAACCAGTAACGAAGCATAAAGTTCCACACTAGCTATAAGGCAGGATCCAAGAAGTATAGTTCTTTAGAGCATAAGATAAATCTGATCCAAATTGCAGCAGTTAAGAATGAAAATCAATTAGATCAGCTATTAAAATTATCATTAAAAGGAAAACAATGGATTTTCTAAACTATTCTCCAATCAGTTAATCAATCTTCAATCCAAAAGTGTAGAATATGGAAACATATCAAGAAAGAAGATTCATATAAAAACAGTTTAAATGACAATTAAATCAGTAATTTAAACAAATGTAGATCTAGAGAATCTTAAAATGAGAAGGAAAAGAAAACCCTATGAAAAAGTAAAACATTAAAATAACAATAAGAATTTTATTCAATTGAATATCTATAATCAAACAGCATACATAATAACGAAAGATTCCAGAGCTAAAGACAAAAGATACCCACTTTTAAACCCATAACACGATCTTCTAAAAAACACCCACAAAAAGTCATCGGCAAATCTAGCTGATTTTGAGAAGAAATAAATTATTACAAAAAATTTTTAAATCTCAGCAAATCCCAAAAATCACTTGCAAATCAAACCAATTTAGATAGAAAAAAAAAAGATCTTGAGAACAACACATGTTCATAAACGCAAAATTAAACAACCCAGATTGAATACTCCCCAAAAAAATCCCAAAATCTCAACATAAAATAAAAAAAATTTTCGAAAAAGAAGATTTTGAGACTGACCCATTTTTGAAAACGCAGAAATAAAACAACCCAGACAAATTATCACCCAAAAAAAAAACAAAAAAAACCAAAATCTCAACATCAGACACCATTAAGTGGAATAAACCCAAGGAATTCAAGCAAAATTCAACCCAAAACGCAAAACAAAACAGGCCCAGATTAAGTAATACACACACAGAGGGAAAGAGGGAGGAATCTCAACATCAAACCGGAAAGAATTCCAATAAAATCCAAAACGAACTCAATCAAAATTCAATTCCTAATCGAAACCAAAAAACCCAACCTGGTACCCGCATCAACCTCCTTCAACAGAGAATTATTGGGGACAACAACCTCCGCCACAGGAGTCTTCATCGCCTTCTCCTGATCCAACGAATTCGATTCCTTGGCCAGAAACGCAATGATATCCATCGAATTCACGATCCCCACGAACCTCTGCTGCCTCGATTCGGCGCTCTCGATCGGACCCTTGTGCAGCTTCTTCTTCCAGACCGGAATCCCACCTTCCGTGCACTCTCCGATCAAACGAATCGCCGATTCGACGGTCTCCGTCTCGGAGAATTCAACCAGCTCTGGTTTTCCGACAGTCAGATCGCCCACCACGTGGTAGATGAAGACCGATGCCATGGCAGCGTTTTCTGATGTTGAGAAAAAATTAGTCTTTTCAGCTTTTGTGGGTGTTATAAAACTGAATGGAGGAAGATGACGAGGAGGAGAAAACCCGCTATCGGCGTTGGGGTGTTGAGGAAAGCTTCCATGGGAGGAAATGGAGAAATCCCATGAAAAGGGTTTCCTCGGAAAGGGTGGGAATCGAACGTGAAAACTGAGAGTTTCTCGGGAAGGAACGGTTTCAGATAAAGAGAGAGAGAGAGAGAGAGAGTGTTTCTCTGCCGTCTCGTCTCTGTTTGGTTCCATTTCTGCTATTTAATTCGTCTGGGACCACGATTCGTACGTGTAGGTTGTAGCTTGCAATCTACACTAGTAACACTACCACAATCAGTTCATCTGGCACTACGGTTTACACGTGTATGTTGTATGTTGGTAATTACACTACTAATCTATATTAAGGGCGTGTTTGGATGTGTGGTGAATTGAAATATGGTGAGGTGAAGCATCAAATCAAGATAAAATAAAATATTAGATATTATGATGGTGTTTTATTTTTAGTTGTTTGGTATGGAATTTTTTTAACTTTTTATATAAAAAAGTATATTTTTTTTTTGTCTTTTAGTGGAGAAAGGGTGTTGCAATTGACTTTTAGTCGGCTTTCCTCTTATTCGAAAGAATTAATTCAGTCCAAATAATTGAGGACCTCTGATTAAAATATATATATATATCATTGTTGATGATGAATGATGGGAGGGTGGTGAAGGCCATGGCCCCCCCAAAGTTTTGAAAATCTATCAAGGTCCTTCTGGCCCTGTGATCTTCTCTGAGGAATGGCCCCTCTTTATAATATTAATTAATCAATATAGGTTTTTATTCTAAAAAAAGTAACAAAATCATAGCAGATTTTTGGGAAGAAATATTAGAATGATGGAAGAAAAGAAAGGAAAGGAAGGAGGAAAAAAAATATATCTAAAAGAGGAACAAAATCAAAGCAGATTCTGGTGGAGAAAGATTAGAATGATGGAAGAAAGGAAAGGAAAGTAAATGAAGAAAGGAAAGATGAATAACAATTCTAAAAAAGTTATATTTTAATTGTGATTATCTATCTCAGGATTAATTCAATTGAAGTAAATTCTTTTGAAAAGATAAAACTAGTGGGACCACCCTTTTGAATGGTCTAGATTTTAAATATGGATCTTGCTCATAAATATATAATAGTGGGCATATTTGTTTGTTCCAAAATAATAGTCAATAATTTCACTTTTGAGTGCTAGTTGACTAGGGTTATGACATGAACTTCTAAGATACTAATTTTTCTAAATAATAGTAATGCAATTTCACTTTTGAGTGCTATCTATTATGCATTTAATTATTAAATTTTGTAACTTTTTATGGATTTTTTTACTTCCCCCCCCCCCCATCCCAACAAAAAAAAAAAAAAAAAAAAAAATTCCTAGTTCCGCCCCTGATCACATGATGGGTTAAAAATGAATGAATGCACTTACAACAGTATTAAAGTTTTTTTTTTTTTTTATGGAATATGGTTGGTACTCCAACAGGACCACAGCTATCCCCATCATCCACCGTACAGAGGGTGAAGGGTGTTCATGGGAAGGGTACGGCAGGTCAATTTAAGCCTAGCCCATTTAGTAATTGGGCCTAATATATATATTTTTTGAACGGTAACGAAAGATTTCATTTAACGAACAGAATTTAACGAACAGAATGAACAAAGTACAAAAAAGCAAAGAAAAGAGATGAAGGGGATGTGCAGGAGAAATGCACCACCTCCAACCCTACTAAAAAAACCACATCCACCCAAAGAAACAATAAATCAACCACTTACATAATCACACCCACCCAAGGAAGCAGCCTATCAACCCTTTGCTTGGCTAACACATCTGCCATGGAGTTAGCCGATCTAACCTCATGACGAAAGGAAACATTGATTATCGGATTCGGCCAATCGATGTAAAAGTCAGACCTCCAGGAAACCATCTGGAGCCATAACCCCTTTTTGTTTAATAGGTTTGGTTTGGTTGGGCCTTTAAGCATATATGGGCTCAGGTTCGATTCATCTAATAATGGGGCAAGAGAATTACGCAGAAGTAAGCATGTGAGCTTAAAAACAGAGCCCAAATCCAACCAAATGTGGGTTGGGGTTCAGACTTGCCCAGCCTAAAAGGAGTCTTCTCTACGTATACAAATTTATTGTGAATTGCATCCAATTCAAGTGGACCATCAAAGGAGGGAGGCACTTTTTTTTAGAAAGTGTATTAGTTGTTAGGATAATACTCTCATAATCATGTGGAATGTCTTCCTATGAAGGGGAAATGATTGTTTCCAATTGTATGAGATATGAGCTCAAGTCTTTCATGTATTGAGAATAGAAATATAATTAAGATAAGGTTAACTGTGTGCATTGAACTATGGGAATTTTTTTTTTTTTTTTTTTTGTGCATGACCTATTTAAGAGGCTTTTTTTTTTTTGTAATTAAATTTAGGGGTCTTTCTTTATCTATGGGCCATCTAAGCGGTTTTTTTCCCATAAAATCTTCCTTTTTGAATGGGCAAACGTTAGAATAAAGTCAAGTGAACTCAAATTAAAAACATACCAAAAAAATAAAAAAGAACCACAGCCCCCAATATGGACCCTCTATATATATATATATAGGGGAGTATTCAAATGCATCCATCCCTCACCATTTTGGTGAGGGACACTCTCCTTTTGGGAAGTGTCATGTACAAAAAAAGGGTAGTCTATGTACTTGACACTCCCATTTTTGTACTTGACATTTTCCAAAAGGGGAATGTCCCTACCAAAATGGTGAGGGATGGATGCACTTGAATATTTTCCATATATATATATATATATATGTGGATCTCTCGACTATGGATGACTATCTTTTAAAAAGAATTAGATATTTTGTACAATTGAGACTATCTTATGCACATCCAAGCTGTCCATTCAAACTGTCATCCACTTATTAATATATACTTCAAATTTTCACTCCATTATAAGAAATATCTATTGTTAGATGGAAAGTACTAAAATTTTCATATAGTGATTGTCTATTCCATTTCAGCTGTGCACATTACCTACATAGGAGCAAAAAGATTTCTGTGAACCAACTAGCCATCAAGGCCTCAATCCCTGAAAGGTGGGCTTTATGTAGAAACATCATGATTTATTAAAAAAATATTTTTTTTATATTTGTCTACTCACATTTTTCTCAAGTTGAGCTAAACTTTGGGTTTGTAAAATTGGGTTAAAGTATCACATGGATGATTTAGATCTTGAAAAGGTAGTTCTACATGTATAAAATTGAATTTGAGCTTACTTGACCTTGTTGATAATTACTTTTTATGAAAAGTAGCTTCCAAAAATGATTATTTGGACTCATTCTATAAGAGATTGTGTGGCTTTGCTTTAAGTATTTCTGGATAAAATAATGATATTATAATATATATATCACTAATAAAATTTAAAAAACTCATGTAGCAAATTAAAGTCATGATAATAGCAAAATAAAAATGGAGAAATTTGGAAAATCTACAAAGATTTAACATTATTATATATCTACTTCCTTTTTTTAATAATTTATTTTCTGAAACAGTTTCCCATGATAGTTTGCTTACCAAAAACAGAAGCCCTAGATTTCAAGATCCACATGAAACATATAGGTCATGGGATGGGATGGGCCTTGGGTACCAAACACACTTGATTTATTATTTATGTTCCTTTTTGTCCCCTGTCCCTCATTTAACCTGCTATGTTTTTTTATATATATATACAAAAACACTAGGATTTTCAACATTTGAGTATTAGGAAATGGACCCACTGGATAAGGATGATCAATTATGTTTATAATTTAATCAAAAGCCATATCCATCTTTTTGTCTCATCCTCAAGTAGCATGCTAATTGGGATGGCCTGTTGGCATTCTTAATTATGGAATTATTTGGTTCCACCTTTATCTGAGCATCTTCCAGGTCCCTTTAAGTACGACCATCTATCTGTTAAATGCCCATGAAGATCAGACTAACCTTACCTGTGAGCACTTGGGTCCTTCATCAAACAAACTTTTAAGCCACAGTTCAAAGTTATTTTCTTTCTCAAATGGTGAATTGATTTTCCTCTTATATAGAGATGGCATCGGGCCGGGTTAACCAGGTGACCCACCGTGACTCGCTTCTTTGAAAAGGAGGTGTGCCTGGTGTGGTAATGGCAATGGTAGACCCATCGGCAGTTTGGTTTTAGAAGCAAACTCAACATTTTTATGAGGATTTTGGGGGTGGGCCTGTGACTTTCACGTGGGTTTTAAAGCAGATCAAAGATCTTTACATGTGTTTTGGAAGTGTGCATAAGTGGGCCACCACTGTTAGACACATGTGGTACTCAAGACCACATGTGCAACACTGTTGGGATTCACGGTATAAGATTTTCTCCTAGAAATCCGCTCATCATCAAAATCATGGCGCAAGGTACGCTGTTATATTTTTGGGATCATATATTGTTTAATGTATAAATCAAGATCCATAGGTTTGATTTGAATTGTAAACCATATCAGATCTAACAATAACGCCCAGCAAACACACTTCAGGATAGTGTTTCTTTGTGTTTGGGGCTGGTATAATAAATTCTTAAAATCTGACCTGAGTTAAGGGCACGGTGCGTTCACATTTTTGCATGAGAGAGAGACAGAGAGATAGATAGAGATGCTTTTTTTTTTAACACTCTTTTAGCCTAAAATTGACCGTTTGGAAATAAAACTAAAAATGCACACCAGTCTTTGCCCCAAATGACATGATTATGTGATAATATAACCATGGTTCACCTTCAATCGCGCCGAAAATCGTCCAATTCCAAATCGACAAATCAGTCCATTTAATTCCTTTTTTATAAGGAAAAATGTTTTGTTAGAAATACAATGCATTATTCTTTGGTTGTTAAGAGTAAAAAAAAAAAGCCCCGTTACATTATCTCAACTTTGATTTAATAAATTTAAAGTCTTTTTTTTTTTTCAATACCCTGGCAAATACTCATGCACTTAGAAAACACCCTAACTATTCAAGGCCACCCTAACTATTTAAGACTACCATTAGAGGGATACTTCTTTTGCGCACCTATTAGAGATGGATCCTTGTGAAGATTCCTCACCGGAGATCTACCAATGGATTGACTTTAAAAAGTTGAATATGCTATTAAGCTTTATTCTAGAAATCACCTTGTGAGTGGAAAAAAAATAAAATTCAGTGCCATCTAATCAAATGATTTATAAGACCAATCAAATGATTGAGCCAGATCTTGTGCCTGAATCATGACGTGCTCCCTTTGCATCTCACAAAGTCCTGTACATTGTGCCTTTGTGAGAGTCAAGAGTCATGCACCATCTCTAATTGTCTCCCATATGTTATGATGGTTTTGAGATTAGACTGACTTAGACGTATGCCACCTTTATTGCATATGTTGTAAAAATTAGACCTAACATCAAACTAAATTGGGGAGGGCTGGGGCTTAGGGTGAGGGTTGGTCGAACCTAATTCAAGGAATTTCATTTCAGTTGAACTATTGAACTATGTCATCAGCATGGTATCATATTTATTGAATAAGAATAAATTGTAAAGCTCATCTAAAAACAAACAAATCATATAAACCATATTAAAAACAAAGAAATTGCATAAGCCTTCTAAAAGTTACTTCTTAAAGTTTTAAAAATGAAATCGAGAATAATTTATTATTTCACAATTTTACTCGTCTAAAAATAAATCGATTGGAATGGTTTAAAATATTAATAGTTGAGCTGCATAGTTCTCAGGATTTAGATAATGATAGAGATTTTGGTTAAATCTAGCTCAAGATGTAGCAGTTCCAATTTAGTTAGATCGAATCGACTTGTTCAATCTAAATTTTAATGTTCCTTTTGTCTAGTAATCATAGATTTAAAACTATTTCGTGCAAAAGAAAAAGATCATAGATTTTAAACTATTCCATAATCGCGATGTATCATCTCATAGATGAAGGTGTTGGCTATGACCAATCTTGATTTTCTGCATCTTTAATTTAGAACTAGAAAATATATTGAAACTTCATTCTCACCATATTTATATTTTAAAATCGCTACTGTTTTACATCAAAAGCACTTTAAGAAGCAATTAACGGATGAAGTATTTGTAATTATTTTCTTTTATTATTATTTTCAAAATTCCTTAAGTTACGTAGATGAGGGCTGAAACAAACCAGTACATTGAGGAAGTATTGATATTAAGGGCCAATCCAACTCTTAATTAACAGGTTAGGTTGGGTTGGCGGGTTGGGTTGGGTTGGGTTGGTGAGTCGTAATGGAATTAGTTGTGCTGGCTCGGGTCAATTTTATAGGTCTAGCAAAAAGAATTGGGACTAGCCTATATAGCAATCCAAACAGAAAATAATATGTTCAGCCTGAACCCTAAATTACAGTGTTGGGTTTGCAGGTGAAGTCACAAGTTGCCATTCTTACTTAAAAAGGGATGTTTGATGATGTCTCTTTCTAATAAAAATTGGAAGCTGCTAGTGCTAGGTTATTTATACTCAAATGATCTGGAAATTTAGATGGCAATGGGTCTAACTACCTGACTATTTGGAGGATGAGGCCAGGGAAATGGGTATGGGCCTCAATTGCGGGCTAAAAAAAGTCGGGTCCTTGTCCATCCAGGTCAATTCCAAGTTTGGCGGATATGGATCAACATTATTGACTTGTTGGGTAATTGACCCGAAGTGTATTTGTTATTGGGCTTGAGCCAGCCTTTTTAGTACAAGAATGCGAACTACAGGTGGTAGGCGTCGAATAGGGATGGCAACGGGGCGGGGCGGGTATGCCCTTCCCATCCCCATCCCCGAACCCCATCCCTGCCCCCATCCCTCTTATTTGGGGTTCGGGGAATCCCCGACCCTCCCTGCACATTACACCAAAATTTTTTTTTAGAACAATCAGATATCATTCAAAATAAAGAGAATTACAAATTTACAATCAGCCATCATAATAGACAATCAGATTTAGCAAATTCTAGTTGCACATTAGGCGTGCAGCCCACACACACAAACATCCCTTGTGCATGTGCGTGCAGCCCACAAAGGCACTAACCTTAGGCGTGCAGCCCACAAAATTTTCAAATCTTGATTAATAGACAATCAGCAAGTCAGCAACTACACAGCACACACTGACACGGCAGAGTAGCTGTAGCAACTAGCAAACATAAAATTTCAAATTTCAATATGAGTTCATCAAATCATCAGCAAGAAATTTCAAACATGAAATTTCAAATTACAAGTCCAATTGTCCAAAACTCCAAATAAGACAGGCAGACAGCAATTCCAAATTACATAATACATATCCATATTATTAGTATCAAAGGCCAAAGCTCATATTCTCGGTGACTCGGTATTGATGTTGGTGGTGCAAGACTCCGGCTCCTACAACATGAATATAGTGCAATAAATAAGAGGGTACTATAATAAGAACCAATAAGAATCGTAAATTCTGAAATTGTCGAAGGAGTCCTGAGTAGGGGTGTACACGGATCGGATTGGTGCGGATTGGGCCAAATCCGTCACCAATCCGTTGCCTTCGGATAATCCGTCACCAATCCGTTACTGTTGAAATCCGATCCGATCCGATCCGTGGAGGAGCGGATCAGATCGGATTAATCCGTTCAATCCGTTACTGTACATTACATGGAAAAAGAAAGAAGAAAAACCCATAAGTTTTGAATCACTGAATTAAAGGGGCATGAGCTGAGAGCTGTATGTCTATTCTATTCATAAGGTTAGTGACTCCTTACATTTTTTTTTCTTATTTTATATATATAATTTTTTTTAATTTATATTTAATGACAACGGATCGGATCGGATTGAATCCGCGGATTAAGGATGAAATCCGCCACCGATCCGTTGCTAACGGATTACACAATTTCCAATCCGTCACCAATCCGTTGGCCTTCGGATCGGATTAAAATCCGCGGATCGGATCGGATCGGATCGGATTGACGGATTGACGGATTTTTTGTACACCCCTAGTCCTGAGGGTTGAGGGCAGTATAGTATTATTGTATTAAGTTATCAAATGTTAACGATTAAAAGTTTAAAACATCAAATATTTTCGGATCAGGTTCGGGGCCGGGTATAGCACTACCATACCCTACCCGCCCCCGGGCTAGAGGGTTCGGGTGCATACCCGAATTTCAGGTCACCCGACACGAAATTTCGGTCCCTAGTAGGCGAGGGGTGAAGAATATGAGGTAGGTGGGGTGAAAATAAGGTGTAAGTAGATGAGTCAGTTGCTTTGCTATTTGAATAACTAAGATGATGACTAGGAATTCATTTCTCATCTTCCTTGATTGAATTTACATTAAAGTTGAGGTTATTTGATGGACACTTTTGGATACTCACATTTGGTCTTCATTTTCAACTACTGGTGGTATGAACCATCCCAATTTCTATGTATTATAATGCAAATAGAGAGACCCTCCATATTTTAAGATATGGATTGTCAACTTTTCTCTCACATTTGACTCATTGGCCTAGTTCTCATCGTATAATCAGTTTGAGTAGTTTAAATGGTTCAATCAAGAGCAACCACTTACCTCACTTATAAGTGGTGGCAGTTCTCACTTAGCCGCCTAATAATCCTGGGTACACTACATCTTCTCACTTGTGCGAGCTCATTTTTTAATTATGTGAGCCTTCTTTCCGCTTGTGCGGTCTGTCTTTCTGTATGTGTGTGGGGCTCTCTCCTGGGTCCCAACCCCCTTGCCCTTTGACTGGATTTAAAAAACGTGGTTCAATAGTTTAATCGTAAAGTTCACACAATTCAATATTGATAAGAGATCTTGGTTAAACCCAAACCACTCCATGTTGAGGGTTCGACTTGTCACTGTCTCCTTACTTATACACTGTTTAATTTCCTGCACCTAGTCAGGTAATTCCTGGGTGTATTTGGATGTATCACCATTCCATCTCTAATGCAAACTGGGTGAGTTTTGATCATCACCAAGAGAGAAACAAGAGCCAGCAGCCTCATTTTTTTGTCCCTCTTGAGTTTGGGGTCTTCCATCTAACACAGAATCTCCATTTCTTCAACTGTGATTTGGGGAACATCCAAACAATGCCTCAGTGATGATTAAAACTCACTATACATTCAATATTTCTACCAACATAGAGACAAGAAATAGAAAAGAAAACCAATTTGAATTTGTACTCTTAGCTGACTGCATCGTATTTCTTTCTGTCAGTTCAAAGAAACAATAGTCAGTTTTCAATCCACATCATGCTTCTGTTAGAGGACATGGGTGCAGCTATCATGCAAGTATCTACAGGGGATGCAACTTGTATCTGGCCTTTCCTGGATTTTGAAGGCCGAGTGGGATTTGGCCATGTTCTGACTTTCACTCAAAAACCCAAATTACAATTTGCATTTATATTTTATTTATGTTTACAGTCGATCTCAGCATAGTTGGGATAAGGCGTTGATGATGATGATGATGATGATGATGTTTATATTTATAAAGATGAGTAAGGATAGATCAAAAAAAAAAAAAAAAGTGCAACACATCGGAGGATTTGGCCAATGATAGACAGAATGGTCAAAGATAGTTTATATAGCTGATACAGACATAGTTGGGACAAGGCTTCACATATGCTGGAAAACATAGGAATACAAAAATGAAGTTACACATATGAGGCTATAAACTGTTAATTTTATGGTGGAACCAATTCCTTTTGAAGTAAAATTCATAGATGGCGCAGGAGGGATGACATTCATTTTGAACAATCCGGATTTATAATAGGTGGGCCTCACGGGGGGCTTGCGGGAGTAACGATTCAATGGTAGGATTTGTGCAATTACAGTCAGGGATCCGAACTCCTATTGAAGTAATTGCTTGCAACTGATGCATTGTCCTCAAGGTTCTTCGTCTATGATCTATCACCCCACCTTCTTTCACCTTTGATGGGCCCAGGGGAATGATCCCCACTCATCCAATCAGTGGATCTTTCTTCAATGATGATGAATCATGGAGCATCCATTTGCATCATAATATTCAATGGTTAGGATTTGTGCAATCCAATCAATATCCAGTGGGGTCAAGATATGAATGTATGTATGGAAGTAGAGATGCATGTACATTGAAAAGAACTGGGCCTGGGCCTGCAACATTTGACGTTTTCCAGGTGCATACAAAGCAGCAATTCCTGACCCGACCAACCATCCTGATCTTCGGGTTAATTAATTCTGACCTGATTAATGAATAACTCGGGTTCGGGTTGAGAACTATACATGTTGATATGATACACGCAGTGCCCAACCAGACCCATTCCCACCACTAGGTGCATATGTTTGATTTGTTTAGAGCCCAAGATGGGTCTGGACTCAAGTGGGTAATCAATGGGGCAAGCTTAGGCTGTGCCTTGCAATTCATCCTTACACTCCTTGCAATGGAAACATCTGTATGCACAAATTAATGTGCTAGAGTCCAGTCCTAGGGTGGGTTTAGCTTTGTACCAGATTTGGGCTGGATATAGGCTTTATGGCAAATGCATCTAAGCCCATATTAAATGACAGAGAGGTTCAGCCTGCCTGGTTTGTTTAGAAACAAGTCAGGATTAAAAATGACCAAGGTTCACGACCCAACAAGAAGTCCAAACGTCGTTAAATGTCAGACCCAATAAACCTGAGGCCAAAAAGCCTAATGCCCAAGGTTAGGCCAACAAGTACAACCAACCTACTCAAAAATCCAGGTTTTGTCCTGGCCCATGGACGGATGGTCCTGGTTAGCTTGTTCTCAGCTCAATTCATTTAGGGTTCTTGTCCACTGCATGCTGTATGACCCTGGCAAGCTGCAACTGAATCTCACCACCCAAAGAGCTGCCCAGATTTACACTCGGAACAGTTCCAAACTCAAGCTAGAACTGTTGGACATGACCCATTTAGTTGGCAATTCAGGAGCCCCAGTCTGCTTCATGGGCCTGTACAGACATAAAAGAAAAACCTATAAAAACCCAGACTAGAAGTCAGACAGGACCAACGTAGCTCATCACTGGTCCATCAGATTTTGGACCCTTATTTGAGGTCCATATTGATTTGGGTCAAAGTCCATGGATCGGCTACTGATAGGGCAGTATTCAGGTGAGCCCTAGTCCAACTTAATTTTAAAAAAATTGTCCTGTCCTGAGCTAGAGGTTCACTGCAAAGTGAGTGTCCAATGAACAATTCTCCTTTTCATGGTGTCTGTTTTTTTTTTTTTTCCGGTATCCCAGCCAAGGGGGCTGTGATCAAAGAGAGCCCACATAAATGGGAAGAGGAAGCCCAGAAAGTGGGGAAGAGAATCCCACACAAAGTGGGAAGATGGCATCAATCCCTGGGCCAGTGTCTTATTTTATGGTTATTGATGTATCTGGGCCTATCTCTATGATGCCCAGATAAGGATATCAATTCAAACCATAGTTTTAGAACTTGCTCTAACTCGCCGTGACTCGCCCAAGTTGACTCGGTTTGGTAGGTCAATGAGTTGGGTAAGTTGATTGAATCTGGCTGAGTCTAACCAAGAACTTGCCCAGACTGGTCCAAATTGATTTCTTTTGATTTCAGAACAAATCAACCTTCTAGGCAGAGTGAGTAATGGGCCAGTTTGGACTGACCTAAATTATTTCAAAAGCACCAGATTGATTACACAGACGATATACGTGCCACTATGGCCCATTTGGATCCATGTAACTATGATTTACTCAGGAAACCTAATAACCCAATACTTAGTTACATAGCCAGTGGGTCCCTTGGGTAGTGGGGGACTAATATGAGATGAGATCCCTTGCTAGAGATGCTCATGGGCTGAACTATTCTGGGCTGAGACGTCCATTCCCAGCCCATTTAATTATCAGGAAGAGTTGCAAGCATTTCTTCATTTTTTTTCCTTTTTCCTTGAGAGAGCTCATAAGTTTTCTTGATACTCTATCTTAATTTTTACAATTAACTTCTCTATTTTTTTTACAGCGACAAATAAATTTATTCATTTTCTTACTTAAATAAATCACCACGTTTCCTCTGAAAATCTCATTATCGGTCAAGGTGGTTGATTGAGATTTTTAAATTCGTAAATATAATTATTTCGATTATATAAAAATTATTCGTAATTATATAAAAAAGATAGGTGGTTTTAATTAAGGTTTCCCCTTTTTCTTCTTACTATTCATTCCCTCACATCCTATTCATCCCCTCACACATGAGGCATTTAAGACTCCATGATTGTGAAATCCAACAAACCCAAAGCAAGGAGACATGAGAACATTTGGTGCTGTCCAAACACCTAGCACAAAAGACAATAATAAATGAATTAAAGTGAGAGAATCCTCACCTTACTTTCTCACTAAATATACAACTTGTGGCAAGAGATGGAAGCTCCCTAAATAAAAGCCTTCTTCCTTTAATTGAAGTGATATTGGACCCCACCAGACCATGCTGTTTTGAAGTGCTTAAAGTGGCACCTTGTAAAGCCCACTTGATCATGTCATGTCTATTCGATGGTCACTACAAGACAAAGGCTCCAAATGGGACACAACTTTCCTCCTTTATCATGATCTGGTTGGTCTTATCTCTGTAATTTCTAAGTTTATGCTTGATCAATGGTTTGGATTTTACCAATGCTTTCATATGAAAATATTGTCCTTAATCATGACTTGGGTTAAAAAAACAAAGAAGTTGGTCTTGACTTCTACACTAGCTTACAATTAGTGAGCAATAAATGACTCAAGGTAGAGTCGTTTCCGTTGGGTTTGAAAAGAACATATGTTTCTCAATTCTTTTATCCTTATGAGAAGAATCATATAGTTAGGGTGCAACTTGGGCAGGCTGAGTTGGGCCTTGATTTCAATCCTGATGAGATCCGAATTGATATGACCAAGCGTGAGCCTACATAATTAAAAAAAAATTGAGCCCTAGCACATGCCCAAGCCCGAGACTGACAAAATAATGGCATGTTTGTTTCATGTAATTGAAAAATTAAGAACCGGGAGACTTTGTTTTTCTATAAGTGGTTGAAAGTGAAGAGTCAAAAGTGAAATATCAAAAAATGACCCTCCAATAACCTATCCTGCCGGCATCATTCTAGAAAGTATAAATTGCATATACATCTTCACTTTATGTCCTTAACATCTAACATAATATCCTTCACCCCTCACATCTTTAATGATATTTGACCATGAATACCTATGTGTTCTATGCAAACCAACATGTAAGTAATCATATAACTTGACTTTCTCACTTTCATATCATTTTTGTGTTTATTGTTTAAATATTTTATTTAATTTACTTTTTGTGAAACACATTAATAGCTTATTTTAAATATTCTTGTTTTTATCTTTTTTAGTTTCTATAATCTTTGAGTCATGTGTACCTAATCTTCACCATTTCTATGAATTCAACTTATTTTATAAGCATTCTATATGCATTGATAGAACATGCCTTCAAGTGGGTCCCACCCCATGAAGGTTACTCTAGCCCCTTGATTTAATAGCTTTGAGATTTAATGGCGTTTTAATTGTAAAAGAAATTTAGATCCAACTCATCAATTGTTGAAGGTTCAATGAATATAAAATTAGACATGGTATTAGATAATACAATGACAAAAGTGTGAAATAAACTGCAATAATCAAAAGTCGGCTCAAGTGGGCATCATAGAAGTGGACTGCTTGTGGGTGAAAATTTTCCATCAATGCCGGTACATGGTTGAAAACTTTCACATGGATATGTCATACATTTCTTCTAATGTGAATGCCTACTTTTGAACAGTTCAAGCAATAAGTGCACATGCCATCTCTACGATGCTTGATGTATACAGTTGAAGTCAACGTCAAATTAGTTTAGATTTTATAAAAGCAATTCAAAGTTTACATTGTATTCTTTTTGTTCGTAAAAAGTTTAAAAAGTAGGGCTATCAATTGGGTCGTGTTAACGAATTTGGGTTGCGGGTCAAATGAATTCGGATTAGAATCACCTCAATCCGAATACGACCCATTAATAAAACGGGTCAAAAAATCAAATACGAACCCAGTTCGTTTATTTAACGGGTCATACGACATGACCCGTTAACCCTTTAATTTTGAAAAAAAAATATTCTTTAAACTTAAAAAGTATCTCTTATCTAAATCATGGAGTCATACTTTATGTTTTGAGGCTAGGCCCTTTTTCTAAGTAAATGTTGTATATCTTCTGATTAAGTGCAATTTTCACTGAACAAAAGTTATGTCACCTACATTTTGATTTTTTACATGGTAATGTGATGCACATTTGACAGCATGACTTTTTGGCAGGTTGTATCGGGTCGTAATGAATTACTGAGTTTATTCGTTAACGACTCATTAATTTAAGGGGTCCGACCCATTAACGATCCGAACCCATTAAGGGGTCACCCAAACCCGTTAATATAGTGTGGGTTCGTGTCGTGTTAATGGATCATGTGATATTTTGACAGTCCTATTCAAAAGTGATTATACTTGCAAGTAATATGGAACTTGGTAGTTACTTCTATTTTTTCTTGGGAACTTTGTAATTACTTTTGGAATGCTTGCTTCAATGAGTGACAGTACTTATTGCTCATGTGCCTGCTAAAGACACTTTTAAGGCTTGTTTATTTTTCAGAATTTATTATTAGAATATGGAAAGTTTTTTTTACATGATGTGACATCTTGTTTCCTAGTATTTGAAATGTTGTGTTTCTTTCATTAAAGTTTCAAATTCCAACCACCCAAAAGACCTTTTGAACTTCTTGGAATTCCACTCTCTATATCATTTGTTGGAATTTCAAATCCTATATCAAAAAGAGGAATTTGAGATTCCACCTAAGGGGATAACTTTTGGATAATTTGAAATTCTCTCAGACATGAATTCTTAGAATTCTAATAAAAAAAGGGGCCCAATGAAAGTGTCAGTGCGACTAGGTAGAATACAAGACCCATTTTTTAGCTATCCATGGTCACATGCTATCTATTCAGCAGGGCTCGCCTTTGATAGCCTTTAGGATAAACTTCTCCATTGAACAACCCAAATAATCCATCTTGGACAATATGCGTGGCCCCTCAAACTTTGCTTGAGCAATGTCTTTTTGCATGCTAATAGTTACTTAAATTGTCACTTCCAATCAACATCTTGTAATACTCTGTATGGATGTAGAATTTTTTTTTTTTTTTTAGGGTGTCTCAGTTCTTTGGGTCGGACTAATCCCTACAGGCATAAGGGAGCCGGGTAAATCCCCTATAGCCCCAGTGTGTTAGTACAGTTTCGAACCTTCAACCTCCGTGAGCAAACCGTGGTCTTAGACGAACTAAGCTAACCATTTGCATGATTTTTGTTTGTAGTTAACCATATTTCTAAGCCAAGTGACTAGGGCTGATCAACCGGATATCCGGTCCGGCCTAAAATGAAGGACCGGACCGGAGTCCGGTTGGACTACTTAAAGTGGTCCAGACCGGTTTCCTTTTTTTTTTTTTTTTTTTCATTTTCACCTCACATCTAAAAAGTGGGCAAATGTCAAATGAATGAATGATGGGTTTTACAAATGGGTGCTGGGCTGGGGCGTTGGGCTCATGCCTCATGGGCTCATTAAAAAAAAACTTATTATTTTAAAAAATCCGGTCCGACCGGACCCCAAAAGGTCCGGACCGGACCGGATTTGGACCGCTAAGACCGCAAATCCGGTCCGGTCAGGTCCGATTTTGTGGTTCGGTCTGGTCTACGGTCCGATTCTGTGCAGCCCTACAAGTGACCCAATTATCAAGTAATCCTCCTCTCACATACTATCTACTGTGAATTGATACAAGCCCAAAGCTACATCATCCACTCGTTATTGTTGGATTGAATTGGAAAAATAAAAACAATATCATTTAAAACCAATAAACTTTGTGGCAAAGGGCAGCTAGAGGCCTCCTCTCAAATCGTCCAAGTTGAATTGTATGCAATCCTCCTCGCATTAAAGACAATCAAAGACGAGTTCTATGAGAATCTTGATCAACTCTAATACTATTCCATGTGATTGGTCTCTATATATCTTTCATTTCTTAAATTTCTTCAGCTAACTATTCCTACCAAAGCCTCTAAGGCGTTAGTAGAGGAACCATTCCTACCAAAGCCTCTAAGGCGTTGGTAGAGGCAGTGTAAATACTTTTCAATATTCTCCCTTGGATGGAGCCCACTCCTCAATACTCCCCATCAGGTGGAACCTAGCCGCCGACGCACTTTTGGTAATACGCATTTCTTTTATTTTTTGCGCTGAGTCGTTTCTTTTAAACTCATGACTGGTTGGCTCTGATATCATCTTAAATTTCTTCAGCTAACCATTCATACCAAAACCTCAAGACATTAGTAGAGGCATTGGAAATACTTTTCAATATTCCCCCTTAGATGGAGCCCACTCCTCAATACCATCATCTTGACATTATTAAGTTGTCAAGTTTGGTCCAATCAAGCTCATTGCTAGAAACTTGAATGGACCCCTTCACTATCTTGCTCAGCCGGGTTTTAGTTGTTCTAGGTTTGGGCCTTGGTTTTAGAGTTCTTCTTCTTGCCTAATTGAATTGGTCTAATTTTTTACCTCTCTTTCTTTTTCCTTTCCCCAACTCCAAAAAAGAGAAAGAAAATATTCAATAAACTTGAAGGCCATAATCAAGGTGCTTGGATTGATATTTTTCACTCTTTAAGTCAGCATTTAGATTTTTCCATCCCTCTCTCCTCACCTAAATTGGCATCGCGTCAGGTGGGCTCGATGAGTTTTCAGTCTTATATGTGAAGGATAGATTGATCATGCATGGGCTCACCGATGCCTCAAGGCTAATTCAAATCTGATTAAATTACTTGAGATGTGATCTATCTTGATCATCATAATCATTGAAACCTTATTCCATAAATTCAAGGTAAGCACATGAGAGAACTGATTGTCATGTGAAAACTAGTGCTGTTTCATGCATGCATGTGAAAGACCCCACTGGTTTAAATGCTTTCAAACAATGAACAGACTCTTTTGATATTCTCTGAAAAAGAAGCAAAACCCACATCTATCACTGATCACAAAAGTTAAAAGAAATGGCCAATAATAAACTGTAGATGATAAAGCACTCCATCATCATTCATTGAAGACTGGCATATGATCAACTGTTTTTGATCTTTCCATGTTAATCTATTATTAAAGAAGCATTCAAAATATTGAAGATTCGGATAGGGACGCCGACCAAATCGACATCCTCCTACTACACAAAAACAGATGAGTCACGAGCATCTCTAGTTCTCAATTTGTGATTTCTAATCAAGTTTTATAACCAGCTTTAATCTGCCCAAGTGGTCATTAAGCTGTGCAATGCTTATTATGATCTAATATTGTTGATTTTGATTTTGATTGTTCAATGAGTGGACAACCTGTTGATCGGGCAGCCTGGATTTTGAGTCACTAGGGTGGGCCTTTCAATGGACCAATGCAGATAATTCTTGCTTTCTGTTCAAAAGGATTTACTTGAGGTGATGATGGTTTGGCCTCTCTTTAATTATAAGCCCATTTGTTTGCATGGAAAATTGAATTCCAAGAATTCATATGGACAAATGGGTTCAAGAAAAGAATATTAAAGAGATAAGGGGTGAAGGAATAATAAAGATGGGTCCTTATGCTTCTTCCTATTGGGTAATAATTTTCGAACAAAGGAGAGATTGATGGCCATTTGTGGAGCTTTAGAGACTTTACCTTTTTTTATTGAATTTTAGTTGTGAGCTAGGAATACTGTTCTTAGAATTATTAGTGATTTAATTCTACGTAAACAAACAGGCTCCATGTGTGATGGTGTCCACAACTTATGAATTGAAACTATTCAATAAACATAGCCCCAGTTATGTAATTATCGTACACTTAAATACCATAATGATCAAAGTCATGTTCTGTTAAATTGATCACATGTAAGTATATTTCGCTCTTAAAAGCTAGAGATTGCAATGGATTGGGGTTGGTAACCACCCCAATTCACACCGACCCCACCCGACCCAACCCTGGATCCGAAACAACCTGTGGCGACTTGAGAATATTTGCTGTGGGACTCCAGTTATATTATCAATTCAATTTTGAACATGAGATATTTAAGGACACCTGCCCCACGAAATCTTCTCATCCCATTCATCTGTTGTTGAATGGATCTAATTCAGAATTGCACAAAGAGCTAATACGAGAATCTCCTAGTAGAAAATTCCGCATGTGATGGTTAGGTTTGTTATAGGTTTTCCCATGTATCTTTTCTTTAAAAAGAGAGAATATTTTGAGAGAAAATTTACTTTTACATGTAATCTATATCTATAATTTCCTCGAAGGACTTCCCACCACTTGCATATTAAGAATGCGTTTGTGCACAAGCCACGGGAATTTCCTCTTTCATGGCATTACGCGTCTGACCTAGGAGGTAAGTAAGAATTTCAAATTCGTCGAGAGCGAAGCAAGAGGCACCTATTACATATTGCACCAAACACAATAGTCGGGAGATGTGATGACAAGCGGCAACATTTCTTGCATCTTTCTAAGGTGCCTTGTCCTGCACAAATACATTCTAAGAGTTGATAAGTTTAACACCATGTGGGACTCACCTATCAATTGTAATTTATTTATTTTTTTGGTAAATCCTATCAATAGTTGCAATGGTCTAATTGAAATGATTTGTTTTATTCCAAATCATATCCACAAGTGGCTCCCACAGTGGGCTTAAGCTTTACCTCTTATATATATATTTGTGTGTGTGTGTGTGCATGAGGGATACCTCTCAACAGTAGAAAGTTCTTTATTTCTATAAACTACATATGCAAAACTAATGCTAATATGACATCATTTACATTTTATCCTTTTATCTGATGTGTGACATCATTCTTTAAAATAAAAAAAAAGTTATAACAATTATTTCTCATGTAATCATAATATTAACACAAATTATAATAAGTTCTATCTACAAAGTTATAAAAGAAGACTATTAAATTTGATTTATGCGAGGCCCATCCTCCTGCTATCAACCTCCACCTCCTTATGTAGGCAATGTATCAAATTTCAATTAAATTGGGGTGATATACACTGGTGGATTAAGTCATCTTATCATAACCACATTGCTATCACAGTTTTAATTAGTACAATCACTTATTATAACTACATTGTTTTAATAAAAGAAAAATTAACCATATTGTTTCTTCCACAATAGTGCCCACCTTAATTTTAAAAATATGAACTATTCATAAGATCTAACTTGAATATGCTTTTGGCCCGCCATAAGATTTATTTCATTTCACTTGAATATAAAACACTACAAGAAATTCATATGTGATGTATATGATCAAACTGACTTATGCTTATTTCTATCAAACTAAAAATTTGGGAAGGATGCACAAAGGAGCATTTATATTTTCTCCTACACGTAGGAGGATTAGAAGTTAGAACTTGCAACCCCTCACCTAACCTCTTTCCCTTGCCAACTGCATGAACAAGATGTTTGCATTATAGACAACTAAAAACCCCATCCCCAAACCCACCCACCCCACCCCACCCCACCCGGCCAACGATCTTAAGTCATAATTTATACACACACCCCACCCAATGATCTTAAGTCAAAATTCTATAAATTATAATTATAATCTATGAAAAGGAAGTTGGAAGATCCTTCATCTCAAATAATTAAGTAGAGAAGCAAACCTTCCCAAGAAGGTAAATGTATGTAAAATATATATAGGGTATCCCACCCCATGCATTGAACACAAGTTTCAAAAATACCCTTTATAGATATACTATTTTATATATTTAAGTCTCCTTAACCAATCACTTCAACATCAATTACTAAACTGTTTTATTTAATCTCCTTAATCAATCACTTCAACATCGACTGCGTTTCCCCAGTGAAATGTTTTCCATGTTGGACGATTGCTGAACCTTTTGGACTGTTTTAATCTTCTAAACCATGTTACAAGCAAACAACATTTCATATGATTGTCTTTAACAAATAATAGAAGTACTTTAAAATATGAAGTCGATCCTTTAAAAAAAAAAAAAAACAAACATCCCTCATATGTAAATTAAGTAACACACATATTTATAGGTATATGCTAATATCTGGAAATTTTGTATTTTGAAGAGCAATATAAAGTATTATTCCCAAAAAAATTCACGGGTACACATACATAATAAATACATTAACATATTTCATGAATTTTGTCTTGAATTTTTAGAAGAAGAATTTATTGTAATCGAACATATTTGTATTTGAACTTTGACACTCTCCATTCTTGAGGTTTGTAACAAGCTGAGCTATAATCAAAGACAATTATGAAAGTCCTCACCTTGGGGAACTCTACGCTTTTGGCAATTCATATCTTCTTGAGTTCTCCAAATTATCCATCTTACAAGGGAATTCGAAAGCATGAGAATTTGCCATGCAAAATAGTAAAAATAGCCCCTTTTAATTCTCCACATTCTAGATTTCAAAATGCCTTTCGAGATTAATATTTTCAATTCATCAGGGTCCTTGTATTATTGTACCAACCCAAGCCTGTCATTAAGCTAGACTGGGTTGGCATTGGCTCAACCCTAGCCTGTCATTAAGCTAGACTGGGTTGGCATTGGCTCAACCCTAGCTAGCCTAACCCCAACTTGAATGAAACCCAAGCATACACAGCTTGACCGAAAAATGGTTCTTTTAGGCTTATTAGTCTTTAATATCTATGTCATCTGAAGGCATATTATAAATGTTTCACTTTTGGTTGGGTCGGGTCAAGTGGGTTTGACTAGACCTAAGATGCAGCCCTAACCATAACTTCTTTAATGATTATTTAGGCTGTTACTGGTGATGATTGCCGTTCTAATACAATTTTCATCTCAAATTTTCTTCTTCTCAAACATTAAATCAAGTGTCAAACAGGAGAAATTATATTCTTCTGCAACTTGAAACTGTAATTTTGCTTCTTTAAACAAGCTCATAAGTACTGTAACAGTCACTATCTTTACAGATCTCATATCTTTTATTGTTCCCACCAAACTTGGCCACTATATGAGCTATGGCTTATCCATAGTAACCACATCATAAATGTGTTTTAATTCATAGAAATCTGATCGTCTCTCAAAAATCTTGCTTGGGAAATATGAATATGATAATATCAGATCAAGATATTTTTCTAATTTGGAATTTTTGGAATATTATTAAAAAATATCAAAGAAGTAAATTAGCATTTAGACCATGAAAACTAAACTCTATTTAAAAAAGATACATTTTAGAAACTACTGCTAATTAATCATATCCTGATAATTCCTCTACGTTATGTCAAGATCCTTTGCTGATGACACATTGGGCTTTTCCATGCATGGAGAGTCATGTGTTGACCAATCTGGGGCTACTTTAGCCTGATCCAATCCATTCATGTCGCAACCCTTATGACTTCAATTTCACTCTAGTTTAATTGATTGCAGCTCTGTGACTCAAATTTCACAATCCCCCACGCAACCTAAAAAAAAAAAAAATTTACCAGAATCAAAACCCACCCCTCCATCCATGATTAATGTGTATCTAGGTGGGCCGCATAAGTTAATAACAAATCCAACAATACAACAATTAATTCTATGTACAGGTTATTTTTGTATTAAAAAAAATTGTATTTTTGCATTCTGAATCTAAATTGCCAAACTCTTACTTATCTACTTATGATGATAACTAAAACTGAAAAACTATGTAATTGTAAGTTTTATTTCCCCTTATAAAAACATATTCATACCTATAACAGTTAAGGAAAAAAAAAAAAAAAACAGACATTTTGGGCCCTTGAATATGGAGAAAAGGCAGAGAAAATTGAATAATTTCCCCCCACCTACTTTTATTTGCATCCAAAAAGCCCTAATAAAACTAATTGTAACATCACAACTATTATTTACAAATCAAAACAATGGCTTGCAAAATGGTAATTTTATAGGTTTCTGTAAAGCAAAGATGATAAACTGATACATATGCTGTTAGAACATCTCATCAAAAGTGACAGAGACTTCCTTAATTAATGTAAACATTAAATGTACCAGTTGATGTGATGTTGGTGGGCCATCCCAAAGGCATTTCTATCCATAAGAAGTAAGAACTGACTCCTTCCTCTCATGATTTCAACTAGCAATGAACCACAAAATCTAAAACAGACTTCGGTATGAAAAGCTGTGCAAGCCCATCCTTCCAAATCCTAACTGTACATATATAGAAAACATGTGGATGGCCATTGTTTTGAAGGTTGTGCTGATTAAATGTTATCACCATCCCCACCTGTAACTTGTTGAGGAAAGGCTGTCAATGGTTTGGATATGGGCAATATAGAACTATAGGTGATATGCGTAGGATAACCCACCAAACTCTACCCATTTATTTTTTTCGGGTTAAAATGTCGACCCTAATTTAATAGTTTGAACTTAGTTGTCAGGTCTAATAATAAAAATGAATGAAGCTCAAATTTAATAA
Source organism: Litsea cubeba (assembly GCA_012931725.1). Taxonomy (NCBI): domain Eukaryota; kingdom Viridiplantae; phylum Streptophyta; class Magnoliopsida; order Laurales; family Lauraceae; genus Litsea; species Litsea cubeba. The sequence goes on from CM022946.1 coordinate 15,122,531, forward strand.
AATCCGAATCTAATTCATTTATTAAATGGATAAGAAATGTCAACTCAAATTCTAAATTACTAAATTGGATTTGAGTGGGGTACAAATCCAACCCTTTCAGTAACAGGCTTGTGTTCATTTTCAATTGAGGAGTTCTAGTTTTGAATCTAGGTCCAACATGGATTCTAGAGCAGTGATCGAGTGTGTCCATTTGAGTTTGTAAAAAAAATAAAATACTTTTAAAATAAGAATTAAAGAATGGGATATGCTCTTGTGAGAACTCGCACCGAGCTCATAAGAGTACCATGTGAACTTGGGCCCCACTGATCATTGGACGGTGTGGGGATCCAAATATCCAAGTGGAACCACCCTAGATATAAAATTTCAGCCCAATCTAATGCATCTACGGCCTCATAGATCAGGGACAGTGGAGGGATTGAAAGATACAAGTGGAGCCAAGATAGATATAAAGTTTCAATCCAATCCAATATGATGCATCTAACTCCTTGAACCATGGTCCACAAGTTTAAAAACTATATATTAAATAAAAAATTTGACTGTTGGTCCGATGTAATTCAGACAGCTCCCATATATATGGATGGTTCGGATGAATCATAAAATGGGCTCCACTCTGAATTCTCAAAGGAGCAACCCAACCTAATTCCCTGTAAAACTGTCCATTAGCATGAATGCATGATAGAGTTAGCTGACCTGGTCTTTAGCCAAAATTTCCTCTTTGGACATTAACTGCAAAACGGTACAGTCAATAGTCAAAAGAGAGTTTTAGTTTTTTTGAGTAAATGAAGGGACTGCCAGTTGCAGTGGATAAAGCACAGTAAATAGAGTCCACATCAAAACTGTCCAGATCTCTGAGGCCTTGACTTGGAGAAATCCTTCATTGAAGGAGGGTAACTCTATAGTGTGACCCACAATTGAAAATTCAATCTGTTCAACATAAAATCCCTCACAGTTTGTATGGTATTTATAAAAAAAATGTGTCCTACTATAAAATTGACTGTTTGATAGAAAGTGATTAATTTTTAAAGTGAGACCAACTCTTATTAGGTGAAGTTTTGGGATACCCTCATATCATGGGAGAAATTGTATTTTAAGTGGCTAAGATTTGAACAGATAGGCTCGAGTGTATAGTTTGAGTTCCTTATAAATAGAGATTTCTACAAGTCAAAAACCTCATAGGATCAGGACTCCAAGAATACAATCTCTGATTAGTCGGATAGGTTTATAACTTTCACTGTGAAACTTCTCCTAAGATTTCTCCAACCTACAGTACTTGCTGTCTGAAAATAGGTTTCTAACTTATCCTTTCCATACAGAAAATCTTGCAATATCTCAAAAATCTAAATTCCATAAGAACCTATAATAATAGTTCTTAATAGTGTCTTATATCATTAAATATTTTAATTAATTAAAATGATATTTTACAAGATAAACATCATGAGAGGAAAAAAAAAAAAAACCCAAATGAGATATTGAGATGATAATTTGTGGAGAAGGATAAATTGCATCATGGAAGTGGAGGAATTTGTAATTTTTTATTAATTTTGTTAGCACCTTGCCTCCTAAAATATCCAACATGCCTGAGATAAGACAAAGAATAAAAGCATAAGAGCTCTTCAAAGCACATGTGAGGGGTGTCCGAACAGCCAATCAGAGCCGCTTTTCCTCTGCTTTCTTTTGTTTGTTTTTAAGTTTTCCATGAGTATCCAAACAGAGAATGAGAGCTACTTTTCCTCCCAATATATATATATATATTTTCCATTGTTTGTTTGCATGGATTGGGAAAATTAATGATTCCATGTAAATATAGGACTCAAATATTGTCAAATATAGGGACTCAAATATTATCAACTACTCTTATTCAGTGATATTTTTATTTAATTCAACGGTGGATATCACTTTCTTATTTAAATAAAACTCTTGACCTAATCTCGATAATCGGGGTTCGGGTCACAATTTGATAGGTTCAAATCTTTTAAAGGGAGATCCTCATGTATGTGTATCTAATATCAATTCACTTCTTTAAATACTGTGGTCAACCATATATAATCTCTCTTCTTTTTTATAATTACATTTGCAAAGCGCAGTTAAAAATACATCAAATAACACTCATAATTAATCTAATAACTTTTTTAATTAAGCTATTAGCCGCTACTCCTAACAACCCATTTAGTGGTAAAAAAAATTCAACGGTTGAAGTCTTAGATGACAGCCATTCTTATTCCAATTTCTAAGCATTCAACCATCATACAAGTGGTGGATGAGGTGTAATCGGGTGAGGGTGAGGGTGAGGTCTAGACCCAATTCTTGCTTTTGAACTTGTCTTACATGCTTTTGAACTTGTCTTAGGGCCCACCTAAAAAATATTAATATTTATTAAATTTCATGGATTAACCAGACATGTGGCCCACCTCGACCGACTATCAATCCAAACCCGCACACTCTATGCCCCAAATTAGCACTCACCCAAATCAAATTGATGATGCAAATTTTGGACTCATCTCTGATTTATCTAATGACTAAGATTTCAAAGATCTTGATGCCCTAAAAACAGTATCCCATTGATCACATGGTTTCCACTTTTAAATAAAAAAAAGTAGGTGATACAGGTCACGTTTGGCAATTTGGTTTTCCTGAATTCATAGTAAATCCATATTTGATAATTGTAAATCCCTAAGGATTTGGACAAATGAAGATCTTCATTTGTTAGGATTTTCAAATCCGACCACCCCTCATAAGATTTGAGAATCCTCACTTAAGTGGATTTGCCCACTGAACCTTATTTTTCTCTATTATATGCATCGATATGCACCAATATTAATGTGAAATCATCGACTATACAAATTCTCAATGAGGAATCCTTGTTCCAGTGGTAGTGAAGAATCATCAGATCTATGAATTCTTTACCTGTTACCAAACATGCTCATAAAGTCTTTTTTGTAGGCTCCACATGCATGGTCATTTTATTGAGAAAGCCCCTATTAGATTTTATTTTGACCCTCCATAGGAAAGGCTATTTCACCCCTATAAAATTTGACTCATTCGTACGCTTTTCCATGTAATAAAACAGTCACACCCATGAATTTTAGGATAGCACAAAAACCATTTTTGCAATATTCACTATTTTCTTGAATAATTGGCTGTGAAATATGCCCTTGCAGGTGTTTGGGTGTGGGCCTTCAATTATAAATCACGCTTAAAAAGTAGTCCCATCTACAGATCTATACCATGTCATCAATCAGGCCTAATGGCCTATTGGATTTTTTTTTCTTTCTAATTTTCTTTTTTTGGGTCAGGTCAATTTGGTCAGTCAACATCAGACTTGTTTGTCTTAATAGTAAACGCACACATGATCAAGATAAAACAGTAGCCTTGTGGGAACCACAAGGCAAACAAGAAGAGAGAATTCCATTTCCATCCCTTGCCTTTCAAGTGTCTGTTCTTTTCCCTTCTAAGAAAACAGAAAGGAAGAAACTACTTTTCCTTGAAATCACTTTCCAAAACCATATATTAAAAAAACCGCCTTCTTGGATTTCTCTCTCAGTCTCTCTGTCTCTCTCTCATGAAAGAAAAATGACTCCCAAAGGAGAGAAATAAGACTCTCTCTCTCTCTCTCTCTCTCTCTCTGCAATTTCTGCAAGGAATCCGAGCTTCTTGTGCTGTTGCCTGAAAAGGGTAGTTTTCTTGAAATGGGTATTTGTGTCTCGACAGATAGAAAGCCAGACTCTGCCATGAAACTCCGATACTCCATCGCTTCCAAGGCTGAGAAGATGGTGATTCCGTCACCTACTGAGGAGGAACGGATGAATGGCGAGAACCCATCGTCCAATGGGGAAAAACAGATGAATGGAGAAAACCCAATTGCTAAATCAGTCTTTCAGACGAAGACGCCAGGCTCCCAGTTTGGTTTTTACTCGCCGTCGTCTCGTGTAGCTAGCAAGGACTTTGGTATGGTCTTGGTTAATCTTTATCAGTGTTTTTCAGATTTGGGTTCTCTTGTTTCCTCATGTTTGTGTTTGTTATGCTGTTTTTCAGTGATCTTTTTTCTTTTTCTGGTTCTTGGGTAGTTTGAGATTCTAGTTATTCTTCTTCATCTTATTCTTCCTTTTCTTCTTCTTTTGAATTTGGGTATTCTTCCTTTTCTTCTTCTTTTGAATTTGGGTTTATTTTTGGATGAAACAACAACAGATATGGTTTTGTTTGGAAAATCTTGTTTTGGGTAGTTGATTTCTGATGGGTAATTTGATATGATGGAGACTTCTTGATTAAATTTATTGGATTCTGGTGAGAACCAGATTTTGGATTAGTGTAATTCTTTTATCAGTTCTGAGAAAATCTATTGCCTGATACGGTTTTATGTTGATGATGATATATTAAACTTTGAGGAGATAATAGTCTGATTATTCACGTTTAAACTTTTGCCAGATTCTTTTTTATTTTTATTTTTATTTATTGCAAGATATGGGTTTTGACTTTTCAGATTATGATAATTAATGGGTGGTTGAGTTCAGATGGCTCATTTGATGTGTTCTTGAGCCTGTAGACTTTAAAGTTTATGAAGTCAACATTTTCTGGTTTTCTCTTGGATTTTTATTTTTCTAGACAAGAATTTTCATATGTGGTAGATTTGGGTTGTTCTGTGAGTGAATTCAACATGAGATAGCATTAGTGAGGGAATTTTTTTTTAAAAAGTTTTTTTTATTTTTTATTTTGTATGATAAGTGTGTAGGTTGGGAAATGGGAATTATTTTGGGCAAAATTTTTACTTTTTCTATCAAATTTATGAATGTTCTAATTTTGCTTCTTTTCTTGTTAAGGTTTTGCAGAAATATATGTTTCTAGGAGTAATCATGAACGATGGATATTTAGATTTAAATGTGTAATTTGGTATATCAGAGATTAATGCATCTTTGACTTTACAGAATCGCTAATTGTTGGTCTTTTGCAGAATTTCTGTATCTGAAAAGATATGTTTAGTTTTGTGCAAATGAAAATGTGGATTTAGCATGAACCTAGGTTTCTGAGTTCAAGATTTACTGTTTTGAGTAAACTGTGCTTAGATAAAATTTTAATCAAGATCATTATTTTGATGTAATGAATTTAGAAATTTGATAGATTCTAGAGTTGTTACAATTCAGACATTTACTGTTTCAAGACCAAAAGTTTTATGTGCCGACTGAAGTTTTAAATTATTGCTAATTTGTTAATTTTTCTGTGTACATCCATTGTCTTATGAGGAAGAGAAATTTGAATTGGTTGTTGAGTTCCCATGGGAAATTTGTTAAATTGGGGATTATCCATGTCAGTTATTAGTATGTGATATAAAATCTTCTGTTCAATTGTTTTTGAGAAACAGAGTTTTGTTTGTGTATCAAAATCGTTTTTGCCTCTAAATAAATTACTGGTTTGTGCAAATGCGAACTTAATTTGAAATTATTGAATTTTTCTCTCTCAACCTGACATGTCAGACTTTTCTGATTAGGAAATTATACTATATATGGCATTTGGAAGGGTAATCTGATATTTGGAACGTTGTGCAATAATATTTTGATGTGAATATATTCTATGGTGTGATAGGTTGTACCTCAGTATCTATGCTCGGCAGTAAATTTGTGTTTGTATATGAAGATTTTGTATATGTAATTGTTCCATTAGAAATTGAGTGAGGTATTGAAGGCAATTTTGAAATATTGAAGATATTCTAGAGTTGATAGATTTGGTGATCATTTGTTTTTCTTTTTATGAAACAAGAAATGGGACAGGTTTTTTTCAGTTACAATGTGCCTTTTTTTTTTTTTTGGAAGGTTTACTATGTTATTTTGTGTCTGTCTATGTGATAGCTGGGCGACTTTATCAGTTTGTTGGGGAAATTATACTTGAAGGGTCATTTGATTATTGCAGATTATGCATAACAATGCAATTGATAGTATCAATTTTCTATAGTATTTTCATGGAAACTATTTTTTTAATTACAATGTGGTATGAATAGGTCCTTTATTTTACTTTGGTGCTTTCTGCTGTTTAAATTGATATATATATATATATATATAATAAAATATCAAGGCAGGGTGGCCTTTTTATGTTTCCTTTTTTGCCCTTTATTGCTCTTGGATGTGGACAACCATCATTTTGCTAATTGCTATGTTTCAAAATTAATTCTTTTATGGTCATATTGATAGCAGTACAAAAGGCAAAGAATCAGTATTGCAAACTTCTATATTCACCTGAGTAAACCAACCCATTGAGTTGCTCTAGGCCTGAACCTGTTCCCAGATGGGCAACACCTGAGGATCCAAGTGGCCCAACCCGTTTACATCTTTACATTTCTGTGAGAGGTACCCTGTGAATTGCACCAGATTAGAGTTTTGTTCACCACTTCAATATATAAACGAATCAGTAGAATGCAGAGTATGTCATTTTCACATAGTTGGGTTGCAAATCGGTGTAGTAGTCACTTTGAGGTGTCCACATAAGATACGCAGTAAAGGCCTGCATCAAAGAAGATCAATTCCAGGAAATGTGAAATCTGATTTGGGATATAGTCTGCCATTTCAAGTGTTGGGAGAACGAAGAAGTCATCTTATGGGAAAACGATGTCCTTAGAAGCTGATTATAGATGTGTTTCCCACCTTTGGTAAATGGTTTTTTTTTTTTTTTTTAATATGTTGTGCAACTTCCAAAACTGCATTTTTTTAGACAACTCAAAAGTGCATTTAGATCTACTACCTCAATTACAATTTTGATAATTTTGGTAGACTGCCTTGTTCTCCATACTGCTACATGTTTTAAGTCAGCATGGTAATTAGAAACCACTGCAAGTCGGACACTACCATTTGCTTCTTCGCCCCAAGGCCCCAAATCATTGAGGGTTGATACCATTCAGCGTGCTAATTGATTGAACTCAATAGTATCCTAATCTCCCTTTAGGCATTCATTGCTTAAAGCTGTATACCATTTTGGCATTTATTTTATAATCTTGGTTCAAACATATTAACATCATTGGGTCCAGTGTGGCTCAGTTGGGTCCACTTCCCAAATAGAAATGAGTGCATTTTATCATGTCTATCTAGTTCTTTAAACTCCTCGAGGCACCCATTTGATGCGGAAAATTCCATTCTCATGCAGGTAGTAGAGAGGAGTCTTTCTTTGATACCCATGTCTGGTTAGAATCTGATTGTGAAGATGATTTCTATAGTGTCAATGGTGGTAAGATTACTATTACCACTCCTCAGCTTTAAATTGTGCAATAAAACCTGACCATCGTAGAACTAGGTCATCTCCAGCTTGCTTTGGTTTGATTTGGGGTGAGTCTAGGCACATGGGCATGGTCCTGACAGCATGGTATGGCCTTATACATGTAAGTAAACAAACAAAAAAACCTACCATGCTACTGGGCCAGGCATGCCCTAGACTTTTCCGGCCACTAATGCTGTAGTGTGATGTAGTTTCTTCATTTTCTTTTATTTTTTCTAATGGGCACATTGCCAAATTCCCAGTGTCCTTGGAACTTTTAGGATGAATTTTATAGCAGCAATAAAGTGAGTGGTCAAAATCCTGGGTAGTATTCATATTGATGGGGTAAAGGGTGAAAATCATTTTTTACCAGAGGTGGGAAATTTGATGATTTTTTAAGATATCCACCCTTTATCCTTCACTCTAAATCCCCATTGGAAAATTAAGCAGGAATTTGCCAGACTTTTCTGCCCCATAGGAAATCGCAATGTATTTTCCAGTAATTTTTACTTTTACATGGGATCACCAAATTGATTTTTATTACTTTTACTCCATTGAAGATTTCACCCCATCTTGCGGTAACACTCCAAACCACCAGAGAAGCTTCCCGGGAACACCTCGATTCAACAAAGCCCTTTCCTTTGACACAGTACCTGCCCCCAAGCCTCCCCTACCTTCTCCAACTGAAAAAAGGAAGAAACTAGCTGACCTATTCAGGGAGAGCATGGAACGCAATCAGATGGATGACTACCAAAGCATAAGTAGTGAAGTGAACACAGCCACCGTGGTTCCCCCGAAATCATTAGAAGGTACCCCTTGCATGTCCAAGGCCGACTCTGCCTGTAGCCATGAGACAACCCCAAATAAAGATGCCAAGCTTGAGAGGGAGAAGCGTGTCAAGGCTGCCCAGTGTTGCATGCCGAGTTTGGTTCCAAGCCTAAGCTCCAGTAATAGGAAGAAGCAGCTGAGCCCTGGCCGCCTTAGCCCTGGCCGCCGCAGTGGAGGCTAACACTGGTACAATGAATCTTCATTTGATCCTTTTAGTAGCGGATTTTACATATAACTCAATGTAAATGGAAGAAGAAGAAAATATCTCAGATAATCGACTCGTTTTCATGCCTAATTCTCCTAGAGCATCTGTGCATTCCTTGATCTGGTTGCATTTACCATAATAAAACTGTTACTTGATTCGCTGATATTTCTCTTGTTCTTGCGAGAATTTGAGGTCAATGACAGTTTGTAAAAAGCAGAGATAACAGGCATGTTCCACTTCTACATGATAATCACCATCTAAGTATTTCCTTCTTGGTTAGCTGTCCGTTTAGAATATCACTTTCTGTAGTCAAGAGTCTTGAGAAGGCCCTTGTAATGGACAAATGTTGATATAATGCAAATATAGAAGTACTCCTATCTGTATGACTTCTCTTCATTGCTGTTTTCCATGTTCATACTACAACAAGAAGAGAAAGGAGGACTGCACTAAGGGCATTTTTGTGCACAGCAATTTCCTAGCATCCTATTTCCACAATGATTTCTTTTTCTGCATAAAATGAAAACAGAGGATTTCATTTTCTATGGTTTTCAGTTTCTACTGTTTGGTGTGTATTGCAATGAAATGCATTTCTGCCTCACTTGTAAGACTGCAGAAAATGGTTTTCTACATCTTGGGTCTGTATCTGATATTTTGCATACATAATGGAAAACGTTATCACCTTGGAAATTGAAAACTGAGAATGATGGGCTATCATTTTCCTTTGGAATCCATTTTCATTTTATGTGGAACAAATTCTTCACTTCATTTTACGTCTGCATTTTTTTTTTTTTATCTTCTGCAGAAAGTGCTAACTTAAGACTTACATTTTATGCAGTTGAATTTTTATTCACAGTTAAATATTCTTCTAAATGGTTTTCTATCTATTGGGTACACATCTGTTTTCTGCATAATGCCTCTAACCAAGGAAGATACACTTGAGAAAATGTGTTTACACCAAACAAGCAGTATTCTTTCTAGACTTTGGAAACCATTTACATTTTCCTTGAAAATTTGCCGCATAAACATAGAATAGAAGGCTTTCTAGAAGGCAATTCGATCTTGCTACAATGGCAATTGCATAATAGATGAGCTGAACTGCTTATCCTGTTGGGTTTACTGTGGAAGCATCCAAGCAATTTGATCAATCTAATTGGTGTATTCATAACCTTCATTTGGATAGCATTTGACTATTTCCTTATTATCCAATTCATGGTGAGGCCGGGCCGTGGACCAATTCATGCCCAGGGCAGTTTGAAGCTTGTCCTAGTCTGGCCCATGTAGTTATTATATCTGTTAATCTCAGTGGGTCAAACAAGATCAAAGTTAGTTATTTAGGCATACGTAATCCTAAACCTAGCCCAACTCATGGTCCCAACAACCAGTCCAAACCCTGTCCATTGCGAGCTCAACCTGTTGGAACCTAAGGTGACAGATTTAAGACTACATCCACTAGGGCCAAACCTATTTTAGTGATTGATCAAGGGATGGGATGGAGCAACATATGGGCTGGGCCCAAACTATTTTCTTTTATAACCCAGGATTTCTCCCACCCTGCCAACCCCACGGTCTTACCCCTTAGGCCTTAAGCCTTTGGCTATGACCAACCTTATCTAGTGATTTTGAACCATGCATTGATTTTCATTATAACCGTTCATTTCATCACCTTAAATCAAAGTAATTCATCAATTTTGATTTAAATGATTTGAACTGCCCATTTCCCCTTAGATGTCCATTTCATTGTCTCAATAGGTGGCATGCATTCAGTGCCTCTTTCAGTGTTTAGGCATCAGAAAAGGCTATAAAGAAGCAAGAACACAAGCAGGAAAGTCTGATTCCTCACAGCCAAGGGAGGAAAGGGTTATAGATAGCACAGTTTTGAACAAAGAAAGGAGTTATTTAAATTGTTCGTAGTTCAAGGAAACAAGGTTAAGGGGGTGTAACAATAAAGGTTGTGTTATTTACAACTCAATTGAAATGCTAAGGATCCACTCTGTTTGGCTTCCCTCACACAGGACCCTTTCACATCTAGCTAGGGTCTCTCTAGAAACTTTCAAAAATTGCAGAGAACAAAAGCACCACGTCTGCAGTAACGCAGGGAGGATCCAGATGATTCATTGATTCTGAGCCTATCCTCGACTTCCTTTGGACCAAAATTTGGGCACTAGTGCAGCACAGGTGAGCTACAGGCTTTTCTAGTGATCCAGACTCTGGGCCAGTGAATTCCAATGGCAGTAGCTGTAAAAGTGACAATGGGAAGTAGCATGGAAAAGCTCTATCAAAGATTTTAATAAGCTCTTTAAACCATCTTTCAAACATCAAAACCTTGGAATATGTTCTCTTGTAGAGGGTGAAGGATCATAGTATGAGTCAATGCAGAAAGGGCGTATAAATTCCAATTGCAGCCTAATCTTTTAGTGTTGGAGATCTAAACAGTGTTAGACTTTGTGGGAGGAGCCCACTCTCATGTCATTAGATGCGGCCTCAGCCACTCAAAAGAGAGGCAAAACGCCTCTCGTTGAATGCAGGTTTCTCCCCTTTTCCATTTCTTTGACGTTCCTCCTCAATAGACAGTAGTCCTTCCCTATGTATACCTAATATGAGGAGGAGTTGAGGAAGAGAAAAATAATCCTCCAACCTTTCTTATTGAGCCTAGTGTTCTAAGTCAACAAAAAAATTGAGAAAAGGTTGTTGGGAAGTCTCCCGTTGTCTAAGTTCTGAGTTGGACATGGCTTTAGTTTTATATACTCGTTTGAGCATTTCACCTATCATCTTAAGTTTTTGGATTGGTACATGATTTCTTACATGGTATTAGAGCGGGTCCGATCCCGTCATTGATTGTAGCTGATTTTTTTCCTAACAATTTTTTGTTCAATGGACTTATACAACCTGAAATGATCAAACGAATGGTTTAGATCTTATACACATGTCATCAACTACAAGGCCTTTTAACAATCCTATTCATTTCAAGGTCAGGATCCAAAACTCATGGTGAGATCACCTTATCCGGGTTGGTACTCATGCATCCATGATTCAATGGGCCACCCAAATCCAACGGCCCCCAAAGGTGGGATTGGATGGGTGGTGAACTGATGATGATAGAAGCATTGTTTACAAGCCAAGCTACAACTGATGTCTGCCGGTGCCAGCAATTTTTTGGCGGGTAATGCAAGAAAAATGTGAGAGTACAAAAGTAACCTTCTGTGTTAGCTGAAATAACGGAAATGCTGCTACCACTGCCTTCTCCTTTGCTTCTGCACTATTAGCCCTGTAATGAGAACCAATGGCTACAGGACTGATGTAGCTATAGGCTACAGGACTGATGTCAGGTCTAGACTTTTTCTTGAGGCATTGGATGGGGAGCCCCAATCCTATCCTTTATCTGGACTTGTTCAGATCATCCTGACCGTCCATCAAGGAGACATAGAAGCTGCGTGGATAAAAAATGCAGAGTACCTATAGGAACACAAGTTGATTATTTTTTGATGAAATACCCAGTAAAAAAGATTTTCAGAAGAAAGAATTGTATTTTACAATTAGAGTGGCTTATTGGTAATTTATGAAACTCTATAGGTCTTCATTGATAAAATCAATTTTCATTGTGATTACTTAGAGTTTTATTCAGTATCAAACTAGCAATATAAAATTCAAGACCTTTGAGGTTTTTTTTCCTACTCCTCTCTCTTCTCTTCTCTTCTCTCAAGAAGTGAAAATGGACTGTGTGTATGGAAGGGTGGTAATGGTGGCCATTTTTGTGGCTTTGGGCCCAACAAGAGAGGCCTTTGCAGCAAAGCATGAGGTGGGAGGAAGCCAGGGTTGGGATGTTGCTGCTAATTTGGGTTCATGGGCATCAAGCCAAACCTTTAGGGTTGGAGATCAACTTGGTGAGTTCCATTTTTCACAATTGCATGTTAGGATAGAAGAACAGGATGAACTGAAGCGTCCAGTACTGACCCATCAGAACAATATGGTTATGAGAGGCCTATTTTTTGCATATGGGGGCCATGGATTCAAATTTGTTGGGCCTTCTTTTCCTTTGCATTGGTGTATATTCTGTAACATGTATTTTTATTAGGCAAGATTTTCTCTTAAGAGACATCCCCATGTGGACGTCTCGATTTGAGTGTTAAACAAGTGGGGCCCACATAAAAGGCTGAGGCTCCCTATCATAGCACTCATTGTGACAGCACGGATGTTTACATGGGGGGACTTCCACAGGAGAAAATCTAATACTTTGGCTTGATTCATCCAATCCATCCAATTGAATAAAAATAGAAGGACTATTAACACACAATGCATGCATCAACAACTTCATTGTAAACGATTTTGTCATTGGGCAGATTTCAAGTATACCCCTGGGCTACACAGTGTTGTGGAGTTGGCTGGGGAAAAGGAGTATAAAAACTGTGACATGACCAACACCCTGAAGTCTATGAATGGTGGAACCAGCATGGTGAGACTAGACAAGCCAGGTTACAGATACTTCACTTGTGGAACCCTAGGCCACTGTGCTGAAGGTATGAAACTGAAGGTCAAGACCCTCCCAGCGAATGAATCGTCTTCGCCAACCTCTGTTTCTACTTCTTTCGCATCCGCTGCCTCTGGTTTTGCTTCCTTTGTCATGGTGATCATATCAATGTCGTTTATGTTGATTGGCATGATTTGAAGTATATTTTTCACTTGATTTGCGTAGTTTTCGTTTTATAATTCCAAATTAGTATGTCTGTAGAGAGACCCAATATTTTTTTTCCTTCGTATGCTATTATAAAAGAGCTTGATGTTATTTTGTTTTGAGCATGATTATCATAATAAAACAAAGGTCTTAAATTACATGATGTATTAGAGATTGGGAAATGAATGGCTTGGTTGGTGAAATGAACTAATGGTCTTCATGGCTCATGTAATGTGCCCCTCTACTTACATGATTGGTTACAGCAGAAGATTTTCCTTGTAATATCAGGTCATTGTCACACCCATATGTGACCTGCAGATTGGTGGTGAGATATATATGAATGAATAGTTGTGACTAATGAGCAGAAAATTATCAGGACACATCATCTCAGGGACCTTAACCAAGGCTGGCCAGCTCGACCCGAACCCAACCCATTATATTAAAGTTTGGGCTAATATTTTCAACCCTGTTAATAAATGGGTTGAATTCAAATTGAGCTCATACATGCACTTCAACCTGCCAAAATTAGTTGACCCGAATCTGACTTGATCCAATTTATTGTATTTTACCCATAACCCAAATCCTAACCAGCTCGATAATTTAATTAATGAGTGGGTCAATTTTAGGTTGGGCCCATATCTGTTACCCCACAAACCAACTCCACTTGAATGCAATCCATTCCAACCCAGTACTGTTGCTCCTTCTAATTACATCATGGAGAAAAGATCCATTGATCAAGTGGGTGAGTGGTGCATGGGCCTCATATACTTGGGACAAAAATTCATGCCTGGATATAGCTTGTAGACTGTACTTGTAGGTATTCAGACTTAATGAGGCAGCCAATGGGCTAGATTCAGGCCTCATGGCCCAGCTTTTGGGCCCAATAGATTTGCAGGGCAAATTTCCCCCTGTGGATCCAACAGACCCTAAAAGAAGGATCTTAATTGGCCTGCCCAATAAAAGATTATGGGAGCCCAATTGTACCTTTTTTTATGACGTGGGTATCACTAAGGACTAATCCCCTCTTAGGTGGGGTGATTTTGAACACAAATAAGGGAAGCGAATCCACACCTTATGCCACTGCACTTAGCTGTTTGAAATCACTATAGTTTTGTGTTCGTATACTTTTTAGATCAATTCTTTTGGTGCAAATTCATTTCATCATGGAAAATCCAAAAGGCCACATTTTTTTTTATTGCTCGTGATGATTTCAAAGACTGACCTTCCATGTCGAACTCCCCTTTTCGTTGAAGAAGCGCGCGACTGGTAAAAAAGAAAATGTACAGTTACACCCCCGCTGATGATACTAATGTGTTCATTGCGCATGAGAATTGTCTTGTGCTTGGCAGAGTATTTTATGCTAGTTAGCATCATTCTCGCATATATCATTCTTAAGAAATAATTGTCTCGTGAAAATGTGGGGATATTTTTAGGAAATTATTTGGAAAATGTCATAGAAATTAATTGAATTTAGATAATAAAAAAAATGAGTAAATACAAATTAGATATTGAATTCTTTTCAAGTTTTAATTTGGTTCTTCTCGCAAATTTATTAATTTTGACCCTACTTCGAAATACATTTGAGGTAAAAATCATGATATTTTAAAAATAAAGCTGATAATCGCCAAGGTTGTTATCATAGTATATATGTCATTTGGGAACCAAGCTAGGCCTAAATTATTTAGGGCTATAAAATCCAGATCTGAGCCCATGCCCAAACCCTAACAAGCCCAACCCAAATTATATTTTCATGCAGGCCATGCCATGTTGCATTCTGGTAATTTTATATGTAAAATAAAGTATAGTAAAGTATCAAATCAAGAAAAAATAAAATATAATGAGATTATGATAATATTCTATTTTTAAATGTTAAATGGAACTTAATTTTTTTATAAAAAAAGTTGAGTTTTTTTTATCTTTCGGTGGAAAAAGGAAGTTATTTTTTAACTTTTTTTAAAACATAAAAATAATTTTAAATTAAAATACTATCGAAGTGACCCTTATCTAAAAATAAAGACTTTATTTGATTTTTACATAGGTCAAACGGGCCCTAAAACTGAGGAAAAGCAAAAATCAAATCAAAGACTACCAATGTTGGTGCTCCCGCGGTGGTGCACACTACTCGCCAGAATAAAGGGCGCACGCTTTTCCCGTGCACGCACAGAATCACCGTACCGTCTCAGAACCGTATATAGAATCCGATGCTAGTCGTGTGCCTTTCGCTAAATGGTATCAACCCTCCACCCACTTTGTCCGCGATAAGGGGTTCTGATGGGCCGGGTCAGCCCGAGCCCAACCCAGATTGGGCTGATCTTGGGCTCTATGATTAGGCACTTGGGTTGTACCCCAGCCTAACTTTCAGGCCTAACTGTAGAATGAGCCATAAAAGGGCCTATATATGCTTTAGGTCCAGCACGGCACGGCCTGTTTGACATAAATATACAACGGGTGTATATGTTATGTAGAAGGTTAGTCTTGGGCCCTACTTTCAGGCCCAGATGTTGAAATTGGCCCTGTATTTTAGTCCTTATAAGTAAATGGACCACTGTTGGACCAGTTTTTGAGATTTGAATTGGAATAATGATGAGTTTTAGTGCGATTCTAAGTATTCAACTTGCTCATTGATTCTAAGGGTACCTTTGGCAACCGGCAAGAAATCTTAATCCTAACTAGCACCAAACATCTGATATCAGCACTCAATTGTCTCACTCGTATTACCTAATTTGCTCAAAAAAAGTAAAAAAAGTATCCACTCCATGCATTTTACCTGAGATATGATTTCTTTTGACATCGAGACTTGATTTGGTGCATCCATGTATTTCTATACCAATTTTTTTTTTTTTTTAAATAAAGCTGATAATCGCCAAGGTTGTTATCATAGTATATATGTAATTTGGGAACCAAGCTAGGCCTAAATTATTTAGGGCTACAAAATCCAGATCTGAGCCCATGCCCAAACCCTAACAAGCCCAACCCAAATTATATTTTGATGCAGGCCATGCCATGTTGCATTATGGTAATTTCACATGTAAAATAAAGTGTACTAAAGTATCAAATTAAGAAAAAATAAAATATAATGAGATTATGATGATATTTTATTTTTAATTGTTAAATAGAACTTAATTTTTTTATAAAAAAGTTGAATTTTTTTTCATCTTTTGGTGGAAAAATGAGATTATTTTTTAACTTCAAAAAAATAATTTTAAATTAAAATACTATCGAAGTGACTCTTATCTAAAAATAAAAATAAAGACTTTATTTGACTTTTACAAAGGTCAAACGGCCCTAAAACTGAGGAAAAGCGGAAATCAAATCAAAGACTACCAATGTTGGTGCTCCCGCGGTGGTGCACGCTACTCGCCAGAATAAAGGGCGCACGCTTTTCCCGTGCACGCACAGAATCACCGTACCGTCTCAGAACCGTATATAGAATCCGATGCTAGTCGTGTGCCTTTCGCTAAATGGTATCAACCCTCCACCCGCTTTGTCCGCAATAAGGGGTTCTGATGGGCCAGGTCAGCCCGAGCCCAACCCAAATTGGGCTGATCTTGGGCTCTATGATTTGGCACTTGGGTTGTACCCCAGCCTAGCTTTCAGGCCTAACTGTAGAATGAGCCATGAAAGGGCCTATATATGCTTTAGTTCCAGCACGGCATGGCCTGTTTGACATAAATATACAACTGGTGTATATGTTATGTAGAAGTTTAGTCTCGGGCCCTACTTTCAGGCCTGGATGTTAAAATTGGCCCTGTATTTTACTCCTTATAAGTAAATGAACCACTGTTGGACCAGTTTTTGAGATTGGAATTGGAATAATGATGAGTTGTAGTGCGATTCTAAGTATTCAACTTGCTCATTGATTCTAAGGGCACCTTTGGCAACCGGCGAGAAATCTTATTCCTAACTATGCACTACCCATGCACCAAACATCTTATATCAGCACTCAATTGTCTCACTCGTATTACCTAATTTGCTCAAAAAAAGTATCCACCCCATGCATTTTACATGAGATATGATTTCTTTTGACATCGAGACTTGATTTGGTGCATCGATGGATTTCTATACGAGTTTTTTTTTTTTTTTTTTTCCGTTCTCGTACTCGTTAGTTGATTTTCCCTTTTTTCATTAGCCTTTAGATCTACTCTTTAGAAGTTTGTAATTCGAATATCGGGAGATATAAGGGCTAATGAGAAAATGAAAAATTAACTAGGGAGTTCGAGAATCGAAAGAAAAAAAGCCTAGAAATATTGCAATGCGTCAACTTAAGTCTCTATATCGCGAAATTAAGTCTCGTTGTTGTGAGAAAGAGGTTGAACTAGTCTTAAAATACTTCAATATGCCCTACCAAATAAAGTTTCGATGTCGCAAAATCAAGTCTCGACGTCGTGAAAAAAGGGGTTGAACTAGCTTTAAAATACTTTAATTTTTCGAATCAAGCCTCAATGTCGCGAAATCAAAACTTGATGTCGCGAGAAAGAGGTTGGAGGGAAGGACAATTTGGTCCAGAAAAAATCAGAGTATTATGTATAAGATGCTTTTGAGCAATGCATGTATTTAATTATACTTTTGGAGGTATAATGATATTTGAAGATGCTTTTGGTAAAATTTTTTGAATATAATAATCTATAAATACTAATACAACATATACAATAATTACATAAATATAAAGTCAATGTGCATATTTCCAACACACTCTAGGTTGAGTAGTGTTTGGCAGCTTAGTATCACTCACGTGTCCGTATATTGATTTCTATCTTCGAGTTTCAATTATCGCTCTTAGTCAATAACCGTATTCCTCTAATTTAAGTGAAATTTAGAGCAATACCAACATAATGAAGCACAGATTTAGATCAAAACTCTCTTTCAAGAACAGTGCCCACACCACACCGGTGTCGGTGGATGGGAGTGAGTGGGGGTTTGCGATCTTTACGTTTTATATTTAAGGACATCTTATATTTACTCGATGTGCATTTGTGTGGGTTCAACGGGCCGAGCTTGGGATTAATTTTATCGGGACAAAGACCTATGGATGCCCACTTTCTAATCAAAGTGGGACCCACCATTGACGGCCTCGATGATCACAGTCAATTCTCAATGCTGCTGATTCTGTTGATCTATCCATCCATCTATATATCTATATATCGATGATCACAGTCAATTCTCAATGTACACAGCTCTTGAATATGAGGCAAACGGAGGAGAGGGAAATAAAGTAGGAAAATCTATGTCCCCAACAAACAATCTCTGTGATTGATCTTCAGAGGAAGAAGAAGAAGAGAAAAAAAAAAAAAGAGAAGGAAGAAGCAGAAGAAGAAGATGATGATGAAGAAGAACATGAGTCACAGTAGTAGCAATGGAGCTGCAGTGGACTTAATAGAGGCTGCATCAGGCGCTCATTTCTCCGGATTCCTCTCTCCAACTTCTCTCTCTGCTCCTCCTCCTTCAATCTTAATCCCACTCGAAGACGATTCCCCCAAACAGCCCTTCGTCATTGGTACTCCTTAAACCCCAATCGTTCTCCTCCGCTTTCTTTCTTTCTAATGCAATCTCTATCGCCTTTTTCTATTGTATTTTCATTGCCCTTTGATGCTTGATTTGAAAAGATCCCGTTTTGGATATCTTACTTCGATTTCTGGGGGTTTGCTACTCTGGGGTTCTTCTGTAGAATGAATTTCGATTCTTCTGTATTTGGGTTTTTGTTATGGTGGGTGATGATGTTTTTTTTTTTTGTTTTTTTTTTGTTTTTGTTTTTTGTGTATTGGAAAATGGGATAGGAGTTTCTGGGGGGACGGCATCTGGGAAGACGACGGTGTGTGATATGATCATCCAGCAGCTTCATGATCATCGTGTCTGTCTCGTTAATCAGGTATTCTTTCTTTTATCTGATCTCAATCTGTTTGGAATTAGACCCAAGTCAAGAAAGGCTAATGATGTTGCTTGTAGGCTCTTACGGTGAGCTCACATGGTTGGATACATTCTAATCATAGAGGTGGGAGGGAGGGATTGGAAGGTTTTGATGTGAATGAGGGGGTGTGGGCAAAGTCTCACCATAATTAGTTTCTCCAGAAGACCAAAAAACTTATTGTACTATAGAATTCAACAGCATTATTTTTGGTCCCTGGAGAAAAAAAAAGGATTTTTTTTAAAATATGATTCAAGTCCATTCCTTTCTTTGCTAATGCATTGGTTTGCTCATTGATCTCCTTGTAGTTTTGAGGAAAAAACCACCTTTATTGAAGTTGCTAGCTTCCTAATTTCGCGGAATATGAAAGTGAACAACCTTGGTGGCACTGCATCCTTGCTCTTTGCTAATCTGATTGCATTCTTGGAATCTTCTTCAATAATGACCATTGACAACCTGATAACTGTCTTTGACAATGCTCAGTGCCTGAAGAATAGTTAAAGATTCTGCCTTATTTGCTTGGTGCAGACTATCTGAACCCATCCATAGATGAGACAACTATTTCTCCTTTCTCATTGCGGGGCACTCCGATCATCATCGTCATCAAACCTTGTCCCAACTAAGTTGGGGTTGGCTACATGAATTATGTTTCTCCATTCCGATATATCATGAGTCAAATCCTCATATAAGTTTTATGTCTTCGGATCTATTTTTACTACCTCCATCCACGTCCTCTTCGGCTTTCTCCTTTCCCTTGGTGGGCCATCATGCAAAGCACCCTGATCCGATGTTCAAATTAAGCATAGATATGGCAAGGACATGGATTTTATACATAAAAAGTGAAGTATTTGATAGAATATGATAAAATAAGTTGCCACTTCTGGAGTATCCAGCTGCCTTAGTTTGCATGTCCTGGCTTCCATTGCGCCTGGTGTCTGCTTTAAATTTTGGCCACATCCCTTTATTGGCGAAACCCACGTCATTTGCTTCTCTTTCCTTTTCTTTCCCCAAACATTGTAGTATCCCAATTAGCTAAGAACTTGCCATAGGTAGACCTTCAAGTTCCTTCTTGACTATTGCCGATGATGTCACCCTTACCTTCACGAGTTTGAAGACTCTATCAGCCGATCTATTTCAGATTGAAGATCCTTTCATAGCTCTTTTTCTATATGGATCATAGCATTGCTTGAAGAAGACATGTTCTACATCATTCTTCCTCTTTTTTGGAATGGCTCCCAACCCCCGAAAGAAAAACCTTCTGCATCCCAAATAGGAGCATTAATTTTGCTCTTAACCGAACAACACATTTTCATTGCACAAACAAATTATCAATTGTCTTGCTTGTATTGCCCAATTCTCTCTAAAAGGTCACGAACTGTGAATCAATTTGTTCGAATAACTTGAATTTCCGATTCAGTGAGTTTGGACTCTAAAAGTTTCAAAGTTCGCTGCAGTTTGTAACATGTTGTGGTTTTCCCTTTTAACTTTGCTTGCTTGATCTCTTTTCTCTCTCTTTCGCTGAGGAAGATAATGAAAATATAAGATTATATCCTCTCTCCTTCTCTCCCTCTTGAGTTGGTCGATATTCAATATGATAAGACACGCTCCTCTCTCTCTCTCTCTCTCTCTCTCTCATTGAAGAAGACTAAATGTTTTTACTCTCCTCCTTTTCTCTCTTGTGCCAATCACTGTACCGTGTGGCACCTGTGCATGACCCGGTTAACATCCAATAAATAATAAAAAAAGTAATAGTATTTTTATTTTTTCCTTAACTTTTGTTTTAAGAAAATATGTTCACTCCAAATTTTTTTTAATAGTATCCAAATTTTTGAATGTCGTCTCAAAGGCTCAACCTCATGTCTAAGAAATCTCTTTCCAGCCAAAATGCTTCTTCCCAGGATATCATCTCAAAATCCAACCGTTAAGATTGGGGAAGCGCTGGCCTTTGATTCCCCTCCTGTTATTTGTCTAGATCTTCCAGAAGTTTCCCTCCCTTTTTAATACTATCCAATGTATTCTTGCTTCTAGCATTTGCCATACAGAGTAAAATTTTTGTATTTGTCTCCTTTGAGCAAATTTGGTCCTTGATTTTTGCCTCCACAAAATTCCTCTTGTTTTGTCAGGTTCCACGATTCCTCTATTAAATTCCCTGCTCCCTCCTCTTATGTGAAGAAGGATCTCTCATCTCTTCAAAACTGTCCAAATCCTGGATCTTTCTTTCCATTTCTTTTTTACTAGATCCTTCCAAGCACTTTTTTCTAACAATTCTTTTTTTTTTTTTTAAATCTTCATGCTTTTAAATACTCATCAATTCTGTGCTACTGTGGTAATTTTACAGGATTCATTCTATCGTGGGCTGACTGCTGAAGAATCGGAACGTGTCCACGAGTACAATTTCGATCATCCTGGTAATATTTTTGTTGAACAGTTTCATCCTGGTAATTCTTTCTAAGTGCATTTAACTTATCGTGGTTTACATTCTTTCAGTTCTCATAGAAGAAGCATATAATGCTTTTGTCTTTTTGATAAAAATGAGTACTGCTTTCTTACTTACCACAGGCTTTTAAAACTGACACTTCCACCCTTTATATAAGTTTCTCAGATGCAAACTCACTTCATATTTATCAAATGGATGATGTGTAGTAGTTTCTTTGTAGATGCTTTTGACACTGAACAACTTCTAGAGTGCATTGGGAAACTCAAATGTGGGCATTCTGTGAATGTCCCTATATACGACTTCAAGAACCATCGCCGTTGCTCTGAAAGTTTCCGGAAGGTAAGCCTTTATGTAGTTTGCTTAATCTTTCCTCCTATTGCAGCTTTCTTATTTGATGCTTAGTTTTATTTTTGTTTAGAAAAGCTATTGGTTCCTTTTCTTTAAATATGTGGATTGATTCTTTTTTTTTTTTTTAATATGGATTGAGGAGATTCTTGTTTGAAATACTGAGATGTGGAAATGAAGCAGGAAATATCATTTAGGTTTCTTCAGTATAAAGGAGGAGTTAGTTTAATTATATATTTTTCAAAAGTTCCGGATATGTCTGTTTTCTCCTGGTATACAGTAGATGAATTAAGTATTTATTAATTTTCTTATCCAAGCATCCGTTGACAGGTCAATGCATCTGATGTCATTATTTTGGAAGGGATTCTAGTCTTCCATGACCAGCGAGTTCGCAACTTGATGAACATGAAGATCTTTGTTGACACAGGTCTGCTTTTATCTGTCTTGTTTGTTTGGGGTATTCATTTCGCATGAGTTCTTCTTCTTCTTAATAGCTGCTCTTGCACTGGTCTGAATTCTTCTTCTTTAGCCAAGTGTGGCAGTCCACAAGACTGTTACAGTTGCTACTACTGCAGCTTATTTGACTTTTTATTGCAGCTCTCAGTTATCTATTGCAAGAGTTTATTGATTGTAAGCAGTGAATAACTGAATATGCATGAACTTTAGAACCTTTTATTTCACCTCTTAATTTTACTTCTGTTTGTTCACACTGGAAGTTAGAAGTTTTTATTAATTATTAGTTCTCTTTAAATTTTATATCATCATCATCATCTTCTTCTTCTTCTTCGATGTTACAGCCATTCTGTTATAGTAAACTATTACAAAAGCTTATTGGTTGAAATCAGTGGATATGTCATGTGTTTACGAACATTCCAACTTTTTGTTCCAACTCTTATCAATTTTAATTTTGTTTGTTTGCATTGGAAGTTGGAACTTTATTAATTATTAGAAATCTTTTTTTTTTAATAATAACTTGTATTAATCAAAGACTTAGCAGTACAAAATAGATATACTGGAAAGCATTGGAAACTTTATTAATTATTAGAAATCTTTGAACTTTATTTCTCACTTTTGCTTAATACATTGCCTTGCTTATGAATTATCAGTATGATAGTACTTATTAATTTTGATTGGTCACCTGACTCAGAAGCTCGTGGTTGTGTCAATACATTGGATTTTAAAGAATACCGATGTGGTGTTTGGCCTGTCCTGGTAATGAGTTCAGGATGTTAAGCATGTCTTTGTCTTGGAAACTCTATATGCTTAGTGGGGGTGGGGGTGGGTTATATGCTTATCCTATGATGCACATATACTTCAAAATGGGCAACGTATCGTGTCATATCGTATCCGATACTTCACTTTTTATGTGTAAAATCCGTGTCTATGGCGTGTTCTTGCCGTATCCGTGCATCATAGTGCTTATCAATGTTAAATGAAATTATGATGACAGGAGGGGGTGCATTAATTTTAGCCAATATTTTTGCATAACTGAATGCTAACTAAGTTGACGATGAATTCTCCAGATTTCTAGTATAAATTATTATTATTATTTTATTAATTGTTATTTATTTTTTAAAAGATCAGGTCATTTAGTTGATAACTTGAACTTATACATCCAACAAAGGCTTTGAATCGTTGAAAAGTGTGTCCTTGTTGTCCTTACTGCCCTGATTCAATTTTTTCCATGCATACTATCTTCTCGAAGGGAATCGTTGGATATCTTCTCGAAGCATTGCATGGGATAAGATACTCTGTGTTTCTGTTAGTTTTCTCTTATTTACTCTAGGCATAACTGGCAAATGTTTTCATTTTCATATTTAAATCTAGATGCCGATGTGAGGCTTGCTCGAAGAATAAGGCGGGACACTGTCGAGAGGGGTAGAGATGTAAACTCTGTTCTTGAACAGGTAAGGAATCGCGGTGGGAGAATGCTTATCGTACTTTTTTTAAATGTAGTTCAGCATTTTCTTCAATCGAGTGTGTAATTTTTTCTCCGCTAAAAACAGATACTTAATAAATTCTTTTATTGAAGGCAGACTCTACCCCTTTTTCCCTTTTCTTTTGGAGATGGTAACAGAAATTTATTGAAAGAAATCACAGAATAACAACAGACACAACCAACTCAAGCAAAATACCTGCAAGAATCCTCAAAGAAATCTCTAACAGCACAAACCACTGTCACAGTCTCACCCAAATCAGTGGCAGAGATGGGCCTATCTCCTCCACCCACGCGCTCATGCCTATAGCCCAGGACTCTTTTCGACTCATGAGCTAACAAAACCTAGAATTTAGTTAACCTTTCAATAGACGCATTAAAATCCATACCCCATCTAGACAACTAGGTGAAAAGTGTAGGAAGTGATTGCTTAGACGTTTGGGCAGTTGCATTATGTTGATCTCTTGTCAGCAAAGTTTTCAAAATCTCATGATATGAATCCGACAATATCATGTCTAGATAAAAATGATTCATATCAAGGATCTGAACCATAATTGGTAAAATTCTTGGCATTGTTCCGAAAATTGAAATCATATTGCAATTGTTTGAGGGGTTGATTCTAGTCATATTTTGTATCATATATATTTAAAAAAATTTCTTGTAAAAATGGAAAGCAATAAGAATTAGAAAGAAAATAGAAGTTATTCATAGTCCATTAATTTTCGTTCCATAATAGTATCAATATAGTGACAAATAAGAATCTGATACAATCATATGTAGAACTTAATGACATGTATTAATGTTTCATTAAATGATATATATGTGGATAGTTAAATATGTTTATAATATCAATGCAATTAGAATAGAACAAAAGAGTTGCTATGTTTTCCCCTCTTTGGATCAAAACATGAAAATAAAATCTAAATCATTGATTTTACACGGTTAGGATGTTTTCCGAAAGTTAAAGGAATGTTCATGAATAAAAACACTAAAGAACAAATAAAAAAATTGTAGGACGAAACCCATACGTACAGTGTAGAGGTGTACAAAATTAACCGTGACCCGACCCAACCCGACCCGTGGGTCAATGGGTGGGTCATGGTAGCAGATTTTCTGCGCTTGACCACCCGTGACCGTCGGTACCGGTTAACGGGTCTCACGGGTCGGGTTACCGGGTGACCCGTGAACCCGGTAATTTTTTTTTTCATGTAGAAGACCAAATTGTTTATGAAAACAACTTTCAGATAATTGTTAGAGAACTAAAAGTGATTAGATGTAAAAGTAAAAAGTAGTTGCGGTTGTTTGTAAATATTAACATAACACAAAAAAAAAACCTCATTGAATTTGGTCCACATATCTTTGTGGGGTGATGCCAAACAGGAAAAGGCCACAGTGCAGGACAACAGAAAATTTGGATTTTGCATGGAAAATCTCTTCATCTTCACAGAAAAGTTTCAATTTTTTTTAAACCAGTGGACTACTACACACTCAGACTCAGACAAAAGGGCCTTCACTTAAAACTCCGGGCAACATTTTTGTTTCCTTTTGTACGAAGATAAAATGGTCTGGATCAAGCCCACAAGCTGGAAAGTGAAGCCTGGGCGTTGGCTGCTTGAGTATTTTTAAATAGGCCCAAACTACAACCCAGTCCCCAACATGATACATGTTGGGCCCAGTCTGGATTTTCAACACATTGCTCCTAAATCCAGTACGCTGGATGTTGTCCAGAAATTTGAATGTTAGCCTTCTTACTAAGCAGCAAAGACTTTTCAACCATGGTTTGGCCAAGTCTATCAGGGCCCATACGGCATGTGATGAATTTAGCTCTATTTTTTGCCTGTGGGCTATACCTAGGCCTACAACTCAACCCAATCATTACATAGCCCAGGCCTGCACCAATTTATTATCAAAGACCCAGTCCAGCCCTACACATTTAATAAAATCACATTTTTTTTTCACAATTTTCTTACTAATTCCTTTTGACCCGAACCCGACCCGTGACCCGTTGACCCGACCAACCTGTGACCCAAACGGGTCGGGTTCGGGTGGGTTTTCACCCACATAAAATGTGGTCGGGTCGGGTTTGACCCGAAACCCGCGGGTTTCGACCCGTGAACACCCCTAGTACAGTCAAATGCTCCAGTCACATGCCTTTCCTATAAATACCAAGTAAGAAATTACTAAGCCATTTACTTGTGGTTATTCTTGCCTGATGAATCATATAAATTGTAAGCTTCGATAAAAAAAAAGTATCTAATCGTAGTATTCCCACCTAAACCCTAAAATTCACCTGTAAATAAATTTGTTGATATGTACAAATTTTTTTTTCTTTCAGTTCGATACGAATCATAGGATTTGCCTATAACAACAAGGCTTGTAGGCTCTCTTCAAATAATTGATTTATTCTTTATTTGCTTGATAGAGAGATTGATTTGTTCTTTACAACCATGGGTTTTGTGCTTTTTATCGCCTAAACCTAATGAGAAAGAAAATTGACATAACTTTCTTATTGTTTATTGGACTAAGAGTCTAAAACAACATTTTTCCTATGTGAGTCTAAAATGAGGACAATAGATAATAATCTGTAGAGGTTTGTCTCCATGAGAGGAAAGACAATTTTTGTGGAAAATCTGTAAAGGTAATCGAAAGCACTGGTGCTTAGTTGTGGGGGCCCTTTATATATATATGTATGAATGTTTGTTAGCATTTATTATTCTCTCATTTTTAATTTTTATAAAAAAAAATTTGCATTTAAAAAAACGAATCTTATGATTCCGATTTGGCCCCGAGAGTGATTTGCAATATGGTTCTAATTTTTCATAGACTTGCTTGTCAGAGCCTTATGTGTTTTTTCTTCAGTTACATTTTGTCCCTTTTCCCCCTTCTTTATTTAATGTCTAACTACCCTCTCTTCACTAAAGAGGGTAAAACACTCTAAAACATTTCTTCTGTGCGTGGTGTGTTCCACCTAACATTCTCCATATTCCATTGGAACTTTAAGCCATGCATTTAGTAGGATTATGCTAGCAGATATTTTCTTTCGTGAAGTTATTAGTGATCTTAGGATTACACGCATAGTTTTCAAAATTAGAATCGTATCGCAAGTCGTTCAAACCCATGAATCGAATTGAATCGCGAATCGTATCATGAGTATTAGGATTTTTTATTTTTCTAATAAAAATGAAAAATAATTAAAAATTAAAGAAAAGGACAAAAGTAATTATTCATAACCATCCATTTTTCCATTTATAGTAGTATAAATATAATAACAACTATCATACAATCATATCAAGAACATCATGACATATATTATTATTATTATATATATGAAATAAATGATGTGTAAATAGTTAAATAAGTTTAAAGTATCAGTATAGATTTTTTTATTATCTTTAAATCAAAATATAAAAATAAAATAAAATCCAAACCATCAATCTTACACGGTAAGATATCTCTTAAAGTTAAGAAAGTGTTCATGAAGGAAAAAAACCAAAATCAATAAAAAAAAGAGAAGAAGATATAAACAAGCACCATACGTACAGTCGAATGCTTTAGTTAAATGCATGTTCTTTATTCATCTTTAAAACCTTATCAAAGCTGAAAAAAATTCTTACGGGGTTTCGTTAACTACTAAATAACCTTTTGAAAATACAAGCGATGAAAGAAAGAGAGAATAAAGAAAGAAAAAAGGTAAAAGATTATTAATATTAGCTTATTGGCTATAGCCATTCTCGTTTAGTCGAATCGCTTGAATCGTAAGATTCAATGAAATGAGTATCGAATCGTAGGATTCACACCTGAATCCTAAGATTCATTTGTAAATGGGATTCATTACATAGATACAAATCGTTTTCCTTAAAATTTGGGATACGAATCGTAGGATTTTGATAACTATAATTACACATATGCATCTGTTCTAGAAATTTGAAGTTGGAAAGATTTTTGAGCAGAATATGTTAAGTGCTTTAAGAAAACTCTTCCGTAGACTTGCATTTAATTATCTGAAATCGACAAAACTCTCTTATATTTTTGGGCCTCATATGAATGACAGACATGCTTTGGATTATTTATTTAATCATGCAGTATGCAAAGTTTGTCAAGCCTGCTTTTGATGATTTTGTTCTGCCGTCAAAGAAATATGCCGATGTAATCATTCCCCGAGGAGGCGATAACCATGTTGCCATTGATTTAATTGTGCAACATATCCGCACAAAACTCGGTCAACATGATCTATGCAAAATCTATCCCAGTGTGTGTGTTATTCAGTCAACTTTCCAGGTACACTGGTTCTCCTAGTTCTATGATTACCAAAAACCTTCCAATGTTATTTTCCACTCTTTTAGCATATATTTCATGCCTGATCGCTACAATCTTGTATACAGATAAGAGGCATGCATACGCTAATTCGTGACAAGGAAATAACAAAGCATGACTTTGTCTTTTATTCAGATCGCCTTATCCGATTGGTATCTTCAGCACATTTACTCTTTCTTTTGCAAAATTTTACTCTTTCTTTTGCAAAATTTAGATGCAGACAAGTAGATAAGATGCATGCAAGATGCAACTCTGTATCCAAATTATGATCAGCATGATTTTGTGTATTGATATCATTAATGGCTTATCAGGTTGTGGAGCATGGTCTTGGTCATTTGCCGTTCACTGAAAAGCAAGTGGTTACCCCTACGGGTGCGTTAAAGAAAGGCTGATGCTGCTGTTAGTAGTTAATTTGATTTTTTATTGGAAGATACCTTGCATGAAAATCCCATTCAAATTTAAGTCTTCTAAGTCCTGACTCAAAAACTGTATATATATCTATGTGCACACGTACAGACACTTAAGAATCACTATCACCACAGTCAAACCATGACCATAAAGATCACAGAATCATGCCTCTTCCACTTGGCTATATGCCTTTGTTAGTGAAAAGTTATGTAAAACAAAATTTATATAAAATTCGTCAACATATACCGGATTTTTGTAGTTTTTATGTTTATCTTTGATGAGAGTAATAACATAAATTTGAATCAGTTGTAAAAAGATTGCATTATATGATATTTAAGTGGTCCTTATTTTTAGCAAGTTTCTTAGAGTTTGATTTGATTTACCAGTGTTGTCCACATGCATACCTAGGTGCAAGCCATGGGTGCATAAGCCTACAGCGGTTTAACAGGCTTTTTGGTTGGCAGACCCAGGGGCCTGTGTGGCCCATATGCCTTGGTGCACCTAATTATATTCCTCTTGTAAGGGTGTTGGAGTAATTTTTATAGGAAAAACCCTCTCTCATTTTGGCTCCTCAAAAGCAATTGTTTTGGGTCTCCTCATCTAAATAATAAGAGAGTAAGGAGATGAAGAAGAAGAAGAAAGAAGGTAGCCATTTCATTTTTTTTTTTTAATGTAGCAAGCTGAATGGGAAACATAGCAAGTTCTCCATCGGGTTGTCTTAATGCAGTGGCTTTTGTGGCTGGTTGCTGCAGCCATTGATTGCTATAGGCTGCTGTTGTTAGCAGCCGACTGTTGTTGCAGTTGCTGTTGGCTGCAGATTTTCTCTTTCTTT
The DNA here is from genome assembly GCA_012931725.1 of Litsea cubeba. Lineage (NCBI taxonomy): Eukaryota > Viridiplantae > Streptophyta > Magnoliopsida > Laurales > Lauraceae > Litsea > Litsea cubeba. Next base: position 15,151,637 of record CM022946.1, read on the forward strand.
TTTACCCCAGTTGATTTGGCTTTTGGAGTTATGTGATCGGCCGATGGCTATATGGGTTTCACCCATTTGGCTTTTGGAGTTATGTGATTGGCCGATGGCTATATGGGTTTCACCCATGTCTTTTATTTCTCTTGCTTTTAAGAGAAAATTAGTAGAAAGTAGGGAAATAGGCATGGGACATGGAGGGGACAAAGTAGAAAATGTATTAATGTGGAATTAAAGTCATCCAATTCTTTTTGTTTCTTGTTTTTTTCCTTGAAAAATAAAGTACATCTCCATCAAAATCCATGTAGCTAATCGTAATCTGATTTACTGGAATGAATAAAAGAAAAGCAAATACCCTTGTTTTGCATCATATTCCATATTTGTATGATTATATCTCTAGTTGGGTGTTTGTGTTTTACTTGAATGAAGAAAAACATTGAATCCATTCCTTTTGCCTTTGGACTTTGAAATATGAATTATAGTTAAATTTTCTTTAGTGTGATTTTCTTTAGTGTGAGATGTGTGATTTATGCTTTTATGTTTTAAGTTGTGCAAACAAGTAATTTTGCTGAATTTTTATCCCCCTTCCAGACATGAATACAAGAATTGAAAATTAGATAATATTTTGTATAAGTGGTATTCTTGTATGAGCATTGGGCCTTCTAAGGTTAAAAATTCGCTATTTTGGTCTCACTTCCAATTGGGTTTTTAAGATGGGGCAACTAGAGGTAAGCCACGTCTGACGTGAATTGGTGGCACTCTTTGTGGTGAGAAAGGGGATGTTTTATGTATGTTCTCCAAGCATGTGGACGTGAAAGGTTCTAATGAGGTGGAGATGCTAGCCATTCTACTGTTTAATAATAAAAAGTGATTTGTCCAATATGAGTACTTGGATGAATTCCATTGTTGCCCGCCATTGGAAATTCTAATATTATTTTCAAGAGATCATGACACTTCTTCCTTTCAAGTTAGGTTTGGGTTTCAAAATGTGGATAGGACAGCTAATGGTATGGCGGATGCTTTGGCTAAGCAAAGGGTGGGGGTGGATGGAAATTACCCTTTTTAACTTCTTTGATTACTGATTAGGCAGTGGTGTTGTGTGTGTATGGTATGATGCTGTCTTATACATATCCATTGATAGTGTTGCAGTTTTATCTTTGCTATGCTATGTACTCTTTCTATTATCTTCTAATAAAATTATTTTGTTATCTGTCTTAAAAAAAAGGGATTCACCCAGTGGACCCTTTTTTTTGTGTGCAAAGGGTAATAGGTAATTTTATTAAAAACCAAGGAAAGATTACACAGCACAACAGATAAATGCTAACAATTAGAAAATTAAAGCTTAGGTATAATTGCATAATACCATATGCAACACAACAAGAGGTTCAAATCATAACACTAAAAGTTAACCCTATCCACCCTTTGCTTGGCCAAAGAGCCAGCCATCCCATTGACGGCCCTTCCCACATGTTGAACACACTATAAAGGTTTAAAAAGCGACTTGATTTCTTGAAAAAGATAGAAGAATTTCCATAGACAATAAACTATAGAAATCATCCTAGAAATGACATTGGATGAGTTGCTTTCACAATTTGGCTATTAACGAAAACATGAGTAAATACAAAGACCTTACAAGATAGCTAGCACCGACGCTTCATTAGAATATATACGACCTGCATGCTTATAAAACATTACAAGTACTCCTTTCTCATTATGTAGGATGCCACTGATACCTGCTGGGCTAGACAGACTTGTACATTTCTAAAACCACTTATTTTTTGTCATTTGGAAAGGATGATTAATCTAATGAATGTTAATATTCAAAAAAGAAAAAACAAAAGAAGAAGAAGAAGAAATGTATTCGTTGACAAAAGAAAAAGGAAATAAATTTTTACATTTCTTCATGGTCATTTCTTTTTTCCCCTCAATTACTATAGTCATGATGCTGTTTCTCATTGATTTTATCTGGTGATACTTAGGTGTTTCATGTGCCTGATAGATGGAAGTCTGAGAAAACTCCTTTTGGTTCATTTCCACCATTTGTTGGCATGGTAAACCGTTTTGAGGAGTTAAAAGGACTTCCTTTTTCCATCTTGTGAGGAACTTGGATGACATAAAAATGATGGGAATGACGGAGATGTAGTTCCATTTAGACTAGTGAAGAAGTAAGAGCTAATATGATTGGTGATCTAAGAAAAACTAGCATGAACATGAATGTCTGAGGGTTTTATTGAAGACCTTCTAACAATGTCCCAAAAAGTTGATGGATGCTCCACTGGTAATTTGGTGCTGATTCGCATGGTCAAGTAAGGTTGTCATGGCGCTGGATTCGGGCCTAATTCACATTAATACAAATATAGATTTGTTTATTTTGGATGATATTTTTTCGCAGCAAAATCCAACATGGATTTTGTCTAATTTGCAGCTGGATTTGTATCTCTTGAATGGATGGTTAGGATACGAGGTGCAATGGATTAGAGTTAGTTTGCAGTGAGGGAGAGAGCTTAATTGTTGGCATTGTTTAACTTCTCAAAATTTATTCATTTTGGCTTTTTGTTGCAAATCCTTAGTACTGTTTTTCATTGTTCTTGTTCAGGTTCTGTGTATACTGGAGTGGATTTCTGTAAGAAATTGTGTGGGGTGTCAATTATAAGAAGGTGAGGCTTGATCAGGTATTTGAGTGGCAAATCCAATATTTCTGTTTAAACTTGTGCCAGTAATTGAAGTGGACTTTCTTTACAGTAAATCATAGTCTCTTCATGTTTTCTTACCTTGGTTTTTCCTTTATTGTGCCAAGTTCTTGATCCTACAAGAATGTGGGGCTCGCATTTGATGATGGAGATGCTAGTTGGCTCTGTTCTGCATGAAGATTCCCTAATGAATTGCCTTCATTGGATGATTATAAGAATCAAATTTCACCCTTAATCCATGCTCAAGCTACCAATCAAATTAGAAAGAGGCTGATTTATTAAGGGAGAGAATAGTCCACGGCCCATCTTAAAGCAACGCTTCTTCCTCCATCCCCACAAAAGTTGATGTCCATTTCACAGTTGAGAACTTCATTTCAGACCATGTTTGTTTTGGCCTCCAAACCAAAATGTTTTGGCTGGTTTGAGGTTTTTGGCAAAATGTTTTTGAGTTTTGTTTCGCAAGAAATATAAAATAATGTATATGCATTATGTTTTAAAAATATCAAAAATAAAAAAATTTGGCTAGAGCCTGTGTCCTATTAGAGTGAAATTTGGTTGGGGCCTTACTTTCTATTAGAGTGAAATTTGGCAAGGGCTCATTTCCTATTAAAGTGGAATTTGGGTGGGATGTATTTTTCCTATTAGAGTGAAAATTGGCTAGGGTCCATTTCAATTAGAGTGAAGTCTAGCTAGCGCCTTAATTTCTATTAGAGTGAAATTTGTCTAGGACATATTTCTTATTATGGTGAAATTTGGTCAGGTTCCTAGTTTGGCTAGGGTTCATTTTCTATTAGAGTGAAATTTGGCTAGGGTCTTAATTTCAATGTAAAACTTGGAGAGGGACCGTTTAGATTTTCAGTTGGTAGGTCTCATTGTGAAGCTCACGAATCTCACATAAATCTGCTAATAAGAGGGCTATAGCTATAAGTTAAAAAAAAAAAAAGAACAAAAAGGAAAAGAAAAGCCCTGCAAAATGTTAATGTTGGTGTTCCAAGCCCAAACTCGCAGGCCCATTTAGGCCCATTCATTATATGTATCATTAGTCAAAGCCTCATGTAGATACTAAGTTTGTTAGCTAATTGTTAGGATCTAGATTTGATATGATTGATTGTAATTAGAGCAGCTAATTATTAGGATCTAGATTTGATATGATTGATTAAAATTAGAGCAGCTAATTGTTAGGATCTAGATTTGATATGATTGATTGTAATTAGGGGTTCAGCCCCTATTTATTTGAAACATAGTCGATCCTCATGGGAGGACATTCAGCTCATTCATTCTGTTTGCATCTCTCAATTTGTCATGGTATCAGAGCATGATCAATCATCTGTGATCATCTCCTAGTCATCTTCCAAGCTTTGGAAGCCATTGATTTTCTTTGATCATCCCTGATCATCTCAGATCAGGAGTGGCCCACAAGTGATCATCATCAGCTGCTTCTACTAGTCATCTTCCAGGATCTGGAAGCCTTTCAGAGTTTCTTCTTTCACTCTGATCATCCAGACGTGGTCCTGATCAACTCAGATTCAGACGTGGCCCACCTGTGATCATAATCACCATATCAGCGGAATCACCCATCTTGGTCGTCTGGTGATCTATTTTATGATGATTTTTACAAGATTTATGGCTCATCAGAGGTAGGCCATCTATCATTTTTTGTGATATTTATGTTCTATCAAGAAGATTTCATCACGGCCGTCCAATAGTGTGGATCTTGATCCATTTGGAGTGAGTCTTCTTTCACCAGTGGCGACTTTTCACTGTCCTTTCATCCTCACCTTCTGATCAAATCTCTGATCATCATCTGGGGCCCACGTAGTCATCCAGACCACTAACGACCAAGGGCGTGTGGAGTGTTTTTTTTCTTCTCTTACTGTGCTGTTCTGTTCTGTGCTGTGCTGCTGTTCTGTGCTGTGTGGTTCATTTTTGCTGCCGTAAATTTCTGTTTATACCTGCTCTTCTTTGCCAATATCTGTGGGCCCCACGTGGTCATCTCATTCTCAGATCTTGGCTTGAGCTTTTGTTGCTCATTCTGTTGGTTGTTACATATGGAGAAATCTGAAATTAACTTAATCAAGTTTAATGGCAAAAATTATCCATCTTGGTCCTTTCAATTGGAACTTTACTTAGAGGGTAAGGAATTATGGGGCCATATCTCTGGAACTGATCCACAACCAACAGAAGATGAGAAGAAAATTGTGTCATGGAACACAAAAGATGCTAATATCAAATCTTGGATTCTTGGGTCCATGGAACCACAATTTTTCATGAATTTAAAACCATACAAAATTGCCAAAGATATGTGGGCCTATCTTCAAAAGGTGTATCATCAGGGGAATTCTGCCAGACAGTATCAGTTGGAATTTGAAATTGCAAATTATATGCAAGGGATTTCTTCCATTCAAGAATATTATTCTGGTTTTCAGAATTTGTGGACAGAATTAAATGAAATCAAATATGCCAATATTTCTGCTCAAGCTCTTCCCGAATTGCAAGTAATACTAGCAACTAGTCATCGGGATCAATTTCTTATGAAATTAAGACCTCAGTATGAATCACTCAGATCTAATCTCATGAGTAGGGTCCCTTCTCCTTCACTGAATGACTGTCTCAATGAATTACTGTGAGAGGAACAGAGACAATTGATGCAATCTGGTGTGCTCCACCAAGCTAGTCCGGGTGCTATTGATGTTACCTATAGTGTACCCACTGCCTTTCAATCACCGAACTCATCAGTCAATGTTACTTATTCTTCCAAGGGGAAGCAACCAAACAGAGATATGAGTAAAGTACATTGCTTCAAGTGTCAAACTTTCGGCCATTATGCAAATCAGTGCAAGCAGCGGATCTGCAATTATTGCAAAGCATCTGGACATTCAATCAGTGAATGCCGCAAATGTCCTCAAAACAAAAATCCGAAAGTTTACCAGGCGATTACTGCTACTGGCACTATTGATTCATCTTCCACATCTTCTTCGGCACCTGCTTCTGCTACTCCAGTCTCCCCTGAAATGATCCAACAAATGATTCTCCAGGCCTTTTCCACTCTTGGTATATCTGGTAAAAATCAATCTCCCTCTCACTGGTATTTTGATTCTGGTGCCTCCAATCATATGACATCATCCTCCAAAAACTTCTCCAAAATTAAACCATATGATGGATAGATTCAGGTCCATGCTGCTAATGGTACCACTATACCAATTACATCTGTTGGTGATATTTCTCATTCTCTACCTTTACATGACGTTTTTTTGTTCCAAAAATCTTTCTACCAATTTAGTCTTTGTTGGTCAATTGGTTGATAATAACTGCAATGTTTGTTTTTCCTCCTCTGGTTGTGTGGTGCAGGATCAGGAGACGGGGAAGGTAATAGTGAAGGGGCCTAAGTGTGGGCGTTTGTTTCGTCTTCACATAGTAACACCAAATCCAGATATGTCTTTGTTTGCTTTTTCAGTTGTCTCTAGGAATAATGTGCAGTTGTGGCACAATAGATTAGGCCATCCCAATTCAACCATTTTGTTATCTTTGTTAAATTCTGGTCATATTAATAAAATGAAGTTTTTATCATCAGATGTTGCTCTTGATTGCACCACTTGTAAGCTGGGTAAAAGTAAAACTTTGCCTTTTCCATTACATGTCTCTTCTGCTACCCAAAGTTTTGATTTAATACATAGTGATGTTTGGGGTGTTGCACCAATTATTTCTCATTCACAGTATAAGTATTTCGTAACTTTCATTGATGATTATAGCCGGTTTACATGGATTTATTTTCTACATGCCAAATCTGAAGTCTTTGATGTATTTAAAAAATTCTTGAATTATGTTCAAAATCAATTTTCAACATGTATTAAGGTTCTTCGAACCGACTCAGGGGGGGGGGGGGGGGGGATATGTATCCAAACAATTTCAGGAATTTTTACAAGACAGAGGGATTATATCCCAACGGACTTGTCTTTATACTCCCCAACAGAATGGTGTGGCAGAACGAAAAAATCGTCATCTTCTAGACATGGTTTGATGTTTATTATTAGAATCCTCCGTTCCACCTAGATTTTGGCTAGAAGCTTTAACCACTGCTACTCATATCATCAACCGACTTCCTTCTCCAAAACTTCAAAACACATCTCCACATTTTCGTCTTTTCAAAACTGAACCACAATACACAAATTTCCACACTTTTGGTTGTGTTTTTTTTGTTCATCTTCCCACACATGAACGATCCAAGTTATCCGCACAATCTGTAAAATGTGCCTTCCTTGGTTATGCTTCCCACAAAAAAGGTTTTGTTTGTTATGACCCCACCTCCAAGCGTCTTCGCATTTCTAGGAATGTTGTTTTTTTTGAACATAAGTACCTTTTTCAGTCTTATCCTAATTCATCTCCAGAAATCTCCTTTTCTAAAGTACCATCCTTTGATGATGAATGTCTTCCTTCCCCTTTGCGATTTCATCCGGACAAGGTGTATACTCATCGACAAAGAACAAATGCCACTACTTTGACTCTTTTGCAAGAACCAGTCCTGAATCCTACTCCAGCATCATCTTCACCTCAACTTGCTATTCGTCGTTCTGCTCGTATATCTCGTCCACCGGATCGATACGGCTTCTCTCATTCTTCATATTTTGCTACTTTATCCTTTGTATCCATTCCTACTTCTTATTCACAAGCAGCAAAACAGGAGTGCTGGAGACAGGCTATGGAATAAGAACTTAGTGCTCTACAGCAGAACTAAACCTGGGTTACTGTTCCCTGTCCACCTTCGGTAAAACCTATTGGGAGTACATGGGTTTACTCTATCAAATTAAAGGCAGATGGTACTTTGGATAGATACAAAGCTAGGCTTGTGGCCCTTGGCAACCGACAGGAATATGGCATTGACTACGAAGAAACTTTTGCGCCTGTTGCAAAAATGACTACTGTTCGCACCATCCTTGCCATAGCTGCATCTCAATCCTGGCCTCTTTTTCAATTTGATGTGAAAAACGCATTTCTTCATGGTGATCTTAAAGAGGAAGTTTACATGCGATTGCCTCAAGGTTTCCCAAAACCATCACAAGATCAAGTTGCTCTTCTGAAACGATCATTGTATGGGCTAAAACAAGCACCACGAGCATGGTTTGACAAATTCAAAGATGCTTTACTCAAGCTACAGTTTCAGCAGAGTACTTATGATCCATCGTTGTTTTTGCATCACACATCAACAGGAATCACCATTCTTCTCGTCTATGTAGACGATATCATCATCACTGGCATAGATACAGCCACGATTCAAGATCTCCAATTTTCTCTGCATCAATCTTTTCATATGAAAGATCTGGGCCCTCTACAATAATTTTTGGGATTGGAAGTTCATCACTCTGAGAAGGGGTTGATTTTACATCAACATGAGTATACTATGGATTTAATTGAATCCGCAGGTTTGTCAAACTCCACACCAGTGGATACTCCTCTGGAACTGAATCTTAAACTCCATAGTGACAGTGGTGATCCCCTTTCTGATCCGACATATTATCGTCAGCTTGTCGGTAGTCTTATATATTTAACTACTACTCCGCCCGACATCAGTTATGCAGTCAACTTGATGAGTCAGTATATGACCAAGCCCCATCATCTTTAATTAGCAGCCGTTCGACGTATTATTCGTTATCTTCTTGGCACTTCTCACATAGGCTTGTTTTTTCCTGTTGGCTCTCCGATGACCTTGTCTGCATATTCTGATGCTGATTGGGCAGGTTGTCCTGATACTAGTAGGTCCACCACGGGCTGGTGCATGTTCTTAGGTGATACACTTATTTCATGGAAAGTGAAAAAAACATGACAGAGTTTCAAAATCATCAACTAAGGCAGAATACCGGGCCATGTCTGCCGCATGCTCAGAAATTATATGGCTTTGTGGTCTTCTTGAGGAACTGGGCTTTTCTCAAAAATCTCCCACACCATTACATGCGGATAACACCAGTGCCATTCGGATTACTGAAAATCCAGTATTTCATGAGAGAACTAAACACATCGAGGTGGCTTGCCATTTTATCAGGGATGAATATCTACGCAATGTTATTTCTCTCCCGTTCATCTCCTCAAGCCTCCAGACTGCTGATATTTTTACCAAAGCACTTCCTCGACCACGTCATCAATTCTTGGCTGACAAATTGATGCTTGTTGACTCATCAGCATCAATTTGAGGGGGGCGGGGGGGGGGGGGGTTGTTAATGTTGGTGTTCCAAGCCCAAACTCGTAGGCCCATTTAGGCCCATTCATTATATGTATCATTAGTCAAAGCCTCATGTACATACTAAGTTTGTTAGCTAATTGTTAGGATCTAGATTTGATATGATTGATTGTAATTAGAGCAGCTAATTATTAGGATGTAGATTTGATATGATTGATTGTAATTAGAGCAACTAATTGTTATGATCTAGATTTGATATGATTGATTGTAATTAGGGATTCAGCCCCTATTTATATGAAACATAGTCGATCCTCATGGGAGGACATTCAGCTCATTCATTCTGTTTCCATCTCTCAATTTGTCACAAAAGGGGCATTTGTCCCTTCATTTCATCAAAGGAGCAGAAGTAGAAGGGTACTCGTTCACTGGTGATGGGTTAGGGATTCTTCTTTTAACTTCAAAATTTAAAAGCAACCTCTCTCTCGCACATGCACCCCAACCCAAGACACACCCACACACCGGAAACGGACCAAAATATCGGCCGAAGTTCTTAGGGGAAGTTTTTCTGCCAAACCAAATAAATTCTGGAATTTTGGCTGAATCAAACCAAAATTCTCAACTATGGTCAATTTCCTCGGTATTTTTTTGTAGAAACTTTTTCCTTTTTTTTTTTTAATTTTTTTTATTGGGAACATGACTTAAACCCACAGCCGCAAGGTTGCAATAGTGAGCACCTTCCACTCTGCCATGGGCTCTTGCAATAGTGAGCATCTTTTGTAGGAACATGTCTGAAACATGCATTTAAATGTAGTGCCAATGCATTTTATCTGTGGGTGGATCCCACTCCTCAATACTCCCCCTCAGGTGGAACCCGGTCAGCGCACTTTTGGCCCACACACTCTTTTTTTTTTCTCACGCCAATTCGTTCCTCCCGGGATTCAAACTTGCAACCGGTTGGCCCTGATACCATATTAAGTTTTCTTAGCTAACCATTTCTTCTAAACCTCGAGGTGCTAGTAAAGGCATCAGAAATACTTTTCAACAATGAGACAGGTTGAATCTTCCATAGTAATTCTATTCTCTACTAGGTTTGTTAAACTGATTGAGAGAATTTTTGGTGTGCTCAATAAATGATTAAATATCTATTTCTTGGATAGTGCTCTAAAGCCTTGGAAGATCCTTGTCTTTTGGGATTGATTTGTCTTTGCTAATAACTTTGTGTCATTATCTACCAGTTTGTGTCATTTGAAATTGATTTAACTTTGTGTCATTGATTTGTTCAATGATAAAATCAAATCATGATAATTGCAAGCGAAGAAAAAACCCTCCAAAAGATCATGATAATTGTGATGCAGTTGACTTTGATGCCAATGAACATGACTAACTGGGAAAGCAATGGTGAATGGCCTACATGGAGGCTGATGCTAGAGGACATGGGGCCCCGAAGGCCCGAACACTTGTAAACTTTCCAGTTCTGCACTTCTGCTAGGGACCCAAACAGAAACCCACCACTTTCCAGTTCTGCACTTCTGCTAGGGACCCAAACAGAAACCCACCACCCCCCCCCCACACCAAAAGATGCAGTAATTAACAATACAGGGGCCTTTTTTTTTTTCAAAACAGAACATTGCAGGGGGTTCTGTGCAACAACTGAAACTTCTGAGCAAAAAATACAGAATCAAGCTGTCTGTTTGGACTGGGTTTTCATGATCTAATGGACCTGGATTGAGCCCACTATAAAACAACTTCGGTTGCCCAAGGATCCCCTTCAAAGGGGTGGTTTGCACTCCACTTAGCAATTAGGAGTTGGTCATGTGGCCCCCACAACCATTGACCTACCATGTGTTCTGGACACGACCAGGAGGTGGTCTTCCTTTTATTTGTCATTTTATTGGTTTGTATTTGAGTGTTTTATTATTATTATTATTATTATTTTCATTAAAGAACTTTATACTTAAGGGACACTAGTTAAGAAGTTATGTCGTGTTTTTTCAAAAAAAAAAAAAAAAAAGTAAGAAGAAGAAGTTATGTCGTGTAGTTTTGATTAAAATAGGGTTTATATAAGGTTTTGTAACCCATATATAGGCAACACTGTGTTCGGCAGGGGGTTTTAGTTGACAGTTCTTTTGGAATAACGCCTACATTCGCCATTGTTGATCCTTTGTTCTCCATTGTAATGCGATGTTTTTACATTGGAATTGAAGATCTAGGGTGAATCGACCAGTTTTATCCTTGTTTTGTTGTAGAAAAGGGAAGAGCACTCCACAGATCTGCTGTTAAAGCAGTTGAGCAATTGTTTTTGGTTTCCTTTGATATCCGTGATTGCGTCAAATTGGTAGTGCTATTTTGAAATTACTGATTAATTACCTTGAATTATTTCAGAAATGAAAAATGATCATTACCAGTGCGCTGTTTTGAGATAACTGATTAAGTACATAGGATGATCTACATTATATTTGGCTTCATGTTTAGAGATGTAAAATTTGTATTTTGTTGTAGTGGGTAGCAATGCAACCTTTCGTGCTTATTTGTTTTTGACAAAATATGGCATCTTCATTTGGGTGGTTACAGTGGTGAAAGCATGGAGAATGCTTTACGTGCTTGTTGTAAAGGAATAAAGATTGGAAAAATTCTGATCCACCGTGACGGAGACAATGGGAAGCAGGTGAACTATCTTCTAAGGATAGATCTACTTCTTGCTGTGGGTTCAAAAATTACTATAGTTCAGTTATTTTAAGATTTTTTTTTTGTTCAAACAGCTTATATATGAAAAATTGCCTAAAGATATCTCAGAAAGGCATGTGCTCCTCCTCGACCCAGTTCTTGCTACAGGTAACTCTGCATTTCTTAATATCTGCTACAGATTTATTTACTGTTAATTTTCTTTTTCAGAAAAATTTTTTTTGTTTTTTTTGGTTGGGGGCCTGCACTGAAAGCACTGTTGGAATTTTTTTTTTTTTTTTTTTTGCAACCATGATGTTGCAAGTTTGAGTTGTTTTACCCATCCAGAAATGATAAAAGAAAAAGTAAACTCTTCACATCCTTATAAATTGCCTCTAGACAAAAACCAGTGGTTTGATTGGCTTCTAATGGTAATTCTCAATAACTATTTAAGTTAGCAAATGAAAACCATTAACAAACCAAAGTGGTGTATGTCAAATTAAAAAGGCTTTTATCTTTTCATGCTATACACTTGCAGAAGTGCAGTGGGTTACAAATTACAATACGTACTTGAGTGGATACCGTCAGGTTGTTAATGTAACCTTGACTTAAGATCTGTTTAGGGTTGCACGAATAATTTGTGAACTTGCGTCAATTGTGCAGTGGATGGAACCAGTTGCCGATCTGAGATAGAATGGTTCTTCAAAGTATAACCCTAATAGACAAGCAATGACATCTTGGATCATGTGGATGTTTCTCAATAATGGAAATGAGCACTCTACTCTGTCGTAGAGCTTTGCTTGTCATTTGGCTTGAAGCCTCAAACTAAGGATTTGAATGGATTTTCAGAGCTCTCACGTTGCTATCTTAAATTTGAAGAATCATTACTGAGTGAGAGCGATTGGATTATATGCATGAGAAGCCAAAGAGAATTGGAGCAATAAGCTACCAGGGAGTGATTGTGTTGAAGCTTCAAATGTAGAGCTTATGATTACTTTGAGCGAACTTCATGAGTGTGCTGGAGAAGACTACAAATAATCTGTGAGTTGTAAGTGCCTGTGTGCAGTAAATCACAAATCTTTGTTTACATCGGGCAGCACATGTTAAGGTTAAGATGGCTTCAACACATGATTGTCTGGGCGAGCTATAAAGGCAAAACCTGTTGGAGTTCCCTTCTATCACCTCTCCTAGATCTAGGGCGTTTGTCTATAGGCTTGTCAAAGACGTGCAAAGTTCTGCTATAGGCTTGCCTCATATGCCTGTTGTTATCTGACTTAGAAATTAGTCTAATAAATGGTTATTGCATCACAGAAAACACAGTAATTAATCTAGGTGCATAGTAGTTATGCCAACAAAAATGTGTCCAACCCTAGGATCTGTTTTAAAAAAATCTAATGTCCTAGTGTAAAGGCTTGATGCCTAATTGCCTATGATTGGACCTGTTTTCTTTGCCATTTGAGGTTAGCAGCAGTTTTTTTTTATATTTTATATTGTTTATGTAATGAGTAAAATTATATTAATAGCAGAAAATAGTCATACAGAAAAGACCAAGACTCGGCAATGAAGAAAAACAACCAAACAGGGTATAAGAGCATTATATGCTAAACAAACAACTACATTTTAGGAGCAACTAAAGGACTCATCCTATCCACCCCTTGTCTGGCCAATACATCTGCCATCCATTGGTCAACTGCCTACATGACAAAGCATTCTTAGACTGATTTAGTGGAAGAGATTGTTCAGAATTTTATTCCTATTCGCTTATTTGTTGCTGCTGTTAAAATAAGCAATCTATGTTTTGTGAAACCCAGACTATACATCAAGTTGTATTTTTCCCATTCATGAAGAACCTTCTTCAGGAAGAAAACATCAGTAATCTTTTTGGTCATGCATCTGTCAATGTTGATCAACTGTACTTGTGTAATGAGTGAATTTAAAGATTCAGGGGATCTTTGGAGGACATGAAGGGCCATGCAGATTGTCTATTCACTATTAAAAGAAATAAGAAACTTGGAGCGCCCATTATCCCCAGGTCATTGCGGGTTGCAAAGGGTAGACAGGCCTAACCAGAAGGGTGTGTAAAAATGAAATGGTTTAACTAAACCGATCTTGGGTCTGGTAACTTGGGGCCTCTTATGGGGTGAGAGCTAGTCGCCTAGTCCTAAGAGAAGTTTTATGAATTTGAGATTCCTTTGACTGAGGGAACCTCATAGGCAAGGGAGCTTGCGGAAGATATTTTGAGGGCTGTGATTGCAAATGCATATGTGGATAAGTTGTAGACATTTAATGAAAATCTGAGCTAGAAAACAGTGTTGAAAGTGCAGTTCATTCTGTTTCTGTAAATATAGAGGTGCACGAGATGGTTGAAACCATATTTCTCTGGGCTGTCTTGTGTGACTGATTTAGGGGCATTGAACCTTATATTTAAGTTCATTCTTCCTCTTTTGAAATAATGGGTACAAAAAATTAGGGGTACTCAAACTGCTGCTGCTGCTGCTTTTCCTTTCTATATGCAGAATTTAATATGCTAATGACTGCCTCTAGGTAACTCCGCTGGGCAAGCCATTGAGCTTCTCATACAGAAAGGTGTCCCGGAGAGCCATATAATTTTCCTCAATCTCATCTCGGTTGGTAACTCTTTTTTTTTTTTTTACAGTTTTGTGTTACAGCTTAGAAGTCTGATACCTGCCATTGGTTACTTCTGATTTAGGCACCTGAAGGAATCCACTGTGTTTGCAAACGTTTCCCTTCGTTGAAAATTGTTACTTCGGAGATTGATGTTGCATTGAATGAAGAGTACCGCGTTATTCCTGGGATGGGGGAGTTTGGTGACCGCTACTTTGGTACAGATGATTGATGATCAACAGATCGGCCTCTAGGGCCTGTTGTGTCTTACCTATGATTTTAATCAGAAAACCAGATATTTGACCAGGTGTATACACCTTTGAAAGAGGAATACATAAAATGCATGGGTCTTAATCATCTTTATATTGTTCTCATTCTAGTCTGTGATAAGTCATATGAAAATGTAAATGATCATTCTACTTATCAGGTTGCTCTGCAAGTCTTGTAAAACTTTCTTATTGAATGCCTTGATCTTTAGCATCACTCATCTGTAGTGTAACGTTCTCAAAACACAAATTTTGGGCCTGTTTGGTTCTTTTAGTGTGGGTAACTTGGGTGACAGGAAAATGTGGATTCATGCTTTTGTTCTTTGCCTTCCATAATTTAAACTAATTGCAGGATGACTGAGTACAAAGGATCCAAGCAGGGCGTAGCCTTTTCTTTTCACTATGTGTAAAAGCTAATCAGCTGGGAAACCCAATCTCCATGATGGTATTGGATGGACCACCACTGTGGAGATGGTATTGGATGGACCACCACTGCAATTTGCATGGGATGGACTTGACGATGATGGAATCACAATGGGGTTTCGCCCAAAGCAAGAGAATACTTTCATCATTGAGACTTGAGAGAGCTTTATCATAATTTGGGTCACTAATAATTCAACCTGTTGTGGACTTTCAAAGAGCCATACAATACCAGCACCGGGGTCACTTGTGTATGAACACAAAAGATTAGATGGTAACAGAAAAAGGGTGTGTTATATCATGCAAAAAACTTGTATATATAATACTCTACACTAAGATTTATCTAGTCTTCACGCAGCACACACTTCACATTGAAGTCCTACCCTCAACTTATGTGGGCCGGTCCAAAACCTCTACCCTCAACATATATGGGCTAGGCCTGGAAAAACAAAAGCGCTTAGAGCACCTACACTACCTAGGGCCTTATTAGACCGTCGTGGGCCAGTGCATGGTCAGGACTGGGCGTACGGCTTAAAGTGAAGAAAATCAATTTTTAATTTTTCTACACTGCCATCGGTACTAGCATGGGGTTTCTGTAGAAAGGGAGGTGCCTCACTATTGAGCAAACAATTGATTGGTAATGTTAACCCTCCATTGTTGAAACTTGATAGAATGCACTCCATTGAATTTGAATTCTCATCAATTGAAACAAATGGATCCTATCAAAACAAAAAATTCAAATTTTTTTGTATCATTCCATTAAAATTTTGTGGCACTCTATTTCTCCGGCTATCCAAGAGGAGGGAGGGCTATTGAAGTCAAATTTAAATAGGAGGCTAAACATTAAGAGCTGTGCTATTGGCACATAAATTTAAAAAAAATCCTGTGAAATTATATTTTTGCCCACTCTCGCCCTTTCTCTCTCCCCACCTCCCCTTTCACCTTCGGCCGGCGGCAGATCGGCCGTCCTCCCTCCCTCCCTCCCCACTATTTCTCTCTCTCCTCCCTTTCTCCCTCCCTCCTTCCTTCCCCACTATTTCTCTCTCCTCCCCTTCTCCCTCCCTCCCCCTCCCCCAGTCTTCCTCCCTCCCCACTGTTTCTCTCTCTCCTCCTCCCCCTTCATCGACGGCGACGGCCGACCCATCTCCCTCCCTCTCTCTCTCTCCCCACTGTATTTTCTCCCTCTCCCTCTCTTCCTCCCCACTGTCTCTCTCTCTCATCCTTCCTTTCTCTCCCCCTGCCTCCCCCTTCACCGACGGCGACGGCGACCCCTCCCCTCCCTGCCCCTCCCCACCCCACTCCACTGTTTTCTCTCTCCTCCCTTTCTCTCCCCTTACCTTCCCCTTCACCTCCGAATCCGGCCTGACCGGCGAGCGCCAGCCGCCCTCCCCCTCCCCCAGTGTTTTCTCTCCCCCTTCTCTTCTCCCTGTCTCTCCCTCCTCATCTCTCTCCCTCTCCTTTCTCTCCCTTCACCCCGTTTCTCCCTCTCCCTTCCTTTCCCTGGCCAGCGGCAGATTGGGCAGCTTGGCTATCATTGCGACCGCCCGGCTGTCCGATCTTCCGCCGGCCGGAGGTGAAGGGGAGGTGGGTAGAGAGAAAGGGAGAAGGTGGGCAAAAAGATAATTTCACATGATTTTTTTTAAAAAAAATAAAAAGTGTGTGTGGGGAAAGAGAGAAAACTTGTGTGCCAAAAACAGCTCTCAAACATTAAATCCATAAACAAGAAAATCACATAGTTTATTCTCTCCCTCTCCCTCTCCCTCTCCCTCTCCCTCCCTGTAACTAAAATAACTAGAAAGTCTAAAATGAACCACACCCCCCTAAAACCCTAGATACTATCTCATCCTCTTCCTGTTGGTATTCTCAGAAACCCCAATCTCTCGTCTCTGTGCCTCTTTCTCCAGCGCAGCAAGATGAAAACCAAAAGCTTGCTCGAAAAAATAATCTCCCAATGCCCATTCAAATCAACGCCAAAAACCAAAACCAAAACCAAAACCCAAAAAACCTTGTTCAAAACCAACACCCCCATCCAATCCCAAGCCACTTCCCCTCCCGATATGGACCTGCTCGAACTTCCACTCCCCACCATGCACGAACATGCGCAGTCCGGGATTGCGATTGCGGTAAAGGCCATTCAAGATTTCCGGGAGAACCGCATGTCGCACAACAGGGCGCTTATCGTTCTGATTGAACAAGATATGTTTGATGTCGCAATGGCCATATATGCTGATATGCTCAAGCGTGATTCCCCCCGGGATTGCGGGACTTTCAACAGTGTAATTGATGGACTGGGCAATGCAGGGAAGATGCAGGATGCAATCCAACTTTTTGATGAAATGGCCGAGATGGGTATTTCTCCCGATACAACTACCTACACCAATCTGCTTAATGGGTTTTGCAAATTCCACAGAATGGACGAAGCTTTTATGTTTCTTGGCTCATTTCTTAAGAAGGGTTACAGGGTCAGTTTAAATGGTTATAGTTGTGTGATTGATGGGTTGTTTGGAGCTGGCCGTTTCGAGGAGGCCTGCAAGTGTTATAACAACTTTCTGAAAGATGATGAGAACATTTCACCTGATACCAAACTGCATAGAATCATGATTAAAGGTTACACGGAAGCAGGTAAGATTGAGGATGCATTTGCAATCTTGACGGAGATGGCCTCTGGGTCCTTGGTCTCATCGCTCGACAAATACAGTTACAGCATTCTCCTTAAACATCTCATTGATGTTGGACTTTGGAATAGGGCCCAATTGCTTGTGAAAGATTATATCTTGAAACAAGATTGCATTTTTAATTCTCCAATACATGCCATCATGATTGGATGGCTTTGCAAGGCAGGCTTCGTTCATGAGGCGCATGAGATATTTGATAAAATGCTAGTGTTCGGGCGCTTTCCTGCAGTGATGGCATTCAGCGCTCTTGAGGTACACAAAGCTCGTCTTCGCTTAAAAATGATGGAGATTGAGAGGAATAAACAAGGATTTGAAAGGCTTAGACATTGGTAATAAAGCCATTGAAATGCAATGTGTGCTTGACCTGTTCAATTTTGATGATGATTGAAATCTCTCCTTGCTGTTTTAGGGTCTGTTTGTTAGACATGGTAAGGTAAGGTGCGCTTTTTAAGAAATATAACTAGTGGATGGGTACCACTAGCAAAACCCCACGAAACCACCAAATGCCCATACTGATATGAATTATTTTTAATAAATAAATTAATTAGTAAACTTGTGAGTACTTTTTTTTTTGCTAATTTGATCTTTATATTTTTTTCCAAATGTTTTATTCTTTAGGGGAGGCATGAATTGATTAAGAAAGATCAAATAATCATAGACCTAACAAATTGACCTAATATATTTAAGTGGGACCCAGATGAATGGGGTGCATCATCTCTACTCTAACCGTTCATAAAATCATATGATGCGGGCTGGGATCCATTAATTGATTGATAAAGATCAAATGATCATAGACCTCTCAAATTGACCAAGCCTAACCTATTTAAGTGGGACCCCCAAGATGAATGTGGTCCACCATCTATATTCTAACCGTCCATGAAACAATATGATGCGGGCTGGGACCCATGAATTGCTTGATAAAGATCAAATGATCATAGACCTCACAAATTGACCAAACCTAACCTATTTAAGTGGAACCACCCAGATGAATGGGGTCCACCATCTCTATTCTAACCGTCTATAAAATCATATTATGCGGGATGAGACCCATGAATTGATTTAAAAAGATCAAAGGATCAAATGATCGTAGACCTAACAAATTGACCAAATATTTTTAAGTGAGACCCAGATGAATGGGGTCCACCATCTCTATTCTAACCGTCCATAAAATCAAATGATGCGGGCCATGACCCATGAATTGATTGATAAAGATCAAATGATCATAGACCTCATAAATTGACCAAATCTAATTTATTTAAGTGGGACCCAAAGATGAATGGAGTCCACCATCTATATTCTAACCGTTCATAAAACCATATATATATGATGCGGGCTGAGACCCATGAATTGCTTGGTAAAGGTCAAAGGATCAAATGATTATAGACCTCACAAATTGACCAAACTAACCTATTTAAGTGGAACCACCCAGATGAATGGGGTTCACCATCTCTATTCTAACCGTCCATAAAATCATATTATGCGGGATGGGACCCATGAATTGATTAAGAAAGATCAAAGGATCAAATGATCATAGACCTAACAAATTGACCAAATATTTTTAAGTGGGACCCAGATGAATGGGGTCCACCATATTTATTCTAACCATCCATAAAATAAAATGATGCGGGCCGGGACCCATGAATTGATTGATATAAATATAGCACATCTGGTGTGTTAGCTTATTTTGGGATCTCATGGAGAGATTTTAGGCTTTTGAGTGGAAGATGATTCTTCATGGAGAGATTTTAGGTCTTTTGAGTGTGTAATAGATATAGAGATTTTAGGAATAAGGGCAACTCCGGAAATTGCATTGCAAAAAGTTTGAGGTTGCACCAGGTGTCTTTATGTGAGGAAGAGTACATCCCTTTAGTAATATAGATTCGACTGTCGATAATATAGTGCATCAACTTACTCTCCCTTCAATCAAGTGTTTTGTGCCAACACCAGCTCCATTCTAATCTCCTTGGCAATACCAAATATTCCATACAACCATACACTAAGTTAATTTAAGGAAATACACCAAAGATATTGAGGGCAACTTGAAAAGGAACAACAAAGAAGTTGATTTCTACCAAAAAACAAAGAAGTTGATGCATAGGAAAAAGTAAACACACACAAATTAGCATTTCTCATAGCCAAATGAAGCTATATGACTAATAAATCCTTTTTGTTACTAAAATGAAAAAATGAAGTCGTAGGAGTTAAGATATCATAAACCTAGATAATGGACAAAAGATATGACTTCATTTATGACATTTACTTATGAAAGTGCAAAGGGAATTACCTATGGGATTTGCCAGGCCCCAAAAGAGAACCCATCTACTTATGTCATTGTAGAAACTATACTTGTGACAATGATACAGGAGAGAGGAATCCGCATAAGGAATAAAGAAGATGTAATCCTTTCAAACAGAGTGAATAAGTAATAACACATTAATTTAGCAGCAATTTGACACTAAAAAAAATCAATCAATTAATATACATACATATACAAAATTACAAAGTGGAAAGGAAATTATATATGGCATTTGCCAACGGCAAAAAAACCCTAACTGTAGTTGACTTGACATAAATTTTCCATTGATCCACGAGATTCTTATTTGTAAGGAGCAAAGTTCATACGAAGAAAAAGTGAAGGTATGAGAAGAAATATTACCTGCTCATTTATCATTGCCCTGATATGAACCAAACCCAAAACTGGTTAAGTATCTTTCATTACAACTGGTTGATGTATGAAATCTAAATATCTTCAGAATGTACCTGTAACAAGTATCTGCAACAGCAAAAAGATGAGGACTAAGCTCTCCAAAGGGAGCTCCTTTATATTGCATCATGTGAATGTCATACAAATGGGCCAACCTTCTAAAAGGATTTACTACTATTAGAATGTTCCTAGTATATGTCTATTAAAAGTGAGAAACTCTAATTCAATCCCAGTTCTCTTTCCCATAAACAATATGAATATATATTGTTATTCATGTAAGAGACATAAGTATATCTCATTGAGAGCAAAGTGGGAAGATCTAAAAGGGAGAATATATAGGTTTTTTTGCAAAACCCATTTTATTTACAATTTCATTCTCATGGCCGTACTCATAGATTCATTCGACCTTGGATTCAATAAAACAAAGAATTGAGTTGAAACTAAGGGAAACATCAATGCAAGATTTCAAAAAGGCAGAATCTTGAAAAAGTAATAACATTAAAGGTGGAAAATTACCTATAGAAAGGGCTTGAAAATGAGTTCTTTCATGTTCTGATACAAGTCTAGGAGAGAAGAAGAATTATGCATATAAAACTAACTGGATTAATTGATTTTTCATGCAGAGGAACTCGTGAGCAATATGAAACAGATATTGGTGAGCTATAGGTAGTGAAAGAAAAATTTCACATTCAAAGTATTGCATCACTAAATATGTACGCACCAATTCTTTACAAAATATAAAGTAAAAGCTAAACATACAAGCCTTGTAGGAAACCCTATCTTTACAAAATATAAAGTAAAAGTTATATAGACAAGCCTTGTAGAAATCCTACCATCCAAGCTGTTACAAAATGATAATTAAAAAAAAATAGAAAGTGCCCAACATCAGCCCTTCAAATTTGCAGTTTTGCGGTAATCATTGTCTCTATATGCTAGTGGCTTTCATCCTACAAAGCATACAGTCAGTGAAAAACATATTGTATTTCAAAAAACAACCAATCCATAAAAAAAACATCAAACTTAATAATAAAAGAAATATAAATATTGTAAATTTACCGAGAAATATACATATGCCGCAACATATGTGAAATTAAATGGAAGGTAACCATTCCAAAAAATGAAACTAAGATCATATAGATTAAAAAAACGAACAGAGATCTTATATAAACAAGCCAATTTTTTGGAAGTAATAATAGCACAAAAACCTTCTTAGAAAGTTAATTCATTCGCCACAAGAATAGGAGACATTCGAATAGAAAAAATAAAGATCAAAATGTTTAGTTGCTGAGTTTAACTCATAGGAATAAAAAACTACACTGTTTATAAATGCAGGTAACATAAGATAGTCATATTATTCAGCTAATATAAGGCTTGACTTCAATTTCATTGTGTTTAACATAGTCCTAAACTTTACCAAGCAAAAAGAACATAGTCCTAAACTATGTTTTCGTCCGTGAGTTCTCTTGAATTCAACGATCATCTGTCGGATAATGTTGCAAAGTTGTATCATTCATGAATTCCATCTGGGTCAAGTTTGATAGATATTTTGGAGCATTTGGTTAGTCTTCAGTGTTGTTGCGTTTTTTTTTTTTTTTTCCTCTAATTATATGGTGAGTTTGACTCAAGTAGGGCTCTAACACAATATCAACTTACTCGTGAGATGTTTCAAATACTGTACTGGAATTAAGTACTGCAATACCTTTGAGTGCTATTGGATGCTTTCATCATTTATTTTACCGTTCTATGTCATTGCAAGGAGTGGTGGAAGGTAAATGAAGGTTTATGAACAGAGCTACTCAAAATTTCCCTTCGAGTGCCATTAGGTCTCCTAACTTATGATATTGTAGTATTCTTTTGCATGCCTAACCATTCAATATGACAATATTCCACTGGGATACGGGAGCTCATATTACAATATTCAATTCAATATTACAATATTACAATCTCATGCTAAGGCATTGTATACTATGTTTTGAATTATTTGAAAAATCGGCCTTAACACAGGCTGAGGTCCCAATAACCAGATCTCTATTAGTTATCAATCCACAAGTGATTAACCTAATAATTAATTCTAAATCCAATTAAAAGCAATCAAACCACACAACGAGAAGGACGCAAGATTTATACGTGGAAAACCTTACTCGGGAAAAAACCACGGGCCTTACTGTCTAGGCTAACAGACAACCAAGCACTATATAAAATGAAAGTTACAAAGACACTTACAACCTTTCCCAGTTAGTAACTCAACCTAAGGACTGCTTGAATCTTGTCGACAGCTCGCCGTTCACCTTCAACCGTGCTTGAACGAACACCTCAAAGTCGTCTTCAGGGTGTCTCTACTTCAGGAGAGTAGAATGGAACCAGAACCAAAGCTTGATCTTCGGCACAGCAACTAGAAGCCTTGGGGAATGATGGATCTCTCAGAATCTTCTCAGATAAATTGTATTGATGAGAAGTACCTTGGAATAGAGAGATAAATGCTATAAATAAGCCTAAAAACGAGTCCCATGAGTTCTAATACGTTTGGAATAGAACTGGCATCATGAGAGAAAATAGGAAGTAGTTTCTGGATGGAAACTTGAAATTCGCCCAGGTTCGCTCGAGCGACCTC
Organism: Litsea cubeba; assembly: GCA_012931725.1. Classification (NCBI taxonomy): domain Eukaryota; kingdom Viridiplantae; phylum Streptophyta; class Magnoliopsida; order Laurales; family Lauraceae; genus Litsea; species Litsea cubeba. The sequence goes on from CM022946.1 coordinate 15,174,443, forward strand.
GTCTCTGTTTCAGCAAGGTCGAGCGAAGGTTAATGGAGGCTCGAGCGGAGAAGCTTCTGTTTGGAGTTCGTTCGAGCGAATTGAGGTTCGCTTGAGCGACCTCTGTCAGTTTTCAAAACGTTTGAATTTCAGTATGACAGCTTTAGATTCCACAATTTGAGATTTTCTTTGCTTCCAATACCGAGCAGTCCATTCTAAATAAAATACAATTATGAGAGACCCAGTTTTGTCCATAACCAATGAATTAGCCAACTACTAGAATCCTAACATTATTATATACTGAGGTTGAAACCCAGTTTAAGAAAACTGTCTAAATGAAATACTGAGGTTTCAGTATTTCTTTCACCAAGCGACTTTCTTTTATGTTTCCATTATGAATTGATCAACATATCAGTGACAATCATTCAACACCCAGTACCAACATCCATTATCAATTTGTTGATGAACTAGAAATTTTCCGTGCCTGAAGGCACGATGTACCACCGGACCTGGATATGCCTCAGACCGACCGAACCTAGGTTCCATGCATCTCGAAAGCAAGTCCAACAATAAAATGGATTCCACCAAAAAAAAAAATCCAATTGATTGCCAAATGATATAATTCCATTCATTCATGAAATCTTTCACCCAATTTGCTCATCTCATCTTCTTATCTCGGTCCCATCTCATCATCAATGAAGTAGTGCTTTTTTTTTAAAATGAAGAAGGGATGGCAATACCTGTAAATAACTCAAACTTGCTGTCCCTTTTTGCTTTTGATGAGAATGGCAAAAACTTATAAATTTATTCAACTTTTAGCCCATTTTCTTTTAAATGAAAAAGGGATGGCAATACCTGTAAATAACTCCATCTTGCTGGCCCCTTTTGCACTCCCCTCTTAAATCTAAGGGTCCAAAATATCCCTTGGATTTGTACATAGATCCAAGGGCTCAAAATGTCCCAGGATTCAAACAATGAGCTCCCATATTATATAGATTGATATTAACATGCACTGAATGAGATCCAACTCGAGCATTAATGTGTTAGTAAATCCACATTTTCTTCCTGAAATTAATTTTGACACTCACAAAGATGCCGAGTCTCCCATCACATTCAACTAATATAATTCAATAGAATTACAATATCTCCATATCAAGTGAGCTTGGAGTGTAACTAGTTGATATACAAAATTCTCAAGTGAGTCGACACAAAAAAGGGTTGAATGACTGAAGTTCTCAAAACCCACAATATAACATCATTATTTTTGAATCTCTTGAACTCTCTCATATCAACACACATAGTTAAGAAATTTTGTACACCACCTACAATGAATATGAGATCAATGTTAGAATACAGGAAAAGAGATCATCAGACAATAAGAATGAAAGAGCGTATTAATTTGATCACTGGCACCATAAAAAAGTAATTTTAATAAGACGATAGTTTTTGTTAATACCCTTTCCACAAGAAATTCTGTTAGGTCAGCTTATGAGTCCTCAGGTTTGTCATCCGGTATTCAGCCAAGCAGTAAATGTGCTGCTATTTTTTTTTTCTATAATATCGGATTTCATCTTATTCCAAGAACAAAGAAAAAAGAAAGAAAAGAAGGAATGAAAGAAACAGACAAAAAAAAAAAAAAAAGAACCATAAGATTCATTCGAAGTATACATAAATCATCACATAAAATCACAAAGTATTTACCTGTTGAAAATCGAATGTATCTCCACGTGATAAACAATCCATGAATTTCATCACAAAGACGCCACAATCATAACTGTTAAAATAGTGATATAAGATGGATTATTGTACCAAAAGAATGAAGACAAACAACAAAGTGAATAGTGATGATGCCAAAAATAGGTTTTCGGACACCACCGGTCAAGTAATAAATGCTAGGTGAGTAAATGAGAGAGAGAGAGGGAACTTATAGTGGTTCGGTCTGTGTGACCTACGTCCACTTTGAATATGGTGATCTTTGATTGATAAGATGGATTACAAGCGAGAGAGAGAGAGGTGAGTAAGAGTTTTTTCATTGCCCCTCAAGTGATGAGGAGACCCTGAATTTATACACTTCTCCAGCAGATGGGATTCAAAAATAAAGTAACGTCTCTCTGGAGCCTGGAGCCTCAGACGTGTCCTTGAGGAACGAGCAAGGCGGAGGGCTTGGAGCGCAACGTCTCTCAGAACCTGAAGCCTCAGACGTGTCCTCAAGGCGGCCTCAGACGTGTCCTCGAGGAGCGAGCAAGGTGGAGGGCAGGTGAGAGTTTCTTCGCGAGAAGAGCGGGTGAGGGGAGGACTTCGTTGTGATGACTCGGAGGCCTTGACGTGACGAGGCTTCCTTCAACGAGTTTCGAATATCCGCTGAGCTAAACTGGCCTGACCCATGACCTTGGACGGACCGGGTTGTCTGGACCTGACTCTTTACCACAATCCGGGTTGGGCCTGACCCATCATTTGCCCCTCAAAGTCCCGCGTTCGAAAATTATTTGAAAGTGGGGCTTTCTGTGCATCCAACTTTCTTCTTCCTGAAAAATCTTTCTTTTTCTTGGTTGTAACTCTGTCTATCTGTTCTTTTAGATATGTATCTCGGAGAGTCCTCCCGGCTTGGGCTACTCTTCTTTGAAAACTCAAGCTATAAAATAAACCCTAGAGTAGTTTTTCTTCAAAAGAAAGAAACCAGCCTCTGTCCAAAAACCATTGGGAGAGAAAAAGATGGAGACAGGCAGCAAAAGAGGCGACGGCGCGAGCGATGCGACGGCGAGCGCCCGCCAGGCGCTGCTGGGGCGGCGAGGGCGGCACGGCGGCGCTGGGCGCCGCAGGGGCGCCCAGCCCGCGGGCGTCGCGGCAGCGGGCGCCGCGGCAGCGGGCGAGGAAGGCAGGGGCGCCGCGGGCAGCAGGCGCCGCAGGCAGGGGCGTCGCGGCCCCGGGCGCCGCGGGCGTGGGCGCCGCAGGCAGGGGCGCCGCGGCAGCGGGCGAGGAAGGCAGGGGCGCCGCAGGCAGGGGCGCCGCGGCAGCAGGCGCCGCAGGCAGGGGCGTCGCGGCCCCGGGCGCCGCGGGCGTGGGGCGCCGCAGGCAGGGGCGCCGCGGCCCCGGGCGCCGCAGGCGAGGGCGTGGGCGCCGCAGGCGAGGGCGTCGCAGGCATGGGCAGCGCAGGCGTGGGCGGCGAGGCCCCGGGCGCCGCAGGTGAGGGCGGCGCAGGCGCGGGCGGCGCGGCCCCGGGCGCCGCGGGCAGAGGGCGCCGCAGGCGGGGGCGGCGTGGTCCCGGGCGGCGCGGCAGGGGCGCCGGGCGTCGCGGGCGTGGGCGCCGTGGTCCCGGGCGGCGCGGCAGGGGCGCCGGGCGTCGCGGGCGAGGGCGCCGGGGTCCCGGGCGGCGCGGCAGTGGGCGCCAGGGCGTCGGGCGCCGCGGGCAAGGGCGCCGGGGCGCCGGGCGGCGCGGCAGGGGCGCCGGGCGTCGCGGGCATGGGCGCCGTGGTCCCGGGCGGCGCGGCAGGGGCGCCGGGCGCCGCAGGGGGAGGCGCATGTGGTTTTGCAGGCATTAGAGGCTCAGGCGGTTTCGCAGCAGCTGGCGCCTCAGGTGGCGCCCAGTCTTTCGGCATCTCTGCCAGGGAAGAAACAATAGTAGGGGGAGGTCATGCCGAGGGCACTCCTTCTTCAGACACGCTGGGCAAGTTGCGTCCGCGTTCTAAAGGAAAAATGGTAAGCGATGATGACAGACCCAAGGTGAGTACCATTAGTACCACAGTCAGCAATGATGATATTTCCAGTTTCATCACTCTTTATCATATTCCTTCCACCGTGATTTGTCGCCGGGCCGAAATTGATGAGCCAGCTTGTGATGACGCATCGGGTGACATTGTTATTTATGAGGATATGCTTGAAGCTGGGCTGAGATTCCCTATGCCCCCCTCCGTTTGTCGAATTCTTCATTACTTCTCCCTGACTCCGGGGAGATTAGTACCCAATGGATGGAGGATCATGCTGGGTTTTCTCGAGCTTTGGAGGAGAACACATAACGAGGAGGCATCTCCCCTGGAGCTCCATGCTGCCTATAGTTTATTCGAATCTCCGGCTCCTAACAGGGGATGGTATTATTTCACCCCCAAGGGCGGCAGACTGCTCACGGGATTGCGCTCTAACTGCCACAGCTGGAAATTTCGTTTCTTCTTTGTTGGTGGCGAGTGGGCCTCAGAGGCAGACAGGGCTCTGGTGCCCAAACAGTGGATCGACGCCAAAAGACCTGGTACGCCACTCATTATCATCTCCTCATCATTCATTTGCATTCATATGCCCATCATTTTATTTGTTCATTCTCTTTTTTATATAGAGTCACCTGTGCTCTCCGCGGATATAAAACGGAAACTGCAGGCTGTAAGAGATCATCCGGATAGAGATTTGGGTATTCTCTTTTCTAAAGAGGGTGACAGCCATCGTGGGCCCTCTGTTGACCCTTCTCCTCGTAGGACGGGTGAGCCTTCCCGGGCATCAACTAAGAGAAAAAGTAAGGAGCTTTCATCGGCTTAGGCGTACCTTTTCCTGATATTCTGTTTCTAACCATTCATTTTGCTTCCGCAGTGGTGGTTAATAGGGAGTTGGTCGAGGCCAAGGAGGCAATTGAAGATCGTCGTGCAAGTGCTAATACCCATCTTGCCAAGATATCGAGGATTGGTATTGCCCCGAGAAGGGATTCTCCTCGTGTGATGGTTGGTGATCTTCCTGTAACCACTCATCTAGTGGAGCCGCAGACGAGTTCTCCTGTCACTACCCATGTAGTGGCCCCCGCGGCTGTGCCTCATCAACCTAAAACTCCTCTGGTTTCTTCCGCCACATCTGTACCTCCTGCCCCTCCGTCTGGTCCCAAGCCGCTGACTCTTCGAGAGAAGTTTTGGAGATTCCCAGCTCGTGACGATATTAATCGGGTCAGCGCCCTTAGCACAGAGGGGATGATAAACGCTTATCTAGAAGGTTTATCTCAGGTAAAAGGTTGTCTGAATTTTCTTCAGGTTTTCCTTCCGTATATGCATTCTCATTTCGCTTGATTTCTTCTTGCTCCAGATGTCTGCATCATCCATATATTTATTTTCGAAGGCTGAGTTGTTCGGTAAGCTGAGACAGGAGAATGCAGGTATTCATAGGGATCTCTCTGCAAGTCAAGGAAAAATTGCTGAACTAGAAGCCGCCAGGAAGACTTATGATGCTGATCTTCTAGCAGCCCGGGAGAGAGCAAACAGGCTTGAGATTGAGCTCTCAACGGCTCACATGAGGGCGACCAAGGCTGAGGCTGAGCTAGTGGCGACGCGCGAGGGTGCTTTGCTCAGTGAGACCGAGCTACGGAAGGCCCGTGAGAGGACTTCGCTCAGTGAGGCTGAGGTTGTGAAGGCCCGCGAGAGGGCTTCGCTCAGTGAGGCTGAGGTTATGAAGGCCCGCGAGAGGGCTTCCCTCAGGGAGGCTGAGTTTGTGAAGGACCGCGAGAGGACTTCACTCAGAGAGGCTGAGCTCGTGGAGGCCCGAAAGGGGGCAGAGCTCAGAGAGGCTGCTTTGAAGGTAGAGCTGAGGGCAGCAGAGGAGAGAGCTATCCAGGCTGAAAATGACTTGGAGGACGGCCTGGCTGATGCTGAGAACAGCCTCGCCGATGGATTTATTGCTGGTTATGACGAGCTCCGGAGAAAGATTACCGCAGCATTTCCCGATATCGACTTCTCGCGCTTTAAGGCGAGTGAGGCGCCTGATGAGGCGCCTACCGACGAGCCTGATGGCAGCAGGGGGAGCTCAGGTGATTATGAGGATGATGGCGAGGATGAGGGGGATAAGGAGAGTGACTAGGCCCATATGTATTTTTTTTTGTTTGGCAATTTATAGCCTATTGAAAGGAGCACATTTCTGTAATAATATGTTTATTTCATTTATAGTCTATTGAACAATGAAATGGGAAATAAACAATTTTTATGCTTTTTGTACATTGGCCCATTTGTCACTGGTAATACCTCTTCAGATGTTCCGCATTCCACGGATGGAGCAGGGCCTTACCATCAGAATTTTGGATTCTGTATGTGCCTGGCCTTACTACTTCTGTCACGAGATAAGGTCCTTCCCAATTTGGCCCTAGCTTTCCTTCGCGAGAGTCTTTAGTAGCGAGGATCACCTTTTTCAGGACTAGATCTCCTGGCTGAAAAGAACGAGGCTTCACCCTCGAGTTGTAGTGTTTTGCCATGCGCCGCTTGTATTCTGCATTGCGGACCGTGGCCATCTCCCTTGCCTCCTCTACCAAGTCGAGGTTGATGCGGAGTCCTTCCTCGTTGTTGATTTGGTCTTGGAGGTGGACCCTGAGGGAGTGTACGCCAATTTCGACAGGGATGACTGCCTCGGTCCCAAAAGCTAGCGAGAAAGGAGTCTCGCCAGTAGGGGTTCTCGGCGTAGTTCTGTATGCCCATAATACCCCTGGTAGCTCGTCAACCCAAAGACCCTTCGCCCCTTCGAGCCTGGTTTTTAGGTTGCGAAGAACTGTTCGGACCATGACTTCTGCTTGCCCATTTGCTTGGGGGTGCGCTGGACTGGAGTGGGGCTGCTTGATCTGGAGGTCGGTGCAGAAAGTGTTGAAGAGTTTGTTGTCAAACTGCTTGCCATTATCACTGACGATGGCGCTAGGTATCCCAAATCGACAGACTATGTTTTTCCAAACAAAGTTTTTTACATTGAAGTCTGTGATCTTGGCCAAGGGTTCTGCCTCCGCTCATTTTGTGAAGTAGTCAATGGCAATGACTACAAACTTGCATTGGCCTTTGCTCAAAGGGAGGGGGCCCAGAATATCTATACCCCATTTGGAGAAAGGCCATGGGCTAAAAATGGAAGTCAACTCTTCTGGTGGCTGCCTGGTTACAGTGGCGAAGCACTGGCACTTGTCGCACTTTTGAGCAAATTCTTTGGCGTCCTTCGCCATGGTTGGCCAGAAGAATCCCTGCCTTAGTGCTTTGTGGGCGAGGGAGCGTCCTCCAGAATGGTTCCCACATATTCCTTCGTGGATTTCACGAAGAGCGTAATCAGCATCCTCGGGGGAGAGGCAACGCAGTAGTGGTAGGCAATAACCCTTCTTGTAAAGGATATTTTACAGAAGGGTGTATCTGGAAGCCCTCATTCTGAGTCTCTTCGCTTCAAGGCGGTCCTCTGGTTCGGTGCCCTCTTGGAGGAAAGCCTTTATTGGTGTCATCCAATTTGGCTCGCTGCCCTCTGACGCACAGTTGATGTTTCCAACCACTACATCTAACTTGCTCCTCTCCAACTGATGCCCGATGAGTGTAGGTTCTGTGGATGAGGCCTCCAATGACGAGGCGAGCCTAGCCAGTGCGTCTGCTGCAACATTTTGTCCTCGAGGAATATGGCAGATCTGAAAGCATTGAAAACTTTTGACCAATTCTTTGACCATATTGAGGTAGTCTTGCATCCTTTCCTCCTTTGCCACGAATTCGCCATTTATTTGATTCACCACCAATTGTGAATCGCTGTGAGCAAGAACTGATTTGGCGTCCATTTCGATCGCCAACCTCAGTCCTGATAAGAGTGCCTCATACTCGGCCTCATTATTTGATGCAATGAAGTGGAGCTTCACTGCATACTTGATGGGTGTACCATCAGGGCTGATCAGGATGAAGCCAGCTCCGCCTCCGTCTGTGGTTGCCGAACCATCAACATACAATTTCCAGACCGGTAAAGGCGGGGCGATCGACCTCTGGGGAGGTTCCTGGGCGCTTTGGAGAAGAGGCTGGGCGCCCGAGGGAAGCTGGGCGCCCAGGGTTTGAGGAGCGCCCAGAGCTTGAGGGAGGAGCTGGGCGCCCGGGGCTTGGAGAAGAGGCTGGGCGCCCGAGGGAAGCTGGGCGCCCAGGGTTTGAGGAGGGAGTGAGGCGCCCGGGGCTTGGAGGAGAGGCTGGGCGCCCGAGGGAAGCGCGGCGCCCAGGGTTTGAGTGAGATCTCGGGCGCCCAGAGCTTGAGGGAGGAGCTGGGCGTCCGGGGCTTGGAGAAGAGGCTGGGCGCCCGAGGGAAGCTGGGCGCCCAGGGTTTGAGGGAGATCTCGGGCGCCCAGAGCTTGAGGGAGGAGCTGGGCGCCCGGGGCTTGGAGGAGAGGCTGGGCGCCCGAGGGAAGCTGGGCGCCCAGGGTTTGTGGGAGATCTCGGGCGCCCAGAGCTTGAGGGAGGAGCTGGGCGCCCGGGGCTTGAGGGAGGAGCTGGGCGCCCGGGGCTTGTTCCACCGCTGTTTCATCTACTTGATTTTCACCATAAGTGAATTCAGCTACGAAGTCAGCTAGAGCCTGTGCTTTGATGGCAGACCTTGGTTGATATTTAACATCAAACTCTCCCAGCTCTACCGCCCACTTCACAAGTCTTCCAGCTACATCAGGTTTCCCCAAAACTCTTTTCAGAGGTTGATCTGTTACTACCACCACGGTGTGGCCCTGAAAATAGTGTCGTAAACGTCTTGCAGTGGAGATGAGGGCGAGGGCCAGTTTTTCGAGCTCCGGGTATTTGGACTCTGCCCCTCGGTAGGCTCTGCTCACATAGTAGATAGGCTTTTGTGCTCCGTCCTGATTCTTTACGAGAACAGAGCTCACAGCTGAGGGTGAAGCCGAAAGATACAGGTACAGCACTTCGCCTGGTGTAGCATGCGAGAGGAGAGGGGGAGCGGTCAGGTAAACTTTGAGCTTCTGGAATGCTTCTTCAGCCTCGGGCCCCCATTGGAATGTTTTGCGGAGGATCTTGAAGAAGGGTAAGCACTTGTCTGCAGATTTGGAGACAAATCTGCTAAGTGCCGCAATCCTTCCATTGAGGCGCTGCAGCTCCTTTGTGGAAGAAGGTGACTTCATATCTAATACGGCCTTGATTTTATCTGGGTTCGCCTCGATCCCCCTCTGGTCGACCATAAAACCTAAGAATTTTCCAGATCCTACACCAAAGACACACTTCTCAGGATTCAATTTCATGCGAAAAAGCCTGAGAGTGTCAAAGGTCTCTTGTAGATGGGCGATATGGTCGGCTGCGGCGAGGCTCTTCACCAGCATGTCGTCTACGTAAACCTCCATGGTCCGCCCGATTTGAGAGTGGAACATCTTGTTCACTAGACGTTGATAGGTGGCGCCCGCATTCTTCAGTCCGAAAGGCATGACCCTATAACAGTAGGTTCCTTTCGGGGTGATGAATGATGTCTTCTCCTGATCCGGAGGGTGCATGCTAATCTGGTTGTATCCAGAGTATGCATCCAAAAACGAGAGCAGTTCATGACCTGCCGTGGCGTCGATGAGGAGGTCAATCCTTGGTAGGGGGTAGCTGTCCTTTGGGCACGCTTTGTTAACCTCCGAGAAGTCAACGCACAGGCGCCATTTTCCGCTGGACTTCTTCACCATCACCACATTTGAGAGCCATTCAGGGTAGGCTACTTCCCTGACAGCCCCGTTCTCCAGCAACTTTCCCACTTCATTGTCCATTGCTTGGGCCCTTTCTGTGGAGGCCCCTCTAAGCTTTTGTCGGACAGGCTTGTAGCCAGGGTCGACATTGAGGCGGTGGGTTGCGACGTCGGGATCAATCCCTTCAAGATCCGCATGCGACCATGCGAAAACATCCGTATTACTTCTTAAGAAGTCTGTCAGCTGGCGGGCCCGATCCTCAGGGAGAGAAGAGCCAATTTGTACTCTCTTGGCTGGGAAGTCTTCATCCAGGATCACTGAGGTGAGCTCCTCGACTGGTTCTCCTCTCTCTGCTGTGGTCTCATCTCTTGGGTCCGAGATTTCGACCTGTAACGCCTCCTGTGTTTTCTTGGCCTTCATAGAGGAGACGTAGCATTCCCTTGCAGCTACTTGATTCCCTCTTACCTCTCCGATCCCATTAGGAGTTGGAAACCGGAGGATGAGATGAAACGTAGAGAGGACCGCTCTTAAGGCATTAAGAGTTGGACGCCCCAGGATGATATTGTAAGCCGATGCGCAGTCAATCACCAGGAAATTGACCATTGTTGTGGAAGTTCGAGGCGCAGTCCCGGCTGTGACTGGCAGTGTGATTGCCCCAAGGGGATACACCTTCTCTCCCGAAAAGCCGATGAGAGGAAACTTGACGGGCTGCAACCTCTCCCGTCCCAGCCTCAGCTTGTCATAAGTGTCTACAAACAGAATGTCTGCAGAGCTTCCACTGTCTACCAGGATCCTATGCACTTGAAAATTGGCGACCGTCATCGTGAGCACTAGAGGGTCGTCGTGAGGGTGCTGGGTCCCCTCCAAATCCTTGTCTGAGAAGGATATAACTTCATTATTTCCATGCCTTGGCGCCTTGGACGGGCGTGCCTCCTCAGGATGCCTTGCCTTTCTGGCATGGGCCTTCATGGCCGAGAACGACTCTGTTAGCCCTCCAGAAATTGTTCGGATTTCTCCGATCGGTTGCTGATTTTCCTGATTGTGAGGTGGAGGTGGTGGAGGTGCTTGTCCCCTGCCGGCAACATACTGACGTAGGTGGCCGTGCTGGATGAGATCCTCAATCTGGCGTTTGAGCTCGTAGCAGTCGTCAGTGTCATGGCCATGGTCGCGGTGGAAGCGACAGTATTTGTTCGGATTCCTCCGATTCGGAGGAGACCTCATCTTTCCTGGCCATTTTATGGCTGGGTCATCTTGTATTTGGAACAAAATCTGCTCCACCGTGGCCGTGAGAGGCGTGAACGCCAGCCTGTCCCTTTGCGGAGCGGGACCAAGCCGGTCTCTGACAGGTACTCTCTCTGTCTTGCTCCGCTTGTTGCTATCTTCCTTCTTCTCGTCTCTGCTCCTCTCTTTTCCCTTATTGCTCGCTCTGGAGGATTCTCCGCGCCTTGCCCTGGTGATGTCTTCCGCATTCATATACTTTTGGGCTTTGGCCAACAGTTCCGAGAAGCTCTTCGGCGGGCGTTTCATTACGGAAAAGAGAAAGCTCGAGGAACGGAGGCCTCCAAGGAAAGCCGTCATGGAGACTTTGTCGTCGGGCTCCTCGATTTGGAGTACCTCTTCGTTAAAACGAGTGAGGTAACTCCTTAGGCTTTCAGTCTCCTCCTGCTTTATACTAAGCAGGTGTGTTGCGGGCTTCTGGTGGCGGCGCCCACCTATGAAGTGCGAGACGAAAGACTTGCTCAACTCTCCGAAGGTGGCGATGGATGCTGAGGGGAGATTTGCGAACCACAGGCGGGCAGAACCTTTCAGAGTGGTTGGAAAGGCTCTGCACATTATCTCGTCAGGGATGTTATGGAGCTGCATCCTGGTTTTGTAAGTTTCAAGATGGTCTAATGGATCCTTCCTCCCATCGAAGGTCTCCATAGACGGCATCTTGAACTTCCTTGGAAGTGGGTAATGTACTATATGGGGTTTGAACGGTGTATCCGTCCGCCCGACTAGATAATCCACAGTCTCTGGTGCCTGGGCCTTCATTGCATTGAAGACATCGCCCAGTTGATTCTGCATCTCTTTGATTTTTTCTTCCCAGTGAGTGTGAAGTTCCCTGGACGGACCAGGGAAATAGCTTTCATCTTCCAGGAAGTGATTCTCACTTCCCCCTTCTTGGAAGTGAGAGTCCTCGTCGTCCTGAGGGAAGGGTCGAGGTGGTAATCCTCCATGGGCTCTACCATGGGGTGGAGGAACTTCGTGGTCATGGAAGCTCTGATGTGCTCCTCGGCCATGGAGGCCATGATGTGGTCCTCGACCTTGGACGCCATGATGAGGGGCGCCCAAGTGAGGTGCTCTTCTCTGGGCGCCGAGAGTATGGGCGCCTTGGTGTGGTGCTGCTCCGTCTTGGGCTCCTGGGAGACGGGCGCCCTGGAGAGGTGCTCCATCCTGGGCGCCTGGGAGTTGGGCGCCCAAGGGATGGGCGCCGCCCGGGAGATGGGCGCCTGGGAGATGGGCGCCCGGGAGGGGTGCTCCATCCTGGGCGCCTGGGAGATGGGCGCCCGGGGGATGGGCGCCCGGGTGAGATGCTCCACCCTGGAGTGCTCCTCCTTGTCCCGCCAGCATGAGTTGCAAGATTTGTTGGTTTTGGGCCAACAGTTGTTGCATGGTTTCCAGCATCTGCTGAGGAGTCGGTGCAGGGGGGAGAGTATTCGGAGAGGGGTTACCCGGTGGAGGACCATTGTTTCCCTGGGTAGGGGAGCCCGGGCGCCTGGAAGGACCCGGACCTGTAGCTTGGACGGGATTGTCTTCTCGTCTTACGGATCTTGTGCTGATCACCATGATTTTTAAAATAGGATGAGAACTTTTGTTCGGTTCCCACAGACGGCGCCAAACTGATGATGCCAAAAATAGGTTTTCGGACACCACCGGTCAAGTAATAAATGCTAGGTGAGTAAATGAGAGAGAGAGAGGGAACTTATAGTGGTTCGGTCTGTGTGACCTACGTCCACTTTGAATATGGTGATCTTTGATTGATAAGATGGATTACAAGCGAGAGAGAGAGAGGTGAGTAAGAGTTTTTTCATTGCCCCTCAAGTGATGAGGAGACCCTGAATTTATACACTTCCCCAGCAGATGGGATTCAAAAATAAAGTAACGTCTCTCTGGAGCCTGGAGCCTCAGACGTGTCATTGAGGAACGAGCAAGGCGGAGGGCTTGGAGCGCAACGTCTCTCAGAACCTGAAGCCTCAGACGTGTCCTCAAGGCGGCCTCAGACGTGTCCTCGAGGAGCGAGCAAGGTGGAGGGCAGGTGAGAGTTTCTTCGCGAGAAGAGCGGGTGAGGGGAGGACTTCGTTGTGATGACTCGGAGGCCTTGACGTGACGAGGCTTCCTTCAACGAGTTTCGAATATCCGCTGAGCTAAACTGGCCTGACCCATGACCTTGGACGGACCGGGTTGTCTGGACCTGACTCTTTACCACAATCCGGGTTGGGCCTGACCCATCAAATAGTACCAAGTAGTTGATGAACTTCCCATTCTGAGAGGCACTCTAGTCACGATGACCGTTGGTTTATGCGAAGAACCAAGCGAACAACAAAGAGAAGAAACGAAGAAGAAGAAGACCTGAGAGCTTGGAGATTGAAAGAGAATGAAAGGAAGACCGATCTGTGATAGAAGAAATGAGAGGTGAGATAAATGCTTGGAGGAGACGATTGCAGTTTTTTTCTGTTTGTAAGAAGGAAGAGAAAATCGATCTAGGTTTTAGTTTCTCTTTTGAACTCAGTTTTTCCCAAATTGAAAGAAGCTCCCCATGCATTAATTTTATTCCTTTCAACAACAGGTCAACGCTGAGTTGGCATTCTTTTTCTCAATTTGTCCGCGTGCCGCCCTCTCATTCATCCAAATAGGGTTCCTCTGTTTGGAAGAAGCTGGGGATCCAGACTCTCTTATGTGAGGTCAGTATAGGAGCCCCAGTATCCCAGTGGTAGGAGAAAGTCTTTTTCTATATTTCACAAATTTGATTCCAATAAAAGTTGTTCGTGCATTTAAGATATTCTATCCTAGTTTAGATATATGAGGGCTCAGGTCTAAAGCTTTGTCCACCAAAGCTCAATTCTAAGCCCAAGATCAGATTGCGTTTTCATGCAGGCCTATACGTGCGCTCAAAGTTAGGCCAGTTTTAAGTTTAGTTGATTGAGCTTTTTTTTTGGGCATTTAAAAAAATGAAGACGTGGAGAGGAAAAATTTGCATATGGTTTTCATCGATATAGAAAAAGCCTACGACAGGGTATTTAGTGATTTAATTTGATGAGTTTTATATAAAAGGAATGTCTCAAAAGGGCATATTGAAATTATTAAAGATATATATGAAAGAGCAGTAACGAGTGTAAGAACTACTTGTGGAGAGACATGGGAGTTCCTAGTGACCATATGTTTGTATTAGAGTCGGCCCTAAACCCTTATCTCTTTGCACTAATTATGAATGAATTAACCGCTCATATTTAAGAAGAGGTACCTTGGTGCAAGTTATTTGCTAATGATATTGTGTTGGTAGATAAATCAAGAGATGGCGGGAGGCTTTAGAATCCAAAGGCTTTAAAATAAGCTGTACGAAGACGGAATATATGGATTGCAATTTCAGTGGACATATAGAAAGAGCTGAAACTAATATGATAATTGAAGACTATGTGATGCCAAAAAGTAATTCTTTCTGCTATTTTCGCTCTATAATTAGTAAGAATGGGGAGATTGATGAAGATGTCAAATATAGGATAAAAACGGGTTGATTGAAGTAGAGACTTTCTTCTAGAGTGCTTTGTGAGCGATGAATGTAATAAGATTGAATGAGAAATTTTACAAGACAACGATTATACCAGCTATGACCCATGGAGCGGAATAGTGGCCAATTAAAAAGCAACATAAGCACAAAATGGATGTAGATGAGATGAGAATGTTGAGGTGGATGTGTGGTAAAACCAGGAAGGATAAAATTAAAAATGAGCGCTTTTGAGAGCATTTGGAAGTAGCAACAGAATGAGATAAAGTTAGAAAAATCCGTTTGAGATGGTTTGAGCATGTCTAATGTAGGCCGGCAACAACGCCGATAATGAAAAATTTGGCTATGAAGGTTGATGGCCCATCATTAGGTATATGGGTAGGCCAAAAGAAAATGTGGATAGATGTTGCAAAAATAGATATGAGGAAGTATAACTTATCTGATGATTTATCTCAAGATAGATTAGAATGGAGAAATATAATTCATGTAGCCGATCTTAATATAACTGAGACAAGTCTATGATGATGATGATTTTAAAAAAAGGACCTTTTTCAGGGAAAAAATTATCATTGGCATGCTATTCAATCAACAATGGAAAAAAAAAAGGGTGTGTTTGTGTGATGAGATAATTGTTCCGATTTTGGATAATATTTTGTTAGTTGTTCACATTCTTTATTTTCTCACCTTGTAAAAAAGGAAAAACATGAACTGATTTTCCTTCATAGACATGAATTTAATTTCTAAGGAATTTAATTTCTAATGTAAAGGGTAAAAATGCATGATTCCTCTCTCTCATGTGGATAAATAAATTTTTCGAGTGTGAAATCCTCATTTTACAAACCAACTAGTCTCTTTCCAAGAGCATGTTTAATAGAGTGAAATTCTCTTAAATTTCTGAAAAACACTCTATTTTTTTTTTGTTGAGAAATAATAAAATTATTCTTATATCATTTTTCAAAATTCTTCCTTAACAAATCATTTACTTGAAATAATCAATTCCAATCCCGTCGGCCTAGTGGGGCCACTTCAATTTCAATGCATGATGCTGATGGTTAGAATTGGGTATTCAGAAATCGCTAAAACCTAGCTTCGTAAGTTTCTAATTTCTGCTCGCCACCATATCTCACATTGCAATCTCTCCATCGTTTCGTTTGCAGAAGATTATTAAGTAGGGCGTTAATGGCCGCTTCATTTCGTTCGATTTCTCGCGCGAGAACAGTGATTGCTCCAGTGAAAAAGGATACTACTACTACTCCTACTCCATTCACTGTCTTTTCAGATTCATTTTCAAATCCCGATGACACATCGAGCCGAACCCAGTTCTTTGATCTTGTGAAAGATCGAAGTAAATCAGGGAATTTGAAGCTTCCTGATGCATTGGGTTTGTTCGATCGTATGGTCCTCATGAAACCCTTGCCCCCAGTTTTCCTTTTCAATCATGTGTTGGGGGCTGTAGCCAGAATGAAACATCATTCGACTGTTGTTGCTCTCTATATGAGGATGAATTCGATTGGGATTATACCAGAAATAGTTACCCTGAACATTGTGCTCAACTGTTACTGCCGATTGAAGAGGGTCGATCTGGGGTTCTCCATTTTTGGAAACATCCTTAAACGGGGTATGGAAGCGAATGCGGTTAGCTATGGCACCATCATAGATGGGTTCTGCAAGAGTGGGAAGGTGTATGCTGCTCTTCAGATGCTCAAGGCAATGGAGAAGGGAAGATGTAGACCAGACACTATTATATATACGAGCATCATAGATAGCCTTTGCAGAGAGGGGTTGATGAAAGAGGCCAGGGAACTCTTTTCAGAAATGAGGGAGAAGGGGTATGAACCTACCACAGTTACATACAATGCCGTCATCAATGGGCTTTGCAAGATGGGACACGTGAATGCTGCTCTCCGTTTGTTGAGGGAGATGCAGAGGATAAAATACGAGGCTGATACTTACACATACAGCACCATCATTGACCTTCTATGCAGAGAAGGGCTTTTGGATGACGCCTACTCACTCTTTAATGAAATGGTTGGTTATCATATTTCACCAAATGTGATCACTTTTAACTCTTTAATTCAGGGATTTAGCACTGTGGGTCAGTGGAATGAAGTCGGAGAATTACTCAAAGTAATGAAAATTTGGGATATATCTCTGGATGCCTCTACTATCACCATAATATCGAATGCTTTATGTAAAGAGGAGAAAGTGGAAGAAGCACATAAATTTCTGAACAAGATGATTGAAGAAGGTTGGAAGCTCAACACAATTCACTATAATACATTGATGAATGGTTATTGTTTGCTAGGGAAAATGAAGATGGCAATGGAAGTCTTTAGGTCTATGATGGCAGATGGGATTGAGCCTAGTGTGCACTCATACAGTATCTTGATTCATGGGTACTGCAAAACTAGGAAAATAAATGCAGCCCAAAGCCTCTTCAAAGAGATGCAATGTAAGGGGTTGGTACCTGACAATGTTACATACAATACTCTTTTGGGTGGTTTTCTTAATGCGGGCAATGTTAAAGCAGCAAGAGCTCTCGTAGATAAGATGGAAGCTTCTGGCCCAAGTCCTGATCATGCTACATACATTATATTGTTGGATGGACTTTGCAGCAAAAATCATATTGTAGAGGCATTGAATGTGTTCCAAGATATGCGTAATAAGTTCCCATCATCTATCGAAGCTTATAATATCCTCATTGATGGTTTGTGCAAAGCAGGGAAAATTGAAATGGCAAAAGAGCTATTTGATGAAATTCCCGACAAAGGTTTTGTGGCTGATGTGTTTACATATACTATAATGATCAATGGCCTTTGCAAAGATGGTTTGATGGAGAAGGCTAATGAGCTATTTTGTCAAATGGAGAAAAATGGTTGCGTACCTAACGTTTTCACATTCAATGCAATTCTTCTTGGTTTTGTTAAAATTAATGAGATCCAAAAGGCACTGGAGTTTCTCCATATGATGCATAAGAAAGATGTTTTGCCAGATGAAGAAACCATGTCTATTGTTGTTGACTTGCTCTCAAAGGGCGGGGAATATAAAAAATATATGGAATGCATGCCTACTTTTCCGAAACATCTTAGAACTTAGAAGAGATGTGATGCAAGTTGTGAGGTCAGTGCCTTCTCTTCATGCCTCTGATTTGTCGGGTTAAGATGTTGGCAAGGAATAACAAGCGTGGTTTTGTCAGGAAAAGATGCAATCATGATTTTGAGGATGGTGGGCACAGCAATCTTGGGCTTGGCTGTGGGCATTCATTTCTATATCAAATCTGCACAATGCATTTGAAGAATGCATGGGAAAGACATTCGAAACAAGTTGTCAGCGAAGCGAGGGCTTTAACCAATCTGTCTTAATGTAGTCTGTCTTGCCAATTCAGAAGGTATTGTTGTCTCGTAGCTTATTTGCTGTTTTTCTTCCTTATTTTGTGTGATTCTGTCACTATTCCTGAAGGATGCACCAAGTACTTGTATGTGAGAGAGAGAGAGAGAGAGAGAGAGAGAGAGAGAGAGAGAGAGAGAGAGAGAGAGAGAGAGAGAGAGAGAGAGAGAGAGAGAGAGAGAGAGAGAGAGAGAGAGAGATGCGTTCTATTAAAGTGTACTCATTTTCATGTTATGCATAAGGTGCTTTTCCATGAAATCCTTACATCCAAATTTTGCATAAGTCCATTTAGTTCAAATATAAAACATCTATGGACGGTTTTGAGTGGCTGGGCATTAGAATCATTATTATTTCAGACTTTTGCAGTGTTTGCTGAAATTTGTGAAATTTCTGTAGACAGGATGTAAGGCCTAATCTTACTGTATTCTGGTTCTGTACAATTTTACACTGGCGCTTGGTAGTTTGTCTTTGTTTTGAGCTTGGATCAATTGTAATTGCAGTTAGGGATGGCTCTGGCAATTCTGGGCTGTATCAATATTGCATTCAACAGAACT
The DNA here is from genome assembly GCA_012931725.1 of Litsea cubeba. NCBI lineage: Eukaryota > Viridiplantae > Streptophyta > Magnoliopsida > Laurales > Lauraceae > Litsea > Litsea cubeba. The sequence goes on from CM022946.1 coordinate 15,192,513, forward strand.
TCTCTTCTGGTGGGTCTACTGTAAAGCATATATAGTGATGGGTTTTTGGGATGGGGTGGGAGGAGTGTTGATTGTGATGGATAATTTCAAATAATTGGTAAGGATGAAAAAAAAAATATTAATTGTATAGAAACTGAAACTAAGAAACAAAATAATAATTAGCCGAGTAAAGACAAAAAAGATGTTAATATATTTGTGGTAAAAAAGATGATGAAGAAAATTTGTCAAAAATTGAAAAGTCCACATCACTGTAGAAAGGAAAAAAATTTAAATCATGTGGTAAGCAAAGAAAAAAGAAGTTGGTGAGTGTAATTGCCTAGAGAACCTAAAATGCTCTTACCATGTGTATCATGGCGAAGTGAGAGGACAGGTTAGTACATCAAAAAAAAAAAAAAATAAAAAAATAAAAAACTTCAAAAAAAAAGAAAAAGAAAAGAAGAGAAGAGCCCGACACTTTCCTTTCGTTTGGCATGCTAAATCTATGAATATTTATGAAGAAAGTGACATTTGTGATTTTATATTTCAATCCATGAAAATAGCTATGTTTGGGTTTTTGACAATTATATGTTGGCTGTCAACTCACCTAATGCAACCCTTCAGGTATGAACTATAGACAGTACATTTATATATTAGAGTTTATCGTCAAATTGATGGTGATGGTGGCAATCATATTCAAGACCTGTTTGTTTTCTTGATATTGAATTCCTACTATTTTAAGCTATGTCTTCCTTAGCGAGGATATTGCTAATTCACGAAGTAAAGGTGAACATCCACAAACGAGTACCAAACAGTCTCGCCCTTTGGTAAGGAAATGATTACCCAGCAATCACATTAGTAAATCAAATCCTAGGAAAGTGAGGATCCCCATCTACATCTCCGCCCCATATTCATTGTTCATTGTTAGAACCTATTTTATCCTATAATCCTAGGAACTCAATACAAAATAGACAAATGTGCCTAAGTGATATTGAACGTTGTTGTATTTCTGGAACAAAGAAAGCAAGCACATGACGAAGTACTAATGCGCAGTGAAGAAGGAAGCGTTTGATTGACAGTCAGCCATAAGAACTTGCTTACTCTTTAAAATGATACAGCTGCAGGGCTGTTTAATAAATCACATAAGTTGCTGGGCTGTTTATGCAAATAAAAAAAATTGCACTTCATAACAGTGCACAAAAAAAAAAGTGTCTCGTGTGAGTTATTTGGGCTAGATAGTTGAAGATCCAGATGGCCCCAAACCCAACTGCAACCAACACAATCATGGTCGCCCATGAGTGTACAGGCAGCAGGCAGGGCCCGCCTTTCCATCAGATGGGCCAGGTGTGCCCCGTGATCAATTTCATGGAAAGTGTCTGAAATGACACCCATTTTAGAAATCTGCTGGATTTCTCAATCTCTTGCTAATTAGTAGTTAATTTCCTTCCATTATGTTATTAGGATTTACTAATTATTGTCTCAAGGCAGAATCTTTGGATATTATTTCTTGTAATTAGGTGATCTAGGCTTATTAGTGTTGCAAGGGTCGACAGGGCCTTACTAGTTAATAGTCAACATATTCAAGACAGAGTAACAGTTTGTTATTTTCTGAGTTTCTGCATCTCTCTGCATTTCTTTCATCTGTCCTTTATTATTCTGGGTGTTCTTGGTGCTTATGTTGAAGATCAGTGTTGATGGCGTAGCCTGGAGAATACGGTGAAGATCTACACCTCCGACGGTGAGATCGAGCCCTAAGACTCAAAACCCTAAGATCACTTAGGGAAAATACCCCAAAGGGGAACTCACGAGAACTTCTCTGAACTTTTCTTAAAAATATAGCATAAACATTACAATAGGGGACTCCTCTATATATACAGAGTAATAATACTGTTTCTTAATAACCAAGACATTCTAAAATAACTCTCTAATATCTCTAAGTAAATCAAATCCTAAAATCTCAAATTACTAAAATTACTAAACTATTTAAAGAAAACAAATCATCCTTGTTGGGGTCCATTAGGGGCCCACTTCTTCTTGGATCTCACTGCATCAAGTGTGACTAGATTTTTCTTTTCCAAGGAGTTGAATCATAGTGGCATTGTAACAGTCCTGTTACATGGCTACTGCAGTCCTTAGGAACAGCCAGTAGACTGTTATGTGGCTTTTTTGTTACCTATGACTGCGTCAGGTGGTATCAGAGCCACTGCTTCCGCCCGCCGTCGTCACACAATTCTTTCTATTGTTGTGGAAGTCTCTGATCTAGTTATGAATCCCAGAGGGAGAGGTCGAGGCCGCGATGCAGGTGTACGGCAAAGGGGATTTGCAAGGGTACATTGACACCATTGACAACAGATTTTGGGCAATAGAAGAACAACTGCGAGCGATCATTCAGCAACTCGCAGATCCAGGGGAGAAAAGAGCTCCTACATATTCTAGCGAAGGGGGTTCAGATGAAAGTGAGGTTAACCCATTTCATCAGCGAATCCCGAGGGATGATCACCATGGGCAGAGAAGACGGGAGGACCGGGTGACGATTTCAGCCTCAAAATTGAGATCTCGGAATACCACAGTAGCATCCGTGGTGATGACTTCGTCGAGTGGATTAAAGCCATTGAGCGTATCTTCGAGTATCGAATGATACCAGATGATTGCAAAGTCAAGATAACTTCCATGCGATTGTGAGGTCAAGCTTCATCTTGGTGGGAACAGACAAAAACCACTAGGGAGAGGCGCGAAAAGCGCAAAGTGACTTCGTGGGAGAAGATGAAGTCCCTGATGCATGAGGCCTTTTTACCAGTCGACTATGTGTAGTCCTTGTTCCACAGATTGCTGCACATTCAGGAGGGAGACATGACAATTGAGGAGTATGCAGAGGAATTTCATTAGCTTGTTGCTCACAACGACTTGATTGAGTTGGAAGAACAGTTGGTGGCACATTTCCTCGATGGACGTAGGACTTGTTTGGCATCTCTACTCTTTTTTGGATAGACCCATCAAAATAGATCCATTAAAAAAAGAGCTATAAAAAAAAAGATGCTAGAATCAAAAGAAGTGTTTGGTGATGCAAAGATCTTTGTTAAATAGACTTTTTTATATAAATGGTTGAAAGTTTTTCATAAATTTCTCGAGATCCACAAGATATCAAAGCCTTGAAAATTGATCCTATGGCCATGTTCAGCCTTCCAAAGAGATCTAACGGCCTAGATCTTGTGCTTGGGGCCCACATAATCCAGAAAATTGCATCCAATAGCTCACTTTTTTGCACATGTCTCCAGATTGGTGATGATCCAACGGCTGAAATTTGGTGTCATGGCCGTGTTTGATCTTTTTAACATTTCCAACGGTTTTAATCTTGATTTACACTCCCAGAAATGAAAAAAATTAGAAAAACGTTGCTGCTCATGGACAAATCCAATATTGATCATAATACATCAATGGCCTGATATTGTTTTACAAATATCTCGAGATCCACAAGGTATCAAGTCTTGAAAAATTGATCACAGCCGTTTTTAGCCTTCCAAAGAGATCTAGCAATGTAGATTTTGCATTTGGGGCCCATAGATTCCAGAAAATTGCTTCCAATGCTCACTTGTTTGCACATATCTCGAGATTGGTGTTGATCCAACAATTGAAATTTGGTGTCATGGATGTGTTTGATCTCATTTTCAACGGTTTGGATCTTGATTTACACTATTAAATTTTGAGAAAAATAAAAATAAAAAGGGACTAGGGCGTGAATGGCCAAGAACACTGTTCACCCGCCTCTTTTTTCTGACTTTACTTTCTACATGCTATCAATGGTGGGCTGTGGGAAATAGAGGCACTGCCTCTACTTCTCTACAAAAAAAAAAGAAAATAAAAAAAGAGGCTGCCAAATGCCTCTATCCTCAAAATCTCTACCCTATTTATAGATTTTGAAAAGTAGAGGCAAAATTTAGTGATGCCAAACAGGGGTTTCAGCCCGTTATTGCAGATATGATGGGCTCAACACCGATTTTCACAGTTGCAGAGGCATGTCAACAAGCTTGCCTTGCTGAGAAGCGACTCAAAAACCAATAGAGTCGCGGAAACCCATTCACCAGCCAATCAAAGGTGGGGGGCAGTCTATGATGCACGGATACTTCAAAATGGGCAACGTATCGTATCCGATACTTCACTTTTTACATTTAAAATCCGTGTCCCCGCTATGTTTATGGCGTGTCCCTGCCGTATCTGGGCATCATAGGGGGCAGTCGCCCTAAGTTTGAGTCATCACGACCAACTTGTGCGAGTCAGGCACCTGGAAGGCTGGAACTAAGACTAGCAATGACGAGGCAGCAGGAAGAACTGGAGAAAGGACTGTACGTTGTTATAAATGCAATGAAATCGGTCATATCTCCTTGTTGTGTCGTATAGCAAAACACCTTAGCCGATACTTCCAAGGGAAAGAGTGCTATGGCGGAATCTGAAGTCGAATCCAACTTAGAAGGAACTGATGATAGTAACGAAGGGATCATGGGAGATGGAGCGTAGACTCTAGTGATCCCGAAGACCCTCATGACTCCAAAGAAGCCAAAAGAGGATGGCTGGCTTTGCAACAAAATCTTTTACACCTCATGTACCATTAAGGAAAGGGTCTGCATTGTAATCGTTGATGGTGGTGGTTACGAGAACGTCCTTCATCGCAGAGGAGGCTGGTGACAAGCTTCAACTCAAGACCGAGAAGCATCCTTCACCATACAAACTCTCTTGGTTCAAAAAGGGAAATGAGGTAACCGTTCGTCGCCGTTGCTTAGTTTCCTTTTCTGTTGGAGGGGTCTATTTTGATAATGTCATGTGTGATGTGGTGCCTGAAATGGATGCATGTCACATTCTACTTGGCCGGACATGGCAAGATGAAAAGAGGACCCTTCATGATGAGTACCACAACACGTACACATTTTGGAAGGACAAAAAGAAATTGTACTTAGGCCTATGTGTGAGCAGATTCCATTCACATCGGACTCCGACAATGTGATGTTAACCTATTGACTCGGGCCAAATTTGTGGAGTGGGAGGGAAATGAACTCTTTTATGTGTTGATTGGAAACGAATTAAGTGGGGGAGCACCAATTCCGAAATTCCTCAAATCATTGATCGAGGGATATTCATACATTCTACCTGATGAGTTACCCGCTGGGTTGCCACCAATGTGGGATATTCAACAATGTATTGATTTAATTCCTGGAGCTAGTCTCCCTAATCACCCAGCTTATAGAATGAGCCCCAAGGAACATGAGGAAATTTATAAGCAAGTAATGGAGTTAATTGAGAGGGGGTTTGTCAGGGAAAGTATGAGCCTGTGTGCAGTACCGGCCTTACTAGCCCCGAAGAATGATGGATAGTGGCGTATGTGCATTGATAGCCTGCCCATAAATAAATCACAATTAAATACTGTTTTCCAATACCAAGATTGGATGATATGTTGGTTATGTTGGCGGGTGCTAAAGGTCTTTTAAAAAATAGACCTAAGGAGTGGATATCATCAGATTAGAGTCTGCCAAGGGGATGAATGGAAAACGGCATTTAAGACCCGTGATGGATTGTAGGAATGGTTGGTCATGCCTTTTGGCCTATTCAACGCCCCAAGTAGTTTTATGAGAGTCATGAATCAAGTACTATGACCATTCATTGGAAAATTTGTGGTTGTCAACTTTGATGACATCGTAGTATATAGCCTGGCTAAGAAAAGCCACATGGACCATTTGAGGCAAGTGTTTAACACGCTTCGACGGGAGCAGTTGGTTGCTAATCCGAAGAAGTGCAATTTTGGGACTGATAGTGTGATATTTATTGGTTATGTGGTGAGTGCGGATAGCATTAAGGTAGATGAAGAAAAGATTTAAGGCAATTCAAGAATGGCCCATACCTCAAAAGGTGCATGAAGTGCGGAGTTTCCTTCGGTTCATAGTTGACATATTCAAGACAGAATAACAGTTTGTTATTTTTTGAATTTCTGCATCTCTGTGCATTTCTTTCATCAGTCCATTATTATTCTGGGTGTTCTTGGTGCTTATATTGAAGATCAGTGTGACTGGATTCTTCTTTTCCAAGGAGTGGAATCATAGTGGCATTGTAATAGTCCTGTTACATGGTTATTGCAGTCCTTAGGAACAGCCAGTTGACTGTTCTGTGGCTCTTTTGATACCTATGACTGCATCGGTGCTTTGGCTCATGGGATTTTAACCCAATCTTGTGCACGGTTTTAAAAGGCCTTATGTGGAGTTAAGACCATGTCACACACATATATATCAAAGATAAGGACTAGCGTGTTTCTGATGTACTTATGCACCACTGCATACCCAGTCCTCATCGGACCCCACGCCCTTCTACATGGGAGCCACAGGCCTGACAGGTATTTACCATATTTACAAAAACACTGCCACACTCTAGATATAATTACATGCCTATCCCATTATTACTTTTAACACTCCCCCTCATGCCTAGCTTGGACAATGCATAAGATAACTTTCCTCTTGAAACAGCCTTCGCAAGAAAATCAACCAATTGATCATCAATGTGAATGTGCTTCACTGTGATATCCTTGCTTTTCAGTCTTTCTCTAATAAAGTCGACATCAACTTCAAAGGGTTTTGTATGTGAATGGTATTCTGGATTTGTAGCAATCTCCTGTGCTGAAGTGCTATCAAAATGTAATACCATGGGACCTTTGTAAATGAATCCTAGCTCATATGGTAAAATCCACGGCCACATCAATTCACATGTACCAAGCGCCATTGCTTGATATTCTACTTCCAAACTGAATTTCGAAGTTACATACTGTTTTTAGTCTTTTCCATGACACTAGATTTCTGCCAATTAAGGTGCAATAGCTAGTTATATATCTTCTATCAGTCTTTGAACCTGCCCAATCTGCATCAGTATATGCCTCTACCATCAAATATCTGTTTCTAGAATGGAAAATCCCTTTTGAGATATTTCAGAATCCTGTATACTGCATTTTAATGTTCTGTTCATCATTTATATTTATCATGCTCTTTATCTTTCATAACTGTCTATTTGAAAAACACTCTCACTAAAAACATATAATCTTGGCTTCTTCACCGACAGCTTCTCTGTATAACTCTTTTATGGAACAAAACCAAATTGCAGAATCCACAACTGCAACTCACATGGAAGGAGGGGGAGGAAGAGAACAAGGAAAAGGAGAAGCAGACCCTGAAAGCAACTCCCTGCACCAGCCCCTGCTCAGAAGAAGTCCAACACTCTCCTACAACCCATTAGCTATTGTTGGAGACAAAGTCTATCACATAGAGATATTATACTAAGAGAAAATCCCACCTACCATTGATTCATGCATATGTTTCTACAATGTAGATCTTCCACTAACCAATCACATAATAAACTCAATTGGGTCTCTTTTATTTTTTATGCTTTCTTATTGTAGGATCAATGGAGAATGTATCTGATCAAACCATGTATTTTGTTTTCCAATCCAAACCATGTATTTTGTTTTCATAAGCAACAATTAAATGATCTATTAAAATCATGTTTTTATTTCTACATTTTTCCATCGGCCAATAATACAGTAAAATTCAATTGGGTCTCTCCTATTTTTGCTCCTTTCATTGCGGGATCAATGAAATGAAAATGTTACTGATCAGACCATGTAGCTATTTCTGAAATTCAAGCCTTTGATAGCTCAATAATACTGTAAATTAATTGGGTCTCTTTTAATTTTTTTGTTGTGGTTATTTTGTTTTTGTAAACACAATGAAAATGAGTTCAAAGAATATATCTATTTCTTCAATTGCTTGGCACCCTGTTCTTTTGGTTGTAGGATCAATGAGAATGATCTGTTCAAGCATGACTGGAGGATCAAATCAAGAGTCCAAGTGCTGCAGTATATTTTTCTCAAATGGACACTAGCCTTCCTTGTTGGGCTTCTAACTGGGGTGCTTGCATCTCATGAACCTTGCCATCGAGAACACTGCCGGTATCAAGTTGCTCGCAGTGGCACGCTTGATCGAGAAAGAAAATTGGGCTTTGTTCTATGTGGTTTTGATCACCCTTCCCTTTCCTATTTCAGTGATTGAAGAATTGGACATTAGTCTGTTATCATAGTTTAAGTGGCCAGTTCACAACTCTCATATCACTTGTTTAGCCATTAAACATGCTTGTAGAATTCGATGTCAGTTTGGTTTGGGTCTGTAAAATTTCCATTTTTTCTCCTATTTTAATTTCCTTGTAGCTTGAGAAGTTCCTTGATAAAGCATTACACATAGGGGTGAGGTATCAATTTCTTTAAGGCCCAAGTCAACCTCTGAGTCTGTAGCCCTTGATCTGCTGTATGTAGAAAAGAGATTTTTGTAGTTTATAGGTTTTCGGATTCATATTTGTTGTGCCTGAGATGGCTGGTTTTGTTTTAATTATGGTGGTGCAGGTATATTGCAGGATTCCTTTACTTCACGAGTGCCAATCTAGCTTTGAGTCGTGCCTTATTGCAACCTTGAGGTTGTGGGCTTAAGTCAAGTCGCCAATCAAAGGGAAAAAAAATATTAACAAAGTAGCATTCCATTGTAAGTTTCATCTCATGCCTTGATGATGTCCCGGACATGGGCATCATCTTTTGGTATTTCCACTATAACATTCATTGCATGCCTTGATGAGGTCTCGGACATGGGGTTTATCTTTTGGTATTTTCGTCGGCAACTTCCTTGCCTTGATGATGTCCCGGACATGGGGATCATCTTTTGGTATTTTCTTCAGCAACTTCTGCACAGAATCTCTCAACGCTGAAGCCAAAAAAACTTGGTACATCCTGCAATGATGGAATTTAGTCAGTGTGTAGATCATAGCTGATAATAAATGCATGATATGATCAGCTATGATCTCCACACTGATTGGCTGAATTCCATCATTGCAGGATGTACCAAGTAGTTTTTTTGGCTTCAGGGTAAGAGAGATTTTGCACGAAGTTGTTGAAGAAAATACCAAAAGATGATCCCCATGTCCGAGACATCATCAAGGCAAGGAAGTTGCTGATGAAAATAACAAAAAAACCTCATGTCCGGGACCTCATCAAGGCATGCAATGAATGTTAGTGGAATGCTACTTTATTAATATTTTTTTCCCTTTGATTGGCGACTTGACTTGAGCCCATAACCTCAAGGTTGCAATAGTGCATGACTCATAGCTTGATTGGCACTCGTGAAGTAAAGGAATCCTGCAATATACCTGCACCACCATAATTGAAACAAAACCAGCCATCTCAGGCACAACAAATATGAATCCGGAAACCTATAAACTACAAAAATCTCCTTTCTACAGACTGCAGATCAAGGGCTACAGACTCAGAGGTTGACTTAGGCCTTAAAGAAATTGATACCTCACCCCTATGTGTACTGCTTTATCAAGGAACTTCTCAAGCTACAAGGAAATTAAAATAAGAGAAAAAATGGAAATTTTACAGACCCAAATCAAACCAAACTGAGGTTGAATTCTACAAGCATGTTTAATGGCAGAACAAGTGATATGAGAGTTGTGAACTGGCCACTTAAACTATGATAACAGACTAATGTCCAATTCTTCTGTCACTGAAATAAGGAAAGGGAAGGGATCAAAACCACATAGAACAAAGCCCAACTTTCTTTCTCGATCAAGCGTGCTACTACGAGCAACTTGATACCGGCGATGTTCTCGATAGCAAGGTTCTCCATAACTGATTGATATAAGCCATTGGATCACCTTAAGCTGGGTGACACCCAAACTTTTATATTGGGTCAAAAGATTGTAATGTTTCTGCACTGTTGGGTCCTACAATGATGGCCCACCATCTGGAAATATAGGCTGACTGATTTGATCCATCTGTTCGACATAATTTTCCTAATCTGTGCTGATTTTTCATTTGGAGCAATCCATGGCTGAGCCGATTGAAATTCCATGGATGATTAACATGTGATCTGAAATGCACCAAGAGGGAAAAGCTCATCTTTCCCTTTCCAAATGGGACATAGAATTCTCTTTTTTTTTTCAAAAAACTTTCCAATGAAGAACTCTGTTGTTGTTGTAGAAAATGTGCTGAAGGCCCAATTCCTTGTTCAAAGGCAATGCTTCCTCAACCATAGTGGTGATTTTGAGGAAAAATCATTGGAAAAATAGAAGGCCCGGTTCCCATCATCATGCCAAAGTTGATATGAGCATTCAGCTATCATGATGATGGGATGACCCTTGAGCAAGTTTCATTCTGAGAGCTTTCATGCCAAATCATTTCCATCAGGGATTTGTTTTTTTTTTTTTAAAAAAAACCTCTTATCTTTTGCTTTAATTTTAAGAGTCCAAGGCTTGTCAATATTTTTAAAATAGTCATTTTTAAACGTCTAAGGTCTTTTTTTTTTTTTTTTTTGTTACACTAACATTAATAGTAAGGGCCAATTTGTTATAAAATGCAGGGGACATAAATATGTAAGAGTTCATGGTCAAATTAGTTCCACTGAAGGGTTACTAAAGAGATGAATGGAGGAGAGGAATGATATAAGAAGCGATATATATGAGAGCTTGACTTTCTTAAGATTTGAATTAGTAGGGTGATGACTAGATATTCATGTCTCATCTTCCTTTGATAGGATTTATATTAAAAGAACGGTTATTTGATGGTCATCTTTTAATATTCACCTTTGAGCCTTCGTTTCCAACTCAACCAATTATAGAAATATAAAACCTCAAAATTCCTAAGATTTTGATTACACGAGACAAATTAGCCCTAAAGAAGGGGTAAAATGAAAATGTGAAAAAAGGGATGATTTATATCATTTTTGTGGTGCATTTTGATCATGATTAATTTTTAAGGTTCTAGATAGATCCATTTTTCGATTCGATCTGACATGGGTCCTATATATTATACCTGTATTAGATCTAAATCCAAACTACAAAGGAGGTTTAATGACTAAATTAAAGTTATAATTGTACATATATACTCATGGTTGTGTCTAGATCAAAAGATTATGTCAAATTGTAAGCAATGTTCAAAATCTGCAAATGCGGTGTAGAAAGGTGTATGATAGGAGAATGACTTGTGATTTTTCATTTTTTAAAAATCAGCTTTATCGAACATATCTAGCCATCGCATGAGAGATAGGGACATGCTCGCAAATATAGGATGCACATCCAAGCAATGTTGTTAATCATGCTTTCTTCATGTAATCAGGATAATGTTCACCTGCGCACGGTGCACATGCGCATCGTGCATCAGGTACATCCTAGAGGTGGGGCCCACGACTAAGTAACGTGTGATAGTAGCGCTGATCCACAGGTCATGTATGAACTGTGCACAGAATGTAGTCTCATGTGATCAATCTAACAGTGTGATCAATTTTGAGTGTCACAAGTCACTGGAGTGGACTTTATGATTCCATGTAAAGAATCATGGAGCAAAAATTCAGAAGCCACAAATCTCTGGATCTGTAAGGAATCTGTACTATTGACTCTTACTTCTGTAACTCCCCCATTTGACCAATAATGGGCCTAGCCATCTGAAACTTACCTAAACTGCCTACATGTTGATCTTGATTGTCATGTACTGGCACAGACCAATTTCACTTGAATCAGGTTGATATGCACCATTAGAAATTCTTTGAGCAAACAAAGGTGGACCAAGATGGGTGAAAGGTAGGCAACATTTTCTGGTGATGAGGACACAATCATTTTTCTAAAGAGAGAAATGCTGATCTGTTGCATTGAGCAATTTTGTTTTTGTTACTAATGTTGTGCAATTCTTAGTAACCCATCTCTGCTAGTTCATCTCTCAGTTATGAGAAAAAAAAATGCAAGGCAACACAAAAAATAAGATGACAAGTGAGGGTGGATGAATCAACCATTTCTCGTTTGGCGGGTATCTTCGGGTGCATGGTTGGCTCCTTTCCTGCTACTTACATTGGCCTTCCTTTGTTGTATGGGAAACTCTCCAAAATCTATCTGGGACACAGTGTTAAGAGAGGATTGAAAATAAGCTGTCTACTTGAAAAGCAATTTGTCCTTGGGAGGTAGAGTTGCTCTAATCTTGTTTGCCATCTCTAATTTTCCGATCTATTTTCTCTCCCAGTTCAAGTGCCCAGCATCAGTGGCGGACTGTATTGAGAGGTTGCAACGAGACTTTCTATGGCATGGTAAGGACAGGTCGAAGAAATATCATCTGGTAAAGTGGGATTCTGTATGTAGGCCGAAGAAGGAAGGGGGGCTAGGACTAAGACCTATCCGTTAGATGAACTACAGTTGCTAGAGATCGCTAAGTATTGGGGAAGTGGTTGTGGAGGATTGGGGAAGACGGAGACTCTTTGTGGAAGCGGGTCCTGGTAGCAAAGTATGGAATTTTGAGAGATGGTTGGGATATCCAACGACCGAATTATCGTACTTCTAGGCTATGGAGAGGGATTGTTTCGTCTAAAGACGCTTTCGTTGCCAACATTAAATTTAGAGTGGTCTTAGGCGAGAACGTGTTGGGTTGGTGACAAACCCTTGGTTGAAGCTTTCCTTGGCTTGTTTGCAGTTGCTAGAGATCGCAAAGCGACAGTCTCTTCCTATATAATGAGCAACAACGAAGAGGTGCATTGGGGCCCTACATTTAGAAGAAATCTCATGGAGACCGAGGAGAACTATTTATCCTCCCTCCTTGACATTCTTAGCCAGGTTTCCATTAATCAAAATGCAGAAGATTGCAGGATTTGGAAGGCTTCTAAAGAAGGGACCTTCTCGGTATGTTCTTTCTTCACGGCTATGTCAAGGGGTCACTCTCTAATAAACCCTTTGCATAGAATTTGGAAGTTGAAGATTCCGCCAGGGGTCATGGTGTTCAGTTGGTTGGCATTGCGAGGTGGAATTTTAACTATGGATAACTTGCGCCGGCGTAGAAAAATCATAGTCAATGCTTGTCCTATGTGCTTAACGGATGAGGAATCAGTTGATCACCTCTTATTGAATTGTGAAGTAGCCCAAGGGCTTTGGTCTGAAGTCTTAAGCTGGTCTCATTTTAGCTGGGCCCATCCGAGGTCCATCCGTGGATTGTTTGAGGCGTGGTTGTTGGAGGTGGGATCAAACAAAGGGAGGATTCTATGGAGAACTACCTTTCCGGCACTATTATGGATCATTTGGAAGGAAAGGAATTGCCGATGCTTTGAGGATTCTAGCACCTCGGCTGAAGATCTTGCGTACAATCTCAAATTCAACATCGCTTCATGGGTGTCTATCCTTCCTCAATTTCATGGGATTTGACATCATTTTGAGGAATTGGAGGGAGGTGGTCTTCCTTTAATGTTTTGGTTGATGGGGATGTTAGTGTCTCCCTCTCTCTATGGCTGTGTTTGTGGGTCTGATTTTGGTGGTGTTCGTTTGTGTTTCTTTTCTTCTCTTTTTTTGGCTTTTCAGTATTTCCCTCTTGTACTGTTAAGTCTCTTAAATGAAGGTTAACATTCAAAAAAAAGAAAGAAAGAAAGATACAACAACCAATAATGGGACAACGGATTATTCTTTGAAAAATGAAGGAAACAAATATTTAAAGGGAAAAAAAAGGAAGGATGGAATATGTGGAGAACATCTATATATGCTTATGCAAACTCTTATCTATTTTGGTATCTATTTTATTATCTTTGAAACCCATTAAAGAATGCAAAATTGAAAAAAATAATCAAAGGAAATGCTTCATGAGATTGGATGCCGCATGACTAGGCGTGGCCCACCCTACTCTTCTCTTTTTCTTTGCTTTTTGCTAGATGAGGGAAGGCTACCAAGATGTTGTTGGCCCTTAGATCTTGTCTGGTTAATATCCCAACCACAGGAGACATCTACAGAAGTTCAAAACAGAAGAAGTTAGCTAGTAACAAGTACCCCAAACCCTTCACTTTAGAACTTGCACAAGAATCATAATATGATCACATAAACAATAATGCTAGAAGAATTCTAACAAAGGCGCTGACCCTAGGCGAATAGACTGGTCATAGTCATGGGTGGATATATAGGTAAAGAGTTACATCATTCCTCAGCAATGTAACTACTTTCTAGAAAAAAACTGTAACTATAAACAAGTTACAGTTAGAACTTTGAATCTCAAAAATACTGTTGAAAGGTGTGCTTTGTTTCTATGGGTGCCCATATACTTAAAAGTAGGTAATTTATTCATATTATATCAGCAACCATTTACTTCAACTTTTAGTGTAAATGTCATACTCATGCTGCAGCAGGGTATCAGATATCTGTGCAATGGTTTTATGAAGTGTTTAAGAAATGATGGATCAACTCACCCCAGCTGCTTGATACTTGGGGACAATGAGCAAATGTCGCAGCCCAACTTGTCGGAAGAGCACCACTGCTTTTGCAACTGACATGCTCTCCACCACAGTATATGGGGTTGTGTTGGTGAATGGATGCAAATCGATATACATCTCCATCTCTTCCTCAGTCAGCACCACCTCGTCAACCTTTTGGCCCCTCTCTGCCAGATCAACCGAGGTAAACTGCTCCCTCACTTCCCATTCCTCTGTTCTCCTCCTCTCCGGTAGGAACCACTTCTTCCTCAGCACTGCGACAATGTGTGTTCTTAGAACCAGTCCATGCAATTCTGTTGCACCACTCTGCTGCCCCGCAGGTGGGATCACACCATGATCCACAACAGGGAATCCATTATGGGTCGTGTTGCGAAGGACCTCAACTACCCGGCTTACCTTTTCGATGCCACGAAGTGTGACGAGAGATGGCTTGGCAGCTGCAAGCTCACCAACAGTTAGATTCCTCATCCATGGCTCGGCGTGGGCCTCCAAGAAAGGCAAGCCTTTGAGGTGGAGGATAATCTCATAGATACTCGGGTTAAAGGCATCCCCAACAGTTTTGGAGATTAGTAAGACAATCATGGTTATGGGGAGGAGGAGAAGATTGTTGGTGAGTTCAAGGAAGATCACGCAGAGGGATACTGTCATCCTCATTGATCCAGCCATGAGAGATGCAGCCCCTAGTACAGCATAGAGGCCTTGATCAATATTAGTGTAGGGACCCATGACTAGACCAAGTAGTCGGCCATAGGCTGACCCGATGAGGATGATGGGGAGGAAGAGGCCGGAGGGGGTAGCGATGCCAAAGGTGATGAGGCCCAAGATGCAGTAGAGTGCAAAGAATATGAGAAGGGAGATGGGGTGGAATTCAGTTGGAGTGGAGGTGGAGAAGATGTTGCGGACGGCATCATCGTTGGTGGAGTGGAGGAGGCTTGCAAGGTCATTGTAGTAGCCGTCCGGACAATTGAATTGTTTAAAGTTCCCGGTCCGGCCAGTAGTGGGGCAGGCATTTTTGGGAAGCGATGGGTCACAGCGTGCGCATGGAGCAAGGAATGGGAGGGAGTAGAGACAAGCTGAGGTGAAGAGACATACCCCAACACTGAGTAGGACTTTGTGCATTCTTCCCTTCCTGTAAAACTAAAGAGTGATTAGTGGCATCCAATAAATAGTTTGTGTTAAGAAAAAAAAACACACAAAATTACAGAAGATTTCTGTATTGTGTATCTTTGAAAGTGCATTTGGATGTAACAGATCTCAAGCAATTTGAATATGTAAGTATTGCCAAATGGATGGTTGTCTTTTCTGAATTCTGATGTCAAATGGAGATTGGAAACCATGCCAAATGGAAACTTTTTTCTGAGATTTCAGTGCATCGGCAATTTGTGCTGCCAATGATTTAGGGTAGAAAGACTGCAGAAAGCCAGAACCCCAAAACCAAGTTTCCCAATTGGTCTCATATGCATGGCATTGTGAACATAGTACAAAGAAGTGAATTTTGCTATCTATTGATGCAACTTTCGATGTAGCCCAAAATGTGACCAGCTTCTATTTTATTGGAGTTGCTTTATGTAGGTTGCTGTTTGTCCAAAAGTTGTTGGCCAAATCTATATTGATGATCTATTTGGAGTCATGTGGTTTCTTTGTTCTATTTTTAGCACGTACCATCCCAAACGATTGGAGCATATAATCATTCATTTTTTATTTTTTGAAAATTGAAACATATAATCATTCATTCTGCCATAATTCTAAAACCTCTTATGAGTAGGGTGGATGCATTTCTTATATCTTGGTGACAATGTATGCATGTATGTATCTGTGCATTTTAGAATATTTTGTTATATAGATGTGAATTCACGGATGTGTTTTCTTGAAGTTCTAGTACTAGAAACAAGTGAACTACAAATTGGTCTACCATTTTCTTGTCAGCGACATTAGAGATAGAAATTCTTATTCATTATGTTCCATTTCTTGGTCTCGGCCTTCTGAAAGTTTTTTATTTTAAAAAAGAGGATTGATATCTTTTGATAAGGTTTTATCAATTAAAGTTAAATGATTTAGTTGGAGCGAAATGATTTAGAGGAGAGGACAGTTTATTGGATTTTTGAATATTGATTTAATTTTTAGATTTATATATTTTAGAGTTGAAAATCTATAAACAGCTCTTCATGTACAAATATTTGTGTGTGACTCAATAGAGTGCAAGTTCTCTCTAAAGTTTCTTCCATCATTGTTATTTTCCTATACTTTCTTCTTGCGTTCAAGTTATGTATTAGAATGCCTGGTTATTCTTCCATCGCTAATTAAATCTTGGCGAACAAAGTTGATACAGAAAAGCACTGCCCCAGTTAATGTGCTTTCCAATTTCTGGCCTTCCAATTCATAGTTCATCTGTAATCCAAGCACCCAAAAAAGGAGAAGATCCAGACCACCTGTGAATTGGGGCACGTGCAAATGCGCACTCTCAAGGTTTAGGAATAGCTTACTCATTAATGAGATTGTAGAGCCTGAGGACCTTGTGAAGAACATAGTTGTAAAGGCTTCCCAAAACTCCACCTATGATACCAATCACAATTACAGGAAGAAGATCCATTGCCTGGTAACTCACAGTAACCGAGCTAACGTCGAACATGATCAGCCCTCCTTTTCCAAACAATCCACATTTTCCAGAATTGCAGAATTCGATGAATCCCCTCAGCACCACTACAACCATAGCAGTGCTGAAGAAAGTCCGCCAAAGAAGTGCGCTCCGCCACCATGATGCAACCTCTTCGAGAGCGAATAGAACTCCACCAACCGGGGCCCTGAAAGCGGCACAGACACCTGAAGCAGCCCCACAGGTGATGAGGTCCCTCCGGTCCCTGTCATTGTTGAAGTATCGCAGCCACCGCCATTTGAGGCGGTAATTGTCAGGCCCACCTTGGCCCAGCAAGGAAGCAATGCAGGTGCCAATGTGCACCATTGGGCCTTCTTTTCCAAGGTCCAGTCCTGCAGAAACAACTGCAATGCTTCCTACGATCTGCAAAGAAAGAGAAAATGCAACTTGTTTTAGAAATGCATCGCGGAACTTATTATTGTCTTCTGAATTAGTCTAAATCACATCATGAAGTTGTTTGTCTGGTTACTTCTAATACTTCCTTTACTCAGAACTGTCACAAAAATGGTTTCCTGATTGAATCTAAGTCAAAACATGATCCTCTGATAGAACTTATTCACTTTCAGAAAACTTCGTTTGATACAACTTAGAAACTCGTTTTATTTAGTTATTTATTTCTAACTGGATGCAGCTTAAAAACTGATTTCTAGAGAAAACTTCTCAATATAACATGGATTTTTAGAAGAGCCAATTCATCTAATTGTTGTCAATGGTCTTAGAGTTATGTCATCTGATGGAATGCAAGTTTGCATCCATTTACCTGTTTCTGGTCAATCTAAATCATATAGGCCTCTAATTTTAATAGAATAGTCTTTTGAAATTAAAACCAGTTCAGGAAATGGGTTTCTGGGTTGAGTTGATCAATTTCTGGAATTTTATTCTAGACTAAAGCGAGTACTAGTTTTATGCAAACCACTAGTTTTATGCAAACCAGAATAGTTTTCTAAGTCACCCATCTCAGAAATTGAGGTTTGAGAAATTATACTTTAAATTTGGAAGCAGCTAGCATCAGTTAGGAACTGTTTGGATGCCCTGTAACTTGAATTACTGGCATACTGTACTGAAATGGGATAAGGCTTCAATTTGGCCTACCCTAGACACATGGCAAAAGGCTTTGCTTATCCAATACACCTTTGTTTCTTTCTTTCCTTTTCTCCCCTGCCTCCAAAGAAAACAATTTTATGGGAGCCTCACCCATTTAACAGCTGCTGACTCTTGAGTGGAAACACGCTCATTCAATAATAACTGGAGGAGCCCTCAAATGCCAATCCAAGTAAACTATCTCAGAAATTGTTCTATGGTAGAACTCACATCAGAAAGAAGTTCATTACTAGATTTCCCTCTAAACTGATTCTCTCTTTAACTACAGTTCGGAAAATTATTTTTCTTGATTCAACTGATCAACTGCCATATTACTTCTATTGAATCCAAATATCAGAAGAATCGTCTTTTTTCCTAATTAAATTCACCCAGAAACCCTGTTTGAAGATTAGTGAAACCTGAAACTCAGGCATTATACTTTACAAAAACCAATGACGTAACTAAATCTTATGGTGTAGTGTACCTTGACTATCAGCGTTGATGCTCCAAACATGTTGGGTGTATTGACTCCATTGAGATAAGCTTTGATTTCTGGAATGCCTGGTCCAGCTGCAGTTGGTGCAAACACCACACAGAGAACTGAAGCAAACAGGGTCAGAGCTAGATTGGCGACTGTGAAGTAAATGAATCCTGTAATATACCTGCACCATACAAAACCAGCCATCTCAGGCTCAACAAATATGAATCCTGATATGTCTCATCCATATGTGTACTGTTTTATCAGGGAACTTTTCAAAATACAAGGAGGAGAAAAAATGGTAATTTTATAGACCCGAACCAAACTGATGTCAAATTCTACAAGCATGTTTACGGCAGAACATGTGATAGGAAAGGAAAAGGTGATCAAAACCACATTATAGAAAACGCAACTTTCTTTCTCAACCAAGCGGGCCACTGCGAGCAACTTGAAACCGGCGATGTTCTCGATCGCAAGGTTGATGAGAGATGCAATTGCCCCAGTCAGAAGCCCAACAAGGAAGGCTAGTGTCCATTTGAGAATAATATACTGCAGCACTTGGACTCTTGATCTGCTCCTCCAGTCATGCTTGAACAGATCATTCTCATTGATCCTACAACAAAAAGAGCAGGATATCAAAGGATATCCAATTGAAATCTTCTGTATTATGGCCAAACAATTGAAGAAATAAATATATTCTTTGAACAAATCATTTTAATTGTGTTTACAAAAACAAAACAACAACAGAAATTAAAAGAGACCCAATTAATTCTCAGAATTATTGAGCTATGGAAGGTTTGAATTGTAAGAAAAGCTATATGATTTGATCAATAACGTTTTCATTTCATTCGTCATGCAGCTGAAGGAGCAAAACTAGAAGAGACCCAGCTGAATTTTACTGTATTATTGGCCAATGGAAAAATGTAGAAGTAAATATATGATTTGAATAAATCACCTTATTGTTAACTTATGAAAACAAAAAAATAAAAATAAAAAATAAAAAATAAAAGAGTGTATGATTGGGCTATGGAAGGTTTGAATTTTGTTGTAACAAATACATGGCTTGATCAGATACACTTTTCACTTATCCTGAAAGAAGTAACAAAGACGAGATCCAGTTGAATTTTACTATGATAGTTTTAGAAATGAATAAAACAGTTTGAATGGATTACAAAAACACAAAAAAGAAAAAGAAAAAATGAAAGAGACCCAATCAAGTTCACAGTATGATTGAGCTATGGAAGGTTTGGATTGCAGAGAAAAAAAAAAAAAAAACCATGGTTTGATCAGATACATACTCATTGATCCTACAATAAGAAAGCAAAAGAATAAAACAGACCCAGTTGAGTTTACATTGTGATTGGTTTATGTGCCGATAAAAAGAAAAAAAAAGGAAGATCTGCATTGTTGTAACAAACGCATTGAATCAATGGTAGATAGGTATCTTACTCATAATCTAAGCTCTCTATGTGAGATACTTTGGCTCCAACAATAGCTAATGGGTTGGAGGAGAGTGTTGGACTTCTTTTGAGGAGGGGCTGGTGCAGGGAGTTGCTTTCAGGGTCCGCTTCTTCTCCTTCTTGTTCTCTTCCTCCTCCTTCTTCCATCTGATTTTCTGTTGAGGGCTCTACAATTTGGTTTGGTTCCATGGAAGAGATTTGCAGAGAAGCTGTTGGTGAAGAAGCCAAGATTATATGTCTTATGTGAGTGAGAATGCTTTTCAAACAGACAGCTATGAAAGATAAAAGACCATGTTATAATTTACTTAATTTACATGACTAAGATACCCCTGTTGTTTTTCTTTATTGACTGATAAGCCCTATTAGGGAATGACTCAACTCTCTGAGATCCTGACTGTTGATTTGATCCAAGGCCCATTGCATATGCAGCATTGCAGTGGTTGGCCAGCCCACTTGCGTTGGGATGATCTCAACCATTCATTCCATGTGCCTTACTGAACACCATAGGTATGTAGAAGTTCAAAAGGCTGATCAAATGGGAAGTGATCTGTATTCTCAGGTATGAAGTTGACTGGCACTGATTGTCTAACATTGTTTTATCTGATCAATCATTGGAGTAAGCAACAAATCAGGACTTTTAAGGCATTTTTAGGTGTCAAAGGACTGGAGGGACATTTTGGCCATTTTGTCATCAGTTCCAGTAATGTGAAAGTGGGGTGCATTGATTATGTTTGGAGAGTTGCCAGTAAATAATATTCCAAAAAAGAAAAAAAAAAAAAAACCCATGTGTCATTGGTGGTCCCCAATACCAGTCAATTACATGCTTTGATAAAGTCCAATGGGAGAAAAACTCATTAGCCCTTGGATGGGCCTTCTCTGTAGTGGTATGGGCCCTACCTCAGGAAAAGGCAGGCTCAACGTTGATATGATATGAATGGTTCTCAAAGCATTTGAAAAGGCTACTAACTGATTGATGTGAGCCATTTGATCACTGTAAATTGCAGGCTGATTGATCTGAAGGACATATTTTTCCCAATCTGTGCTTGGTTTTCATGTGTGGGCAATCTATGGCTGACCCAATTGAAATTGGTTGAATGATTAACATGTGCTCCGATATTTACGGCCGCAATGTTCCAATAAGGAAAAAACCTATATTGCTCTTTTCACAATAAAGAACTCTGTTTTTGGAGAAAATGCAGGTGAAGGCCCAATTCCTTGTTTTCTTCTGTGAAAACATGTCTCGTTTCATTGGAGTAACCCTCATCCAGAATGTTGATTTTGACAAAAAAAAATCATTGGAAAAATAGAAGCTCCACCGACCATCATCATCCCAAAGTAGATTTGAGCAATCAACTATCATGATGAATCTCAATCTAACGTGGGTCCTATAATTAAACCCAGATTAGATCTAATCCAAACAGAAAAACTAGAGGTTTGAATAGCTATAGTTATAATTTGAGTTGTACAAGCAATGTTCAAAGTCTGTGAATGCAGTGCAGCCAGGTGTATGGTTACGAGAATGAGGATCCAGAGCATGGGTATGGAACATGAAAAGGCGGCCTATCGAAAACGCGAAAGGCCAACTTATCTAAAAGGTCATTGTGCAGGATGTTGATATGACATGGTTGCTAATAATTGATGTTATATATTGATTCAAATGAATTGGATATGCACAGTGGAGTTGGGTCTCTCTCTGACTCCTGAGTCACGTTCACATGCCGGCCGGCCGAACATCACTCCCACCTTCATTATGATTAGCTGGCAGCATGTCCTCTCCAAAATCCCAAGTCTCTCATTGCTTGAATTGTGTGTGTACTATAGACACTGTCTCTCTTATGGGGTCCATCATCTTCTCCTGTCATTCATTGTTCTCTCACGTTTCCTTTTGGCCTCCTCTACATTAATTTTCTGCAGAGGGCTATTTCAGTCAGGCACAAATAGGATCCCCACTAAGACTGCTTAAATATATTTTTTAATTTTGGACAAATCCCTGTATGCAAAAAAGTATGTCCACGTAGCCTTACTCATTAATGAGTTGGGCATTCTTTTTCCTACTAGGAGAGATTATTAGGTGGAATAGTGATTTTGAGCCGTTTTAATTTTAAAGGTGGCCCACACCCATACACAGTTAGAGAGTTCTCTATGGGCATTGCACTGGAGCCCAATTAGAATAGACTATATATATATATATATATCAATATCATAAAAGATGAACAGCTTCTTTCAGACAATATTTTCTCTTGTTGGTGTTTGCATGCTGATAAGTGAGTGAAGCAAAATTCAATCTCTGCCCTTAATGCAGAGCAGACCCTGTTGCATTGAAGGCCAACATTGAATTTTGCTCATGGCTCCGTTTATGGATGTTCGCAGAAAAAAAAAAGTCTCCCTCTTTACACAAAGAGTGAGGGATACATTTTAATCCATACATCATAATTAGATATATAGGCAAATAGCCCTAGGGAGATGGCGTAAGTTTGAAACCGTAATTTTTGGTTCTACCCCTCGGGGAGACTCGAACACCTGACCTACCAGCCTCTGATACCACTTATAGGATGTTACACCCTATTGAGCTACCACTTATCCCAAAATCAATTGGTGATAGGAAACGGCACAATAATAGTTTTATGGTGAGGACGAAGGCTCGACCACGATTATGACCACTCAGGAGCAAGGATGGACGTGACCTCAACAAACTTCACGCTTAAATTATCACATCCATCCTGATCACGTGCAACATTCCCCCTCTGCGTGCATTTCATGTGCCACATGCTTGCCATTGATTTCAGTCCCATGCGACAATCGATAAAGATTGGCATAAGCCATAAAATATGTTCTTCAGTGGTCTAAGCATAAGTAGCTGAAAAAGTCCATGTGTAGCATGAATAGACTGAAGAAAAAACAATAAAATGCATGCTATAAAACAACAACCTGTTATAAGATATGGATCTTGGGTGGATGCCCACTTGTGATAAGATAGGGTTAGAATTAGGGTTCCTCCTTTTTAGTTTACTTTGCCTATAAATAGGCTCTCTCCCTATGTATTTAGACACAGTTAATGAGATATCAGAAAGGCTCTCTCTTCTCCCTCTAATCTTTTTTCTCTTGGTCTCTCTCTTTTATAACACGTTATCAGCACGAAGCTCTAAGAGAAGGAAGAAAACCAGGTCTTCTTGCCCAAAGAGAAGAAATCATTCCCTGCGTGGATTTTCATCGCAAACTCCTTCCCTGCGCGGATTTTCATCGCGGATTCCCTGTGCAGATTCCTTCCTAGCGCGGATTCCCATCCCAGATTCCTTCCCAGTGCGGATTTCCATCGCAGATTCCCTGGGCGGATTCCTTCCCCGCGCGGATTTCCATCGCAAAATCCTTCCCAGCGTGGATTTCAGAAAAGAGTAATATTTTTCTTTAAATACAGTAAGTAGTATCCAAACCATAGTTCAAATCCAACATATTAGAATACATAAAATTAATTTATGATATTTATTTTACTGTCATTATAGTGTTTGGTTACTATTCATTATCTTGCACGATTTTTTATTTTAATTTTATTAATGCTATAAATTGATTATAAAAAAAAAAAAAAGAAAAAGAAAAAAGAAAGAGAACCAGAAGTTCTAAAAGTGAACCTGAAGTTCACATATTCATGGACCAGTAGAAGTTGGAATAATGATATGAACCTGAAGATTCGTATCAATAAATCAAAACCTGAAGTTTTTGATTCAACAATCCATATAAATTATAAAGCCATGAAATTAAACCTGAAGTTTTTGATAGAACTAGAAGTTCTGATCACTTGTTAGAACCAGACGTTCTACCCCAAACCTGAAGATTTAACAGAACCTGAAGTTCTAATTTCATGTATTATGAACCTGAAGTTCTAAATCAAGCCTGAAGTCTTGACAGAACCAGCAGTTCTGATTCTCAAATATGAGAACATGTTAAATTTTTATTTTTTTCCATGTTTAAATTCCTTTCTTAATTACTTTTGATGTTAATATTTTTTTTATCATTATATGCACACTGATAACTTCATATATATTTCATATTACAGTTCTTGCAAGATGTCAAATTTGGCTAAAATTGACTTTAAAGCACTTAACATAAATGGGGACAATTATTTATCTTGGCAATTGGATGCTAAAATCCACTTGCAATCCAAGAAACTAGGAGAGACTATAAAGGAAGGTAACAAGATGTCCCCAGAGGAAAAGGCATTAGCCCTCATCTTCCTGCGTCATCACATACATGAAGATCTCAAACATGAATACCTTACTGAAAAAGACCCAGCAGGCCTATGGAAATCCCTGAAGGATAGATATGATCACCAGAAGATGGTCATACTACCAGCTGCCCAGAATGACTGGTTAAATCTGAGGTTGCAGGATTATAAAACCGTATCTGAATACAACTCTGCTCTTTTCAATATTGTTTCCCGATTAAGACTTTGTGGTGAAAAGGTTTCAGAAGAGCAGATGTTGGAGAAAACGTTATCAACTTTTCATGCCTCGAACGTGCTCCTGCAGCAGCAGTATCGAGAAAGACGTTTCTCCAAATATTCAGAACTTATTTCCTGTCTCCTAGTTGCTGAACAAAATTGCATAGTACTGATGAAAAATCATAACTCCAGACCAACTGGATCTTTGGCAGTTCCTGAAGCAAATGCCAGTTTTAGCTCAAACAGAGGCAGAGGAAGGGGGAGAGGAAGACATAACTCCTCCAAACGAGGTGGTTTTAAAGGTCCCCCTCCAAAATTCAAAAATCACCAGAAGTGGTCTGCCCCTCAGCCTAAGAGCAACCAGAATCCACCAGCTAATCCTACCCACCGTCCTGATGACACGTGCCACAGATGTGGAAAAAGTGGGCATTGGTCACGCACTTGCCGTGCACCAAAGGAAGTGGCCGAACAATACAAAGCATACAAGGCCTCTGTTCATTTAGCAGAGACAAATGATCTGGAAGGATGGAATTGGAATGCAATGACACCAGAGATACCTCCAATTGACATTACAAACTTGGAGACTCGAGATTTTTTTGAGGATGAGGATAGCCAACCTTTGAATAATGAGGCTTTTAACACTCACTTGGGATCACCCCCTGGCATGGTCTAGAAGGCCAATAAACTTTACAAACTTAAATTTTTTTTATTCTTTTGAGATTGCTTAAACTTCTTTTATTTATTTATTTCATGTCCTAATGAATGGTTTAATTATTTCAATTTTATCATATGATTGCATAGTTATATTGTTTTATTATTTTGTTTAAGGTATGGATCATGAAACTGAGGACAATCTTTGTTTGGTAGATAGTGCCACAACACACACCATTCTGAAAAATCAGAAATTTTTCTCAGAATTGATGTTTATTCCACGAAAGGTATCAACCATAGCTGGGCCTGTACAAATAATTGAAGGCTCCGGAAGAGCCCACATAATGTTACCTAATGGTACCCACTTATTCATTAAAGATGCTTTGTTCTCAAATAGTTCCCGAAGAAACTTGATTAGTTTCAAAGACATCAGAATGAATGGGTACCACATTGAGACTGTAAGTGAAGGTAACAAGGAATTCTTATGCATTGTTACTAGTATTGGAAGCCAGAAGCAAATACTAGAAAAATTAAGTGCACTCTCCTCAGGGTTATATTACATGACAATCTTAAATGTTGAATCACATTCGGTTATGAGCAAAACAACAAAGTTAAGCCCGAAGCTTAAACTAAGCCCGAAGCTTAGTGATCCGAAGACTTTACAGCTCTGGCATGATAGGTTAGGTCACCCTGGGGCTACTATGTTGAGAAAAATTGTAGATAACTCCTTTGGGCATTCTTTAGAGAACCATCAATTGACCCTACCTAGTGGGTACTTATGTACACCGTGTTCACAAGGAAAATTGATCACCCGACCTTCTTTTGCTAAAGTTGCATACGAATCCCCATCCTTTCTGCAAAGGATACAAGGTGACATTTGTGGACCCATAAATCCCCCTAGTGGACCTTTTAGATATTTTATGGTTTTGATTGATGCCTCCACCCGTTGGTCTGATGTTTGCCTACTTTCAACTAGGAACATAGCATTTGCCCGTCTATTAACTCAAATAATCAAACTTAGGGCTCATTTCCCTGATTCTCCCATTAAGTCTATAAGACTTGACAATGCAGGAGAATTTACATCACAGGTTTTTGATGATTTTTGTTCATCTATAGGAATTGTTGTCGAACATCCTGTCCCCCATGTCCACACCCAGAATGGCTTAGCTGAATCCATGATTAAGCGCATCCAACTCATTTCTAGGACTCTGCTGATGCAATCCAAATTGTCAGTTAGTGCATGGGGACATGCTGTGTTGCATGCTTCAATGTTAATTCGACTTCGACCCACAGCCTATCATCAATTTTCTCCTGCACAACTTACATCCGGACATCAACCCAATATCTCTCACTTGCGCAAGTTTGGTTGTGCAGTTCAAGTCCCAATCCCACCTCCTAAGCGTACTAAGATGGGACCACAACGTAGATTGAGAATTTATGTAGGTTATGACTCTCCCTCAAATATTCGATATCTAGAACCAATGACAGGAGATGTCTTCACTGCTCGTTTTCCAGATTGTCAATTCGATGAGACAATATTCCCGCCGTTAGGGGGAGATAACATAGTTCCTGTAGAACGACCTGTTCCTGAAGAACGGCGAGAATTAACATGGAATACTTCCACTCTGTCTCATTTGGATCCACGAACTTCACAATGTGAAAATGAAGTCCGGAGAATTGTGCACTTACAAGAAATTGCAAACAGATTACCTGATGCATTTAACGATGCAGCAAAGGTGACAAAATCACATGTGCCCGCTATGAATACACCTGCCAGGATTAATGTCCCTGTAGGACAAAGTCAAAATACAACCGCAAAAGAATCTGCAATACGCCAGAAGCGTGGCAGACCTATAGGTTCAAAGGACTCAGCTCCGCGGAAAAGGAGAAATGAGCAATCATCATCATGTCCTCCCGAAGAGGCACGTAACACTCTTGAAGAGGTTCCTCCCGAAGAGGCACGTAACGCTCCTGAAGAGGTTATGACAAAATCCGTTCTCTCTAGAATAATGGAAGTCCCTGGTGAGACTTTGGAAGCCCCTGAAGAGGCACCGGTACCGGATAATGAAGAGATCTCTATATTTTACAATTATTCAAAAGAGAGATGGAATAGAAATGATATTGTCATCGATGACGCATTTGCATATGCGATAGCTACACAAATATCAAAGGTAAATGATGATGATGATTGGGACACAGAACCACGTTCTATAAATGAATGTCGACAAAGAAATGATTGGCCAAAATGGGAAAGTGCCATCAAAGCAGAGTTAGAGTCTCTCAATAAACGTGGTGTGTTCGGACCTATAGTACAAACCCCAAAAGATGTTAACCATGTAGGTTACAAGTGGGTGTTTGTAAGAAAACGGAATGAAATGAATGAAATTACCAGATATAAGGCACGATTAGTGGCACAAGGTTTCCTGCAGAAACCTGGGATTGATTATGAGGAAACATACTCCCCTGTCATAGATACAACAACTTTCAGATATCTAATAAGTTTAGCAGTTTCTCAAAATCTAGAAATGCGACTCATGGATGTTGTAACTGCTTACTTATATGGGGACTTAGACACTAGAATTCACATGAAAATCCCGGAAGGATTTCCTTTGCCTGAAGCAAAGCCAAGGAGTACATACTCAATCCAATTGAGGCGATCATTGTACGGCCTGAAGCAATCCGGAAGAATGTGGTACAATCGTCTTAGTGAATACTTGTCTAAAAATGGGTATGCAAACGATCCTATTTGCCCGTGTCTATTTATAAAGAAATTCATGAAGGGATTTACAATATTAGCAGTTTATGTGGATGATATCAATTTGGTAGGGACTCCAGAAGAGCTCGAAGAAACTGCTGATTGTTTAAAGAAAGAATTTGAAATGAAAGACCTTGGAAAAACAAGATTCTGTCTCGGGTTGCAAATCGAGAGAAATTCTAATGGGATGTTGGTCCATCAATCTAATTATACCGAGAAGGTTTTAAAACGATTTGGTATGGACAAAGCACACCCATTAAGCACACCCATGGTCGTCCGGTCTCTTGATACACAGAAAGATCCATACCGTCCTATTGAAAAAAATGAAAAAGTTTTGGGTCAAGAAGTACCATACTTAAGTGCTATTGGAGCCCTGATGTACTTAGCACAATGCACTAGACCGGATATTGCATTTTCTGTGAATCTACTTGCCAGATATAGCTCCGCACCAACTCAAAGGCACTGGGTTGGTATTAAACATATCCTACGATATTTGCGTGGAACAACTGATTTAGGAATATTTTATTCTTATAATCCCATAGATTCCAGTTTTACAGGATATGCAGATTCAGGTTATCTCTCTGATCCTCATAAGGGTCGATCACAGACAGGTTATGTGTTTCTAAATGGTAATGCCGCCATTTCTTGGCGTTCTACTAAACAGACTCTGGTAGCTACCTCCTCTAACCATGCTGAGATTTTGGCTCTTTATGAAGCCAGTAGGGAATGTGTATGGCTAAGATCCTTGATTCAGCATGTTCGTAGTTCTTGTCAATTACCTTCTATTGCAGGTATCCCAAATGTTATCTATGAAGATAATGAAGCATGCATAAAACAAATTCGAGAAGGTTTTATTAAAGGAGACAAGACTAAGCATATAGCACCAAAGTTCTTCTTCACTCATGAACTTCAGAAGAACAATGAAATTGAAGTCAAACAAGTTTGTTCGAGTAACAACCTGGCTGATCTATTTACCAAATCTTTGCCAAAATCAGTATTCCAGAAGTTTGTATATGAGATTGGCATGCGAAGAGTTCATCATCAAACTATGTAAATGGTTGCAATCATCAGGGGGAGCAGTTTATCAGGGAGCATCCTGAAGTATGCTTCCCAGGACATTTGTGCGCTGTACTCTTTTTCCTTTCCTAGGTTTTATCCCACTGGGTTTTCCTAGTTAAGGTTTTAACGAGGCAGCATTATGCACGTCCAACACCATTTCAATGATCTTGAAGAATGTTGTACTCTTTTTCCCTTCGCTTTGGTTTTTCCCACTGGGTTTTCCTTAGCAAGGTTTTTAATGAGGCAACTGTCATTAAATGGTGGTCATCCAAGGGGGAGTGTTATAAGATATGGATCTTGGGTGGATGCCCACTTGTGATAAGATAGGGTTAGAATTAGGGTTCATCCTTTTTAGTTTACTTTGCCTATAAATAGGCTCTCTCCCTATGTATTTAGACACAGTTAATGAGATATCAGAAAGGCTCTCTCTTCTCCCTCTAATCTTCTTTCTCTTGGTCTCTCTCTTTTATAACACAACCTTCTTATTGTCCCTTCCATTTGATACTCACTTTCATTTGGTGCTGATGGGATCATACACGGCAGGATTGATTGCAACAAAGGATGAATTAATTTGTATAACTTTTAAACTTCATTGTTTTAGAATGAAGAGATAAGATGATATGACTCATGTGATATTTGGTCTAATCCTAAATCAACAATATCCAATTTATTGTCTCTGTATAGGATTTTACACTTCATTGAACTACCACTCATCCCAAAATCAATTAGTGATGGAAAACGACACAACAATGATTTTATGGTGAGGGCTCGGATTCGATCATAATTATGTTCGCTCAGGAGCGAGGGTGAACATTGAACTCAACAATTCCTTCATCAACGGTACACCTGCCGCGATTCTTTCAACGCAACTTGTAAAACGCCTGTCCTGTGACTCGAATACCCGATCTACCTGGCTCTGATACCACTTGTAGGATCTTACACCCCCGTTGACTTACTATTTTTATTTATTTATTTAAATCTTATATTGGAGAAAAAGAAAAAAAACATGAGAAGAACAACAAATACAAGGACACAAAATACAACAAAACATGGGATAAGAGTTCACCCATTCAACATCACAATTAAAAGGGCGCATCACAATTATGAGGCGGCACATCGGATGGCCAAGTTTTGTACATCTCATCAAATTGAGAAATAAAAAAGATTCACCTATGAATTATCTATTTATATATCCTTGACTTGATGGTTATGAACATCTGATTGACCATTCGATGATGACTATACATGGATATTCAGTTTTACTCTTCATGTTTAGTGCCTTAGATAGGATGGACCGAATGGGCCCTAGGTAATGTATATCTGAGACCCCAATTCAAGGATGAAAATCACATTGTGGGCCTAGCAATCATTTGTAATTTGTAATTAATCTATTCCAACAATTAAACAAGCATCATCTAGACCACTTTAATAGAAGCTTATCTCCCCAATTATATATACAAGTAGAGAAAACAACCCTCTTTGCAACCCTATCTGCTGGATTTGTTATTGTTTCCTTATGCAAAATATCTCAAGGATGTGACATGTAAATAAATATATTTGATGGCTTGCGTTGGATGCGGGCCCTGAAGCACTAGTATTTAGAAAAACCACCACCTTAGTCATTATCCTTTGTTTTCTGGCTGTTAACAAGTTAACTAATGGGCCTACCCACGTGCCCCATTTCTCTTATATTTTAACAATGTCAGGCTGAAAGGTTACCCAAACTTGTTACCAATTCAGAATTGAAAACCTAAAAGAAACTATATCAGATATGATTTGATCAAGGTTAGCATCCATAAATAAGAATATTAGGTTAATATCAGTGTCAGATCATCAGCCTATTGACCTGATTAAAAAACCCAATATGTATCTAGATCCGTATGATGAATGAATTAGCATGTTGGGTTATCAACATAATTTTATTTAAAGTGGAAAAAAATGAAACATGTATCATCACATTTTGGTATATACAAATCATTTTCTATAATTAAATATTTTATTGTTGTTTGTTTTTTTCTTGATTTTTCTGATATTGTCCCAATGACAATAATTGCAAGATTGCTTGCTCCAATGATGCTCCAAAGTACTGATTTTGTAATTGGCCAGCAAAAGTTGAAAATTGGGGCAATCACTTGTACGGAACCAATTAAAATAGTCTGGATTGTGGGAACCCAATTGAAAAGATGTTAGCCCTAATTACCATGTGAATCAGGTGACTCTAAACGTTAAATAGGTGGTCATCATTCATCAAGTTGGCATTTGGAAGTAATATGATCATCATCCAACTTAAACATTAGGGTTAGCCCCTTCTAGAATCTAAAACCTCAGCCTCTATGAAGAATAAAAATGGGCTTGTGGATTTTATGAACTTCTCACTAACATCAGGTGTGCTCTATAATCCTAAAAGATGGAACAAGTCAAAACAGATTTATAATTGCCTAAAGTGGATTTTCCCCGACTTTATCAAAAAGAGGAAGTATTTTCCCCCAAGGATTTAAATATGTTGTTGGAGTTTCGTGAGTAAGAATATAAATGGGTCCTGATTCTCCGATCATTCGGAGGTTCTGACCCATTAAAAACTGGATTCGGAGTCCTTATTCAGGCCTCGATAAGTAAATGGGTCCGAGTCCGGTTCCACCATAGTTCCGATTTATAGATACTGGACTTGACATATTACCTCAATTTTCAAGAACCTCCTTTTAAAAACTAGGTTTTTATTTTTTATGTCATTCTCTACCTAAACCCCGCCCTGTCCCTTGTACGGAACCGGTTCCAATTCCACCATGAACTCGGACCGGAACCGACCTGTTTGCATCCTTTTTCATAAGGGATAAATTAAACAAGGAAGGTCATTCAGGATTTTATTGCATTGATCCCGAAGGTATTTAATCGTTTGGAGTCAAAACATTACAGGCCTTATTAGTAGGGTTGTAAATGGGTACCTATTCTCCGATTATTCGGAGATTCCGACCCGTCAAAAACTGGGTCTAGGACCTCATTTAGGTACCTTTAGGTAAATGGGTCTGGTCCAGGGGCCTCTTTTTCGAGTCGGGACCGAAATGGGTCCTATTCTGAAACAACTTTAGTTCCGACTTGTGGACCCAGTACCTTGGACCCGGTACCTGACCCGCTTCCTCTATAAAGGCTCATCAGCCCTTTTTAAAAAGCCTTAAACCAAAAGACCTTTGGTCGATTATCTTCTCTGGAGAGATAAAAGGAAGGCGGAGGCAAGGAATGGTACTATTTCTCTCTCTCTCTCTCTCTCTCTCTCTCTCTCTCTCTTTTCATTTTCTCTGCATGTGCCTTTTTGCTTTTTCTTCTTCATTCTTCCTCCTCTCTTCTTCTTCATTCTGCCTCTCTTTTATTTATTTATTTTCTTTGTTTGTTTTGGGTCCTGGAAGGGATATGCAGATGGGGTATGTGTTGGATTGAAGGTTGGCTTGAGATTTTGATACTTCTTTTTTAAGGGACGTGATAAGGTCTAGGTTGAGGATTTCTGGGAAATCTTGTGGACATTGGCTCGGCTCTACAATGCAATTCAAAGTGCTGATCAATCAGATCATAGCCCCATAATCAACTCATTTAGAGATGATTTGTCAACGGCAGAAAAAATGTTCAATGGGAGCCTGGAGGGCTTGCATAAAAGATATAATATATGCATGGTTGTGCGATTGGCTATTTGGTTGTGAATGAGAATCACAGATGGGCGGCTCATGGGCCAACCTATTTCCTTTCAGATTTTTTCTTATGAATCATCTTTGATTTGTGGGCCTCGCCCTGATCACTTACTAGTGAGGGGTCCTTAATATAAATAAACCCACTAACGTACATACCATCTTCTCAGCAATCAAGAGTCATGGAATAAATTCCATGAATCAAATCCTTATGAACCCCAATCAAAACCCATCAAAAGTCTCCTTATATTCCATGAATCAAATCCTTATGAACCCCAATCAAAACCCATCAAAAGTCTCCTTATAAGAAGAGATTTATATTTTAAAGATTCTCCATCATTAGTAAGCTGTTCTTGGACTCTTCTGGGGCCCACTTAAACCCCATCAAAAGTCTCCTTATGTAGAAGTTTCTCTAATAAAGATTCTCTATCATTATTTAGTAAGTTGTTCTTCTAGCTTGGACTCTACAAATACTCATCAAACGTCTATTGCAAACAGTCCCAGCCAGCCCACTCTTCTTCCCTATTCTTTCTCGTCTGCCTGATCATCCAACTAATACAATGCATACAAATCGAATGGAGACACAGAAGACAAGAACAGAAATATATGATTTGAGCAACGATCTAATGGTGGAGATTCTAAGTTGGTTGCCGCTAAGATCCATTGCTCGATGCCTCAACGTCAGTAAACGATGGCAATCTCTCATCATTGATAGCCAATACCTCACCAACACCATCAATGTTGCGGCGGCTATGCTTCATCATGAAAATCGGAGAAACCTGTGCCTAGAAAAAGGCCAAAGAGGACGAATGCAGCAGGTCCCAGAGCTCGACTTCTGTATTGACTTTCCAAACAGAAGTCTATATAATCACTGGGTTCTCTCCTCGTGCAACGGATTGCTCTTCTCCTATTTTTTCAACCGAGGTGCAGGCCATGAGTGCTACATCTCCAATCCATGGACAAAAGAGTGTGTTAGCATTCCAAGCCCAACCTTGTCGTGCCAAAATTACGATTTTTTCCCACCTTTTCTACGTGGATTCGCCTTCGAAAATAATTCAAGGGACAAGAACAATGTAGCCTTGTACAAGATTGTGATGGCCTTTATAGTAGTTCAGGCACTTAATAATAATTATAATTATAAATTCGAGATGTACTCATCAGAGAAAAAGAGGTGGCAATTGCTTGAGTGGGTCACCCAAACGCATCCTTCTTGTCATCATAGACCACATGGTATTTGTGAATTAGAGCAAAATGCAGTTTATTGCAACCGGGTCTTATATTGGCAGTGCACTAGGGAGGACCATGCACTCATGTTCAATTTGGAAACCGAAACCTCTTGCTATTTGGATCTGCCGAGCGACTGCGATACAACCTCATTCGGCCGTAGGTTGATGGAATGTGATGGGATGCTGCACTACATTCGAATAGGAATAGACAGCAGACTAAGTGTGTGGAAGATGTCGATGATGAGCGATGAATGGTTGAGATTGCATAATGTAGACCTGAACAAAGCAGTAAAGAGAGATTTGGATTCTTTTTCATTGTATAGAGGTGATATACGAAATCTAAAACCTATAGACATGAGTGTCCAAGGAGATGATAAAGTTCTCTTTGCCTACCATTCCTGCCCCTTTCTGTCATTTGGCCGGATTGTAACATATGATTTGAGGAGGGATGTGTTTGAGTTAGTCTTCCAGAAAGACTTCCTCTCTGCTTGGATGTTCTTTCGATACACTCCTACTAAAATGTCCATCTCTGAGAGGTAAAGCGATTATTATGTCAACCTTTTTTTGGTTGGGATCTTTTTTTTGTTAGTTAATTAATTAATTTTAATTTTAATTTTTTAATTTTTTAATTTTTTTAATTTTTTTTAACATTGTTGCCAATGATACAGATTTATGTGAGCATCTGTTTCATCTTATTGTTATTTATTTAACTGGTCATGAGACATGAGTAGAGTTAGAGACTTAGAGACATGAGGTAATGTTTCTGTTAAGGCAGTGAGGGACATGCAGGTACAGCCTCTTGCATATTCTCTAGTATAAAAATTAAGCAAATTCTATCTTGCCATATTCATTAAGCCGCATTTATAAACCCTTCTGAAAGAATCTGATCTGATCTGATCTGATGTAATGAGCACCACAAACTCAAAGATTTGTTTGGGATGTTAGGTTTGAATTTAATTTTTTTAATAGGGTTATGTGTGAATTCTGAATAGTTTCCCTATTCTCTTGTAAAAATTAATATTATTGTAAGTGCAAAAAATGTAACTCACAAGAAGAGGGGGTGCCTGCACGGACTTATCCAAAGAGATTAGGAACACCGATGCCTGCGCCTGAAGCCTGAGAAAAGGAAGAAGAATGGCAGGTCAGAGGACCCTGGCCTGAGTGGAGCAAGGCTCTCCGATGCCTAAGTTAGTGTATGAACTAAGCAGAGGATGGAGATTTTAGGGAAGGAGATGATACCAGCAGTATGGTGTATTGTATGTTTTGGCCTTCTTTGCTTGTGAACTGTTCTTGTGTTTATATAGAGGAAGAGAGGAGGCAACGGGGTAGTTGACTGTCTTGTCATAGCCCACATTGCCAGGTAGTAGGGAGGCGCGGTCCCATCGTAGCATTCTCTTCTTTAATTGCAGTCCCATCGAGCCTCATCATGGCGCTTTGGGGGCTGTGGACGGCGATCTATCAGGAGATATGGGCTGTCCTCTTGTCTTGTCGCACGGGCCGTAGCGTGCTTGAGCGTCTGTGGGAGGACAGCTATCAGTGGTCAGTACTTTCATCGATATGAGGTGCTTAGCCGAGATGGAGTGTCTCGCCGAGCTGAGGACCTGGCGGAGATATAGGGCCTAGCACTGTTGCCGAGGTGGAAGGGGCTAGCACGTTCGCTGAGCTGGGCAGCCGAGGTCGGGGACGACATGGCTTGGCTGGAGAGATCTGGCAAAAAGGTGTCAAGGTGGAGGCCGAAGTGGGATGTTCTGGCCGAAGTCTGCCGAAGTGGAGCAGTCTGGCATTGCTAAGGCGTGCATTGCCGAAGTAAGGGGAGTCGTGCACAGGAAGAGTGGAGCACGAGACCGAGCTTGCGGGGATGGACTTGCTGGTGCGGGGGCCTGGGACGGAGCATCTTGGCCGGGATTCTGATGAGTTCGGGAATTTCCCCACACAATTATGTCCTCTAATTTCTATATTTACAAGTTCTTGTAGCGTGAATAAGAAAATTCAATAATTAATATGTCTTGTTATCTGCCTTCAAGATTCTCGAGTAAGATCTGAAATTCTGCTTCAAAAGTTCAACAAATTACTAATTTGAAATGTGAGTTTAAAGTTCAGAAAAGTCACAAACTCGAAACTATAGTATCAAAAACTTAGGACTAGACTTCTCTCAAATCCTGATTTCAAAAATTTGGCAAAGTGAGAGAGAGATTCAATTCCAAATTCTACAAGTTAAATTAGCTAAAGGTACAGCCTCTTATGCTCCAAATTCAGCCTCTAGATTACATTGGAATTGTGTTCAATTACCAAACATTCCAATCATGTAAGAACTATATGTTAAGTCCAGTGTGTACTTTTATTGGCTAATTACAAGCCCACCATAGCAGCAAAAGTAAAGTTAGATCATGGTAATTGATTACATGCTCCTTTATAAATCTAAAGCAGCCCTCATGATCAACGAGGGTTTAAAACATTCCCATTACATGCTCTTATCTTTTGGAGTTTTGGTGGCTGTAGAAACTCCAAATGATGGCACTTGGTTGTCCTTGTCATGGCTGTAAAACCCAGCTCAACCATGGCCCTTTATTGGACCTCATGGCTAGATATGTAAGCCATTATTGAGCAATGGTTTCCTATATATGGATGCAATTTTTGTATCAATTAATGCAATATATTAATTATGGGATAAGGGATTAGTTCTTGGCTGTCTAGAATTGAGTGTCCATAAGGCTCTGGGCCAAAGACTCATAGTCGGACTGGGCGGGAGATAACCTGAATTATCAAAAAAAATAAATAAATAACCTAGGTGATCACATCCGATGGTTTTTATCACCCCATATGCAGAAGAAATTTCTAAAAATGATTAAAATATGTTTGATCAAGGCATTACAATTGGACCCTAACCATTGGAATGAATGGTAACATGAAAATTCTACAATAAAATTGGAATGAGTTGATCAGGGCTGGCTACCGAACCCCAACACCTATACGAACCGATTTTAAAATGGGTCAGGTAATCCCAACCGATATATGGGAGGGCAGTATAGGGGATATAAGTGGGCTTAAACATAATGTGCCCAAAGCAAATTGGATCAATGGGTTTATCATCTAGTTCCTAATTAATGATCAAATAGGACTGGCTACACAATCAGATGGGTTGAGTCTCCCTATTCTCGCCCGACCGGGCCTGATAACAATCTGTAATCATAAATATATAGGTGGGTTCGTCAGGATTGAAAGCCCAACCTAGTCTTCGAATAACTGAATTCCTTGTTATTTATCTTACCAAATCTATAATCTCTATTAAGAAATCCTGGATTTCATTTTCAAATGGGAACGGATGAGAAATGGCCCAGTGTTCCTGACTCAACCCATTGATTGGACAGACACATTTTTTTTTTTTTTTAAGTTTTTATGAAGATAGATGGAAAAATACTGTGTAAAAAATTGATTTATAAAATAATAATTATTTTGCTCTATAGAAGAGTTTTATAAAAATTGATTTAAATATGCCCACCATATCCAGATTAGAAAGTTGTAAATATAAATAGCAGAAATTGAAATCCAAATATGAAAAAAAAATCCTTATTATATATACTATTAAAGAGCCAATCCATATATTATTTTAGCAGCATTAGACAATTTTCTTATTATCAAACCTAGAGAGCTGAGGGAGAGAACAAATAAGAACATGAGTTGGGCACGTCATTGATGTTCTGTCTTGATTGCTTGCGGATTGGGACTCTTTAAGCATCATTATATTTGTAAGAGGAGATGAAACTGTGTATTGTTTAGATGAAAGATTTGTAAGACCATATATGATGCAAAGAATTCGAATATGATAAGGACTCATTTACCCTCAATACATTTCGAGTAAGATCAGATTAAATTATTCACGACCATGTTTGGTCCCTTAGATGGGCCCAAACTATTTCCTTTTCCACATTGGAATATCTTTGATTGGTGGACCCCGCCGCGATCATTAGTGTGCGTGGGGTCCTCTGTTTTATAACCACTAACATACCATTTCCTCTTGCAAATCAAAAGTCTCCTTAGAAGAGATTCCTACTATAAAGATTTTCAAACACTAAATTGAGCACGTTTGGTAACAGACAAGGAATTTATAGATCCGATGATTCTTCACTGTCACTGGAGTAAAGATTCCTTGTTAGGGATTTATATAGTCGAGGATCTCACATTAATATTGGTGTGTATCAGGATCTACCTCAACTTTATAAAAATAAAAAATCTTTAATTTTTTCTAAAAATTTGGTTGCCAAAGGTATAACCTTTAATTGTTTAGTAAGAGTAGTCCTGTTTGGACTCTCCCTCTAATAATACCCGTCAAATATCCATGCATGCCATCATATATTAATATTAATATACCACCCCACCTTTCTTTATTCTTTCTTGTTTCTCCTTTCTCCTGTGCATGATCATCCAACCAAGACCATACAAATCGAATGGCGGTAGAGAAGGGAAGAGCAACAACAATAGATGATCTGACCGACGATCTAAAGCTGGAGATTATACGACGGATGCCAGGAAGCTCCATTCTTCAATTCCTCAACGCCAGTAAACTATGGAGATCTCTGATCAGTAATGGCCCATTATCCCTCACCAACACCATCAATGTTGCAGCTAGCTACAATGAACAAGGTCGTCTCAGATGCATGTGCCTAGAAAAAGGTATGCAGCAGATTTTAGAGCTTGACGTACTAAACAATAAAATACCATACGATAACTGGATTATCTCCTGCAATGGGTTGCTCTTCTCTTATTTTTCCAGCAAATGGAGAGATGTTTCCTCCCATGAGTGCTACATGTCCAATCCATGGACCAAAGAGTGTGTTCGTCTTCCCAACCCAACCATGACGTCTCACAAATTTACAATGTGTGGACTCGCCTTCGAAAACAATTCAAACGAGGACAACAACAATGTAGCCTCTTACAAGATTGTGATGGCCCATAGGATAAATCCTTACACAATGGAGGGACGTCATAATTTTACTTATAAATTCGAGATGTACTCATCTGTGAAAAAGAGGTGGCAATTGCTCAAGTCTGTCTCCGAACCCCATCCTTGTCGTGATGGACCATGGAGTTATTATGATGTATTAGGCCAAAGTGGGGTGTATTGCAACCGGGTCTTGTATTGGCACTGTCCTCAAGAGGACCATGCGCTCATGTTCAATTTGGAAACAGAAACCTCTGGCTATATGGAGCTGCCGAGCATAGGCGACAATGTTTCAAACCCATGCGGCAGAAATTTGACAGTGTGTGATGGGCTGCTGCAATACAGTCGAATAGGCTTCCCTAACCACCAGTACAGACTAACTGTGTGGAGGATGTCGATGGAGACCAGTGGATGGTTGATGTTGCATAATGTATCCCTGGATTTGGAATTTTTTTCCATTGTGTCGAAGTGATTATATATGGTCACATAAACTAAAACCTATAGGCATAGGTTGCCAAGGAGGTGATAAAGTTCTCCTTGCCGAGTATTCCAGAGAGATTGACAAATTTTTCCGGATCGTATCATACGATTTCAAAAGGGATGTGTTGGAGGTAGTCCTCCAGAGAGAGTTCCTTCATGATTTGAAGTTCTGTCGATACACTCCGACTAACAAGTCGATCACTAAGAGGTATGCCAACCTTTCTTTTGTTTTATATATATATAGGAATATATATATGAAAAATATTCAAGTGAGAACTAGTTCTCACCATGCTTCCGTGAGAACTATATATATATGGGAGTATTCCTATATATCTATCCCTTATCATAGGGTGAGGGACCTTTGTGAAAAATCTCAAATACATGGGGAGTATGGTGAATGATAGATGCACTTAAATATTTCCCATATATATATATATATATGAATATGCTCCTATGAGAGCATATCTCACCTTACTATGAGAGATAAGGTGGGGCCCCTTAAAAATATGAGGTAAAGTTTCTTTTGAGTTTCTATACAAAGGCAGTGAAGGCCATAGTATTACCTCTTATATTACCTCTTATAGAATCTTCTCCGGTGTAAAAACCAAGCATCTACTTCTCTCTCCCCATTTATGTTTTGAAAGAATCTGATTTGATAAAATGAGCACCGCAAACTAAAAAATTTGCTAGTAATGTTAGGTTTGATTATAACTTTTTAATAAGGTCATGTGAATAGTTTCTTTATTCTCTTGTACAAATTAGGATGCCCCTTAACAATTTTTATACTCACAAAGTTCTTGAAGCCCGAATACAAAAAATTAATAATTAATGTTTTCTTACCTGTGTTTAAGATTCTGAGTAAGAAGATCTGAAATTCTACTTCAAAAGTTCAACAAATTACTAATATGAAGTGTGAGTTAAAAGCTCAACAAAGTTTATAAACTTGAGACTCTAGCGTTAAAAGTTTTGGACTAGCTTTCTCAAGACAAGATTTCAAAATTTGGCAAAGTAAGAAAACCCTAAGATCCAATTATAGATTCTGAAAGATACTTGGCTAAAGATCTATTCTATAGATCCAGCCTGCAATTCAAATTGAAAGTGCCTTTATGCGAGAAATTCAAATTATGCAAGAAGTATATGTTTGAAATTCAGGGTAATTACAATTCATAGGGATGGTTTTGATCCAACAGTCAACCTTAATGATAAGTAGGCCCAATGTTTTAGAAATTGAGGAAGCTTATAAAAGACGTGTGCATCATGTGCGAGCACACTCACACAAAGTCTAATAACCAACAAAAATTCTGTACAACACTCGATCTCTCAGGTGGAATCCGGTCGGTATATTTTTGGCGGCACACATATTTTTCCTGTTGAATTGTTATTCGTTAACGGTTGGCTCTAATGCCACAATAAAATTCCTTAGCTAACCATTCCTATCAAAAGCTCGAGGTGTAAGTAGAGGTAGCATAAATACTTTTCAAAAATCCCGTCATAGTTTTTTTTTTTTTTTTTTTCTTTTCTTTTCTTACTTTACAAGGGATTCATTTTTAAATTGAGGAATACTTTCTTGTTCTTGTTTACAGTATATAGGTACGTTTTGTGCATGGTTCAAAATAGCGGCCGCATTATCGGCCGTAGTGGTCGAGGCCATTACGCTATTTTGAAAAGATCGATGTTACTGTCTAAAATCTAATAAAGCCAAGTGATTTTAGTTTTAAGCATTGTTTTTCATATTTCTTCTCCTCAACCGTCTTTCCTAAAGTTGTATTTACCCTTATATGGTTCAAATCACTAAAAAAAAATACTGGTTTCTATATAAGATTCAAAAAAATTTGACCATTTACAAAATTCACACCGCTACGTGTCGCCATAGCCACTACGTAACGTTTTGGCCACTGACCGTTACACCTATCGCAATCAATAGTTTGATCCTTGATTTTGTTATTTTATCTTAGCTGGATTTTTTTTAGTAGAACTCGTTTAGCCAACTTCAGATTGATGGGACAGGTGTCTTTTTATCAGGATGACGATATGAAATCAATAACCTGTCTGTACCTTGTTTTGGGGGATTCCATAGTGCATTTGGCGAATTTTTAAATCTATCTAATATTGTGCACCCCACCTCTGATTGGTAGCATAGTTGTCAATATAGTTTCGGACCCCATTTCACTCTAGTCTACAAAATGAAAAGTTTCGGCCGATTCTAACTTTCGGCAAAACTTTTCAGAATTACATTTCGGGAAAAAAAATTAACATAATATATATACATACACATATATGTAGAAAAAAGAGTAATAAATATAGATTTAATCCATTCTAGTAAATTCTTTGGAATTACATTTTGGGAAAATATAAGAAATACCAAGTATGTATGTGTAAAAATAATATAAAAAAATTTATGTAAAATACCATTTCGGCCGAAAAGTTACAATATTTCAGCCAAAATAGGCTGAAATCTTGAATTTCGGCCGAAATTGACTGAAATTCAAACCGAAAAGTTTTGACTGAAATTCCGTCTCGGCCACTTGACCGAAACTAGAAATTTCGGCCCAAATGGTACGAAATAAATAACTATGATTGGTAGGCAATGTGATTGGTCTAGGTTACTATCTATAGATCTTGCATCTTTGTACATATTACATATCATTTTTTTTTCTTTTGATAACCCAGGGTATCTCCTGCCCAAGCCAGTCCAGTTGGCTCTGAGCCTGAGGGACGCTCGATACTAAACAACCGAGAACTAATCCCCAAAAGCACATGCAACTCCTATCCACATGCACCGAGTAAAACTATGGGAGGTGACCAGGGCCGGCCCTGAAGGGGTGCGAGAAGTGCGCTCGCCCCGGGCCCATTTTTCAAGGGGGCTCAAAAACGAGATTGACGAGATTCACTAGAAAATAAAATTATTATTAAAATTATTAGATGAGTATGCCAATTTTAGTTTTTCATAATTAGGCCCACTGAAAAAATTTGATGCTCAGTTTACTATTACACAATTCCTTGTCTAACACAATTTTATTTTTTCATAATTAGGCCCACTGAAAAATGTGTAATGTTATATGCAAAATTAACTGATTTTG
This sequence comes from Litsea cubeba, assembly GCA_012931725.1. Classification (NCBI taxonomy): domain Eukaryota; kingdom Viridiplantae; phylum Streptophyta; class Magnoliopsida; order Laurales; family Lauraceae; genus Litsea; species Litsea cubeba. The sequence continues at coordinate 15,234,753 of CM022946.1, forward strand.
ATTTATCATAATTGGGCCCACTTAAAATTTTGATGGCTAATTAGCATTTAGCTTTGTTACAAAAGTCCCTGGCCCACCCTGAATGCAACAATATTACTTTTGATTTTGAACTAAAATAAAACGTTTATAAAACCTTATAGCCTTAGATTTATTTTTTTTGAGCTTTTGTGAGCCCCATAATCAACATCTGAACCTTTAATCCATTTAATCATCTGAGCCTTTTGCAAATTACAAGTATTTGTCTTGTAAAAGAACTATTGAATTATTACAACTTACAAGTATTTGTCTTGTTTATACATTATAGCCTTTTATTTTGAATGTTTATATATTGAAGTTTGAATTTTTATGCTTTGAATGTTAAATTTTAGTTAATTTTGACATGTTAGATATTGGTTGAAAAATGAATGAGGCCATCACTAAGTTTATATATATATAGATACTTAATTTTTACTCTTGCCCTGGGCCCTGAAAAATTCAGAACCGGCCCTGGAGGTGACCAACAAAGGTAAGTGTTGAACACAATACCTCTCCACTTCCTGAGGAACAGAGTCCTTGGCCAACTGAGAGATACCACTCGTTGGTTTATATATTATATGTCATTGATGTCACTTAGCCATCTTCAAGCACACCCAGGGCCGGCCCAAGAGGCAGGCGGGAGAGGCCACAGCCTTGGGCCCCCAATAATTACAAAATTTTTAGGGCCCCATATTATTTTATGTATTTGTATATATATGTGTAAATATTTAGTCTAATATGTAAATTGAAAGGTCCAAATTAATAATACATGTGTGTAAATATTTATCTCAATAAATAAATTAAAAGGCCCAAATTTAAAGCCCACCTTATTTAAAATAACCATTATTTAAAAAGCCAAACTTAAGGCCTACCACCATACCACCATAAGATAAATACTTTAAAAGTCAAACATGGGCCCACCACCAAAAGATAAGACCATCAAACTTTTCAGCTTTCCTCATTTCTCGTGAGCATCAGAAAAACTTGATTATACAAGTTTGATTAGTGACTTTACAGCTGAAAATGCGAGAAGATCTTGTTTTCAGTAATACTTTTTTTTTTTTTTTTTGTTCTAGGTATATTAGCCTTATTTTTTGGAAGGGAATGTTGGTATGGGAATTGTAGGCTTTTGGCCAGGGTGGGTAGTTTAAGAGAACTGTATTGTGCTTGATCCTTAGGATTAAATATAGCCTCCTTCGGTATATAGGCAGTCCTAAAGTTATCTAAATGCAGCACTTTTTTGTAATAAAAATATCAATTTTTTGTTAGAAAATTATAATGAATTAATTTTTTTTAAATAATTATATAAGGGCCTCATTTTTTAGAGGTTGCCTTGGGCCCCCTAAACGTCGTGGCCGGCCCTGATCACACCCTTGCATAGCCAATCTGAAACTTTTTCTTTCAGGCACCTCAGTGGTCCTACTCTCATATGAGAATACTCATCCATGGAATAGAAAACCTGCCAATTCACAGAATAGAAGTTGTTGGCGCGGCCCATCCTAGATTAGATCAAAACCTTAAAAATTAAGCTGATTAGGTAGTCCTGACGAACTGATTATGCTGGGACTTGCTTCTTATGTCCCATCTCAACCTTCTATCTAAAGGCCTTGGATTAGATGCATGGCCATATATTTCATTGTTCCTGCAATAAAACCTGCAAGTCAGAACCATTAATTCATCTGTCATCACATTCTCATATTGTCAAAAGAAACCTTTGCCAAACAAGTTCCGTGGAGCCCATTTTCAGCACAATCCAATATCAGCACAAGCCTAATCTCAACACACAGTTAAAATCATGAGCACAGAACATCAGTCCCTATGTTTTTCAATTGATTTGATTTTCTTTTTTTTTTTTCAAAATTGAGATTTCTAGCTTGACCAAACACAGGTTGGTCTCCAATCAAGCTCTTCAGGCCTATGCTTAATTATTGTTACTCTCACTTGGCTTCTTCTCTTCTTCATCCAATTTTCATGACTTGTTTGTTTTTATGTGTTAATTTTCATTTACTAATGGTGTTTTTCCCTTTGCAGGATTAAGGCTGAAAAGTCAAAACAGAAGCCGCTTTCTAATTTTGGTTGGAATCTGGGGTGTTTCAAGTCAGCATCCTGACCATTTGGCTGATAAGGAATTCTGCTGGTTAACGTTTGATTTGATGATGCTTGTGTAGAAAGGCAATCACCCACTATAGGGGCGAGTCGATTTCAGGTTCTTGTGATAGGTTTTTACTAATTAGTACTTTTCTCTCTCTCTTCCATGGTGATTTCATATAGATATTGTATTGGTAGAATAAACTAATTACTTTACAATCTCATTATTAGGAATTTTGTGTAGGGTTTTGTTCTATGATAGTTTGGATGTGTGTTCTTGGCTAAGTGGATTCAACCACTAACTAATAAATTTGAAGGTTTGGAAGGATTCTATAGTTGGTTTTTGTTTTATTGTTATATTGTTGTGATAACTAGAGGGACTTGCAATGAGACTCATGAGGGCTCGTTTCTTTACTAGAATTCATAGAATTCATGTCTGGTGGTTGTTTGGGAATTTTAAATGCTGGCATTTGAAATGCTGCAAAATTCTGAAATTCTAAATTCGTTGTTTCATTCATGGTCTGAATTCTTGCCTGAGCTCTCAGAATGTCGTCGTCCCTCTCAAGGAATTTCCGTGCCAAGTGAGATTTTCAAATCCTCCTTGTTAAAGTGGTTTTTCAAATGCTGATTTTTTGAGGATTTCAAATGCCTAGGAATTCTAATAATGAAACACATAATTCATGGCAGGAATTCTGAATTCCCAGACAGCTTAAATTCCTGTCTAGAATTTTAGTAAAGAAATGAGGCCTTTCAATGTTTTTTTATTTATTTTGATTGTGCAATTTGAAAAGTAGGAGTGGGGACTTTCCTACAGATTAAGGTGTGTTTGGTTGGAAACTTATCTGCAAAAGAGCTTTTCCTGATTTTTTTCTTCCTAAAAGGCCAAAGGTCTAAAGACGCATGTTTGTGCATCAAATCTTAGAAAAGACTTTAAAAAAAAAAATGTAAATGTGATAAACCTTTCCCATCTTCCTCCTCCCACTTGTCCACTCTCTCTGTATCAAGCTGTTTTGATACATTTGTTTCCAATTTAATGAAGAGTGCTCAACGAGTGTTTAATGAGAGCACCTAAGGAATGTGGGATTAGAGTCGGAAATACCTTTTTTGGCCTATCTCCAAGTGACATCGGTATAAAATGAAAATCTCATTGATTTCTTTATTCTCTATTTTTTTTTTTTTTAAGTGGTGACCTAGCTGGCATGACATTTTATACAAGTGTCGCTTAAAGATAGGCCGAAACAATAGTTCTCTTGGTTGAAACAGGGGATCCGGACTCTGGATTATAGAATTTAGGGGGAGTTTTGGTTGGGATTTGATAAAGAAATGGAAGTTGGAAGGATACTTCCATGTACAAACATGCCCATTTTTAGCTAAATTAGGAGTGAAAATATATAATAGGCAGATGAATTACACCCAAAATTTTAATGAGCCTTCTCTGCTGGATTAGGACAAAACTTGGCCATAAGGATAGGTTGGAAAGAATTATTTCCAATGGGTGGATGTGGAATGCGATTCATCTTTGTTTAAAGTGACTTCAATCAATCTTTTCTTTGATTTGCTCCATTCAAGGAGCTTGAAGGAACTCTATTTAGAAGGGAATCAGATTGGTAAATGGGCCATGCCAAGGCCAATCTTTTCCTACAATTTCTGTCTCTATTTGTCATCCAATTAAATAAGATGATCCAACTCACTCTTTTCACATGCCTTCGTGCATACATTTATCAATAACTTAAATCGGATTGGGTTGGTAATAATGTGTGGAATATGTACGTATCTTTTATAGAAAGAAAAGAAAAGCTCCATCTGATGGTGGGCCACATGCAGCATGTGGGGCTCATATGCAATCCAACCAATATGACAGGTCACTAGCAGAACATACCCGTGCTAATCCCGGGCAATATATATAATTCATAATATCTGTTTTATTTCTACAGAAAAAAAAAAAAAAGAACACCTCATTTTTATTAGTTTCAGTTTCTGTTGTTAAATGTTGTGAAACATTTCCCATGGTAAATTGTTCTTCTGGCTGGCATGGGACTAAAAGAAAATTTTCTACTACTTGGGTCAAACTAAATACCTTCCATCCCAATCACTACCAAAATCTTGGCGAGTAAAATTTCTTGGGAAAACAGAGAATGTGGTGCATAGTAACCAGGCAACCTTGGGATCCTAACCCTTGGGGGGGGGGGGGGGGGGGGGGGGGGGGGGGGGGGTGAATAGGGTGAGCTACACTTTATGACTAATTATGCCCAATTTTAATTTCTTTAACATTAACTAGTCACATGTGATGATTAAACAAACAATATGTGGAAGCTTAAATAAACAATCACCACATTGCAATCACCACAACACAAGATTTATAGTGGTTCGGCCTCAATGCCTACATCCACTACCGGCTTGTGTATCCAACACCCCACCGGATTTCCACTATTATGCTTTTTAAAAGGCTAAGCAATAACCTCTACAACTATGCTTTTCTAGGCTAAGCAATAACCTTACAATGTGCTTTTATAGGCTAAGCAATAACCTTTACACAATGCTTTTCTTAGGCTAAGCAATAACCTTTACAATAAAAGATTTCTCTCAAAGAAAGTGTCTTCACAAAACACTCTAAGAGATTACAATCAAGCTCAATAAAAATTGCCTCTAAATAGGCGAATATGAAATTGTATAATACAAACTCACACAACACACTAAGTAATGCAAAGATGAATGCTCATGATGTGTGTGTGTGAAGACTTCAATCAAGTTTAAAATTAAGCTCAATCAATATATGCTAAAAATATTTAAAAGTTTAATGCACATAAAAAGATTTGATTGAAGTGTAATGCAAATCACATGTATAAAATGCAAACTTGTTAATGATTTATGAAAATCAAAATGACACAAGTTGTATGAAATTAATTTATCTTAAACATTGTGATGCATATGCAATGTTGTTTTCAAATGAAAGTTTAACTAAAGATCAAATGAATGAAAACAACAAAGATGATTCAAACAAGTTAATGAAACATGTTTATAAAACAAATCAAAGGTTTTGACAAAACATGATTAACAAAGTTTATAAAACAAACTTGGTTTGAATCAAGAAGTAGAATCCAATACAAATAGATCAAAGATTAAATATGATAAGGATTCAAAACATCATTGTTATCATGCTAAAGATTATTTACCAAAGATTTAAAACAAAGCATATAACAAATGATAAAGGGAGGTAAAGCTTACTTAGTGATTTAACTTCATTAATCCAAGCTTGAGCTTTACTAATGACCCTCTTGGTCTCTCTTAGTTCAACCCCTTTTTCTTCTCTTCAAACACCTCAAGAAGGCTTAAGAGTTCCACTTTGATCAACTACTTTTCAATGGGAATGAACCCCTTTTTATACTCAAAAAGTTGAGTTCTGCGAGTGCCCGGTCGACCCCATAAAAGCCCCGGTCGACCTGGCCTCCAACGGTCATAAAACTGACCGTTTGAAAAAGAGCTGTTGGCTCTTTCCCGGTCGACCCGCAGTGGGCTCGGTCGACCGGGTCCATGGGCTCGGTCGACCGGCCACACTGCGGGTCGACCGGGTCCCCTGGACCATTTCCCCCAAAAAAAAACATATTTTGCATATTTTAATGTATTTTCAGGTGAGGACAATTGGGCCACTAAATCAAGCTTGAAAATATGATTTTAAATCATTCTAAGTATTTTAAAATCATGAAACATAAAAAGCCAAAAATCATTTGAAACTTTAAATCATTGGTTAGCTTGATTTGTAAAAATCCTTTTTCAAATAAAATGCATCCAAGATGAAAACCAAAACATGTATGAAACATATGATTTACAAGATTTAAAACAATGCATGTGTAAAACCAGATTTCAAGATTTTCTAAATCAATGCATGTGTGTGAATTCAAATGATGAATAAAATAAATGATGCATCCATCAAATTGCAATAAACAAAAACCTAATAATCTCCCCCTTTGCAATTTGATGGCAAACCTTCAATATGTTGGCAAATCTTGCTCAACACTAAAACTTCACACACAGTCTTCAGCTCCTCCTTGGCTGGACAATTCTTGAAATCTCTTTGGATGCTTCTTCATTTAGCTTGGGCTCTAGCTTCATTCTTCATTCTTCTTGATGCTTGGAGCTTGATCATTCTTCAAGCTTTCATTTCATCTTCCTTTCTTTAGCCAAGCAACTTCTTTAGCTCCCAAGCTTTCTTCTCTTCATTTCTCCCTTTTGACCATGCACTCTTCTTTTGGCAAGATGTGCATTCTCTCCACCTTTAGCACTTTCTCCCCCTTAATTCTTTCTCCCCTTTTGCCATTAAGCTTGAGAACTTTCTCCCCCTTTGCCATTAAATTGCAAAGGTATCAATTGAAGAGGGGTACCTACATATATGAAACAAGGAAAATACCTTTTAGTAGCACCTGTTAACAAAGGAAATCGAAAATGAAGTACATAACAGGTCATCATGCATGGGTAATAAGCTTATAAGGGTATCAGAGCTAATATAAGGTGAATTTGATCAAAACTAATACTTCCTATGAAGTTTTACTCCCCCTCAATCCATACTTCTCCTTTTGTCAAACATCATGACAAGAATATAACTATTTGGTGCAAGAAGATGGTTTAACCAATTGAGGGTTAACTTCAAGTGAAGGATTAGATTCCAAATGACTAATAAGCTCAATATGATCAAATTATCAATATAGAGCAAGGTCAAGGGATATACTAAACATAGCATCAATCAATATGACTATGAAAATCATATGCTATGAATATTTTTGAAATCATTTCATCCAATCATCAAATATGACTATCATGTGCAAGATGAGTGAAATGAAGTTCAAACATGAAGCCTACCTCAACCATTAACCAACCAAGATTATGAATACATAAGTATGGTGGTCATGAGATATACCAATAAGTGCAATGAGAGGAGGCAACCATGAAAATTATGATGCTAATAAAATGTGGCAATTACAAAAATAAGCATCACAAAAGGATATTCATCACTTTAAATGATATAACTAATGAGCATAGTGATGATCATCATAAATTGCATTAAAATGATATAACTTTGTAAAGCATACAATTTTCAAAGTGTCAAGATCATATGAATTCAACATCTAAGACATCCATCAAACAATAGATATAATTAACTAAGAAATACAAGGAATGGATTTCAAAGAGGTTCATATGATCGAGCACACTACTATGAAGTTGAAGCATGTATAAAGAATGATATCAATAAGAGAAATACACATGAATCAACATCATAACCATCCAAGTCAAATAAAAACTAGAAAGCAAGAGGATGGATTTTAGAGTCCTAGAATGGTGTCTTCAAATAAACCTAAAATCAAGCACAACCAAACAAGGAACTATATAGACATTTGCATATAACAAGAATGTAACTAATGAAAGAACATAAATGCAAATGAAGTCATGACCAACAAAAGGATTTACCTATAAAGGATAGGTTGGTCAATGAGGTCCAAGGCCTTAAGGTTTGACTAAGTAAATTACTTTTGGAATCCACCTAAGGTCTTGGGAGGGTTGGTCTTTGAGGTCCATCTTAAAAGTCTTACCAACTATTGGAGATTTTACTTGATAAATTTTCAATTTAGACTTATCACCATGATGTTTAGATTTAACTAAATTTGTCTTAGAATGGTGATTAGTCTTTTGAGGTTGGTGACTTTTCTTCTTAGGGGATTGATTTCTTTTCTTCTTATTTCCTCCATTTATTTGACTTTTGAATTTAAGATTTAACTTTGCAACTTTCTTCAAAAGTTCCTTCATTTGTTGAGTTAATGGAGGAAGATTGAGAAGCTTTTTGTTAATAGATTCTTTTAGAGTTGGTTTAACTTGTTTAACCTTTTTAGAATCTATTTTAGGAGACTCCTTTTTAATTGGTTTTACTTGTTTAGTCTTTTTGGAGTCTTCCTTGGATTTTAGTGTCTTAATCATCATAGTATTTGATTTTACCTTTTTAGGTTCAAATATGGATTTAGACACATTGCTTCTTCTTAATTTGCACTCAAACCTAAAATGTCCTTCAATGCCACAATAATTACATTTGGTCAATGGCAAGGAAGTGTGAGTGCTAGAGAAAGAGGACTCACCTTTCACAAATGTGTTGGTGATTAAAGGATCATGAGAAATATTCCTATTAAATCCAAGACCCGTCCTATCTCCTTTTGATTTACCCAATTTAAATAACTTTTCAAATTTTTCTTCACTATGGGTAAATTTGCACTCATACTTTTGTTTGTAGGTTTTCAAGTTGAGTGACTTGTTCTTTAAGGGTAGAATTTTCAAGTTTAACTTTAGTTATTTCTTGTTCAATTCCCTTAAATTTGCTTAGCTCTTCAAGGGCAAGTTTTAATTCAAATTTAATTTCATTAATAACATTGGATCCAAGTTCTAGAGTGTTTATCTTAATATGAGCATTAGATAAATTTTCCTTGGAGATATTCAACTTGGATTCTAGGTTGTTAATGTTTTCATCTTGCCTTTTTAATTGATCTCTTAGTTTAGAATTTTCCTTATTAAGATTATCACAATCTATCTTTGATTCTCTTAGGTCATCTTTAATATTAGATAGATTATGCAAAGAGATCATGAACTTAGATTCTGCACAATTTATTAATTCTTCTTTTTCTCTAAGTTCATCTTTTGAAGAGACTAATTCTTGGTTTAGTCTTTTAGATTCTTCTTTTAATCTTCTATTCTTCTTAGAAAGCTCTAAGGATAATGTGCACAAATCCTCATAAGCTTGTTCAATATCATTTTCATTTTCATCATTTTCTTATTCTTTTAATTCAACTTGGGATTCATTAATTTCAATGTTTGAATCTCCAATAGAAGGAAGAATGAGGGGTCTAGAAGAATCTACCAAAGAATCTACAAAGTCTAAACTAGTGGAATCCATTCTTATGATTTTCATGAAGGCACAACACTAGGGTTTTAACCCTAGGTTTTTACACCTAATCAAGAGTTCCAAACACTTGATCCTAAATATAGAGCAACCTTGCTCTGATACCAATTGAAAGTCCTTGGGATCCTAACCCTAGAGGGGGGGTGAATAGGGTGAGCTACACTTTATGACTAATTATGCCCAATTTTAATTTCTTTAACATTAACTAGTCACATGTGATGATTAAACAAACAATATGCGGAAGCTTAAATAAACAATCACCACATTGCAATCACCACAACACAAGATTTATAGTGGTTCGGCCTCAATGCCTACATCCACTACCGGCTTGTGTATCCAACACCCCACCGGATTTCCACTATTATGCTTTTTAAAAGGCTAAGCAATAATCTCTACAACTATGCTTTTCTAGGCTAAGCAATAACCTTACAATGTGCTTTTATAGGCTAAGCAATAACTTTTACACAATGCTTTTCTTAGGCTAAGCAATAACCTTTACAATAAAAGATTTATCTCAAAGAAAGTGTCTTCACAAAACACTCTAAGAGATTACAATCAAGCTCAATAAAAATTGCCTCTAAATAGGCGAATATGAAATTGTATAATACAAACTCACACAACACACTAAGTAATGCAAAGATGAATGCTCATGATGTGTGTGTGTGAAGACTTCAATCAAGTTTAAAATTAAGCTCAATCAATATATGCTAAAAACATTTAAAAGTTTAATGCACATAAAAAGATTTGATTGAAGTGTAATGCAAATCACATGTATAAAATGCAAACTTGTTAATGATTTATGAAAATCAAAATGACACAAGTTGTATGAAATTAATTTATCTTAAACATGTGATGCATATGCAATGTTGTTTTCAAAATGAAAGTTTAACTAAAGATCAAATGAATGAAACAACAAAGATGATTCAAACAAGTTAATGAAACATGTTTATAAAACAAATCAAAGGTTTTGACAAAACATGATTAACAAAGTTTATAAAACAAACTTGGTTTGAATCAAGAAGTAGAATCCAATACAAATAGATCAAAGATTAAATATGATAAGGATTCAAAACATCATTGTTATCATGCTAAAGATAATTTACCAAAGATTTAAAACAAAGCATATAACAAATGATAAAGAGAGGTAAAGCTTACTTAGTGATTTAACTTCATTAATCCAAGCTTGAGCTTTACTAATGACCCTCTTGGTCTCTCTTAGTTCATCCCCTTTTTCTTCTCTTCAAACACCTCAAGAAGGCTTAAGAGTTCCACTTTGATCAACCACTTTTCAATGGGAATGAACCCCTTTTTATACTCAAAAAGTTGAGTTCTGCGAGTGCCCGGTCGACCCCATAAAAGCCCCGGTCGACCTGGCCTCCAACGGTCATAAAACTGACCGTTTGAAAAAGAGCTGTTGGCTCTTTCCCGGTCGACCCGCAGTGGGCTCGGTCGACCGGGTCCATGGGCTCGGTCGACCGGCCACACTGCGGGTCGACCGGGTCCCCTGGACCATTTCCCAAAAAAAAAAAACATATTTTGCATATTTTAATGTATTTTCAGGTGGGGACAATTGGGCCACTAAATCAAGCTTGAAAATATGATTTTAAATCATTCTAAGTATTTTAAAATCATGAAACATAAAAAGCCAAAAATCATTTGAAACTTTAAATCATTGGCTAGCTTGATTTGTAAAAATCCTTTTTCAAATAAAATGCATCCAAGATGAAAACCAAAACATGCATGAAACATATGATTTACAAGATTTAAAACAATGCATGTGTAAAACCAGATTTCTAGATTTTCTAAATCAATGCATGTGTGTGAATTCAAATGATGAATAAAATAAATGATGCATCCATCAAATTGCAATAAACAAAAACCTAACACCCTCAACTAAGGTGGACCCAAAACTCAAGACGACACACAACACACTTATACAAAGAAAAACCCTCAATGTGTTATAAACTGTAAACTACACACTTACATTACATCACTCTCTAGACACTTTGCATTATACACTTAGTCTCTCACTTGACTTGTGTTGCTCCACAAATGAGGCAAGACCCATCTATTTATACATGTGGGAAGGTCGGTGGGTGGGTTTCATGTGGATGCAAATGATCCACGTGGCCCACATGCCTATCATGTGTTATGTCGGTTTGGACCATTCTAGAATGGGATGGGTGCTGGACTTTTCTAGATTTCTAAACCTCATGAAGTTACAGGGGCTTTCTAGAAAGTTATAGAGATGGGAACAAGGAGATAGATCGTGGGGCCCAGTGTTGCTTTACATTTTTCCCCCTCAACACTGGCTTTCTGTGAATGTCGATCTTCTAACCATACCAAGTGCTCTTCGATGTTTTGTAAATGCAGTAGGATTCAATCCTTTTGTAAATATATCAGCGACTTGGTCCTTTGTTCCAATCGGTGCCAGTGCTATCTCTTCTTGTAGAACCTTTTCTCGGATGAAATGATAGTGTACTTCGATATGCTTGGTCCTGGCGTGGAAGACAGGATTTTCAGATAGTTTGATAGCCGATAAGTTGTCACAATGAAGTGACACTGACTTTTCAACTGGTTGATGTAGATTTTCTAATAAGACTTTTAACCATGCAAATTCTTGAGCGGCCATAGCTGCGGATCTGTATTCCGCTTCGGTTGTCGATAAAGAGACTGTTGGTTGTCTCTTGCTGCACCATGAGATTGCAGTGGATCCAAGGTTAAAGGAATATCCCGTTGTCGATCGGCGAGTGGTCTGGTCTCCAGCAAAATCAGCATCGCAATAACCAGTCAGCTCGCACTTGCCCTTTTTATAGAGAAGTCCATAGTCAGCACTATCTTTGATGTACTGCATAATTCTACGGACCGCTTCCAAATGAGATTTCATTGGTTCTTGCATAAATCGACTGACTACTCCAACTGCATATGATATGTCAGGTCGGGTTAGTGTTAAATATATCAAGCTCCCGACAAGTTGCCTATACATAGTCGAATCTTTTAAGATATCCCCTTCATAAGCACTTAGCCTTATGTTTGCATCCATGGGTGATGATATTGGCTTGCAGTCGGCCATCCCGAATTTTTGCAAGAGGTCCCTTGTATACTTTTGTTGACATAAGAAGAGACCTTCCTTGACTCGATCTATCTCGAGTCCTAAAAAATGTCTGAGCTCCCCGAGTTCTTTCATCTGGAATCGGATCGACAAGTTTTGCTTTACTCGGGTGATTTCCTCAAGGTCATCTCTAGTGATGATTAGATCATCAACATAGATAAGGATAATGCATAAATGCCTACCTCTAGCCCGTATAAACAAGCTTGAGTCTGCAGTCGTTGCTGAATATCCGCTTTGGATTAGGAATTCAGCAATCTTACCATACCACGCTCTCGGAGCCTGCTTTAGACCATAGAGAGCTTTCTGAAGCTTGCAGACATAATCTGGTCGATCTTTGTTTTCAAATCCTTTTGGCTGCTCCATATAGATATCTCGGTCAACTTCTCCATGGAGAAAGGCATTCTTCACATCCATCTGCCATAGACTCCATGATTTATTTGCAGCCAATGCTATTAGTATATGCACCGTGGTCATTTTTGCTACGGGACTGAAAGTCTCATCATAGTCAATCCCATATTGCTATGAAAACCCTCGTGCGACTAACATTGCTTTGTATCTTTCAATTGATCCATCGGCCTGAGTCTTTAGCTTATATACCCATCTACATGAGATGGGTTTTACTTCATCTGGTTTAGGAACCAGGTCCCATGTCTGGTTTGCTTTCAATGCTGAAATCTCTTCGTTCATGGCCATTTGCCACTCTCTACTTTGGCATGCTTCTTCATACGAAACTGGCTCACGAACATCATCCATCTCGGCGAGGGAAGCATCTACATATCTTGAATTTGGCTTCCTTGCTCTGGTGGATCTTCGTAGTTGTTGTGATGGTTCGTCAACCTCAAGTTGACTTGGCCTAGCTTCCTCTGGTGTCACATGCACTCCACTTTTCCATGGGCTAGCGGGCTTGTCCTGTGGAGTCCGAGATTCTTCACTAGGCATTTCTACTTCAATCTCTTGTTCATCATCTTTAGTGCTTAATTCTGGCTGATGGTTATCATCCAAGTCTTCTTGACTTGGCAATACTGCGGCTGCTGGTAGCCACCATGAAGACGCCTCATCGAACACCACGTCTCGTGATGTGTAGCATCGATGGGTGGTAGGATCACAACACCTCCACCCTTTACGTTCGGTGTCATATCCGACAAATATGCACCGAATAGTCTTCTTTTCAAATTTACTACGAAGTTTTTCTGGAATAAGTACATAGCACACGCAACCAAAGACTTTAAAGTGACTTACCGTTAACTTGATCTTCCATAGCTTTTGATATGGTGAGACAAATCCCAGCTTTGCCTTTGGTAGTCGGTTGGTTATATGTGCTGCTGTCTTCAAACATTCTGCCCAAAACTCGCTTGGCACATTCTTTGCATGCATCATGCTCCTCGCGGTTTCTACCAGATGTCGGTTCTTCCTCTCAGCCACTCCATTTTGTTGTGGAGTATATAGACAGGTCAGCTGTCGTCGGATGCCGGCCTTCTTCAAATATATAGAGAATTCATTTGATGTATATTCTCCTCCATTGTCGGTGCAAGCATCGAATCTTAAGGCCGATCTCACCTTCGACTTTATTTCGAAACTCCTGAAATTTTCGGAACACTTCTGACTTTTCCTTGATGAAGTACACCCATACATACCTTGAGTGGTCATCGATGAAGCTGACCATATATCTTAAACCGCTAATTGATTGCGGTTTCACCGAGCCAAATACATCTGAGTGGATTATCTCCAAAGGCTTCTTAGCTTGATACTTGGATTCAGTATATGGCTGTCGGTGAGCTTTTCTATACTGACAACCTTCACACACTGCGTCTTTATGGACTTCTAATTGTGGAAGTCCCTTCACCATAGACTTATCCATCATTACCTTTAACCTATTATATCCATAGATCAGATGTATCATTTTCACGGGTCTTCTTCACATATGCCGATTCGGCCGTCATGATATAGACGGAGTCTAGTTTTTGCCCCGTCATGATCGGCTTTTCACATGGCTTTACATTGCGGTATACATTTACATCATTTGGCCCAAATACTACAAAATTACCAGATGAGGTCAATTGTGATACAGACAACAAATTCTTCTTTATACCTGGAACATGGAAGACCTGCTGCAAATGGGCATCATCTTTGTTGAATCTGGGCACACAAATGGCTTCTCCGACATGAGTGATCGGTAGCCGCGCATTATTTGCTGTAACTACCACTTTGCCGCCTTTGTACTCAACTAGGCTTGAGAACTTCGACTTGTCGCCCGTCATATGATTTGAACATCCCGAGTCCACGATCCAGTCTCGATCGTAATTGATGACTTCAAGATTGGAATTTGCAATGAGCGTCGTCTCCTCACAATCATCTTTGCAGCTTGTTGGGGTACTGCCACTTGCTATATCAGAACTTGGTAGTTTGATATCTTCAATGATTGCCATAGATGCTTGGCAATCCCATTCTTCTTCACTTTCACTTTGGTGAATTGTTGTGGTCACCACATTCCCTTCGCGGGTCTTCTTCTTCGGCAGTTTGCAGTCACGTGCAAAGTGGCCTTTCTTAACACAGTTATAACACTCGAGGTTTCGGCGAGAGCTTGTCTGTCGTCGGTCATCAATGTTGCCTTTTGGAGCTCCCCCTGGTTGGGAACTCTCCCTCCACTGATTAGCTTCAGCGGTCTCCTTCCTTCTTGGCTTCATCGCCGATTTGCCCTTCCGAGTGAAGAGCACATGTTCCTCGTCTTTCACTGTTACTCCAGCCATTTGTTTGGCTAGCGCTTCCTGATTTGCCAAAAGAATTTCTAACTCTACAAGAGACGGTTGAGTCGGCCATCCCCTAATGGCCGTCATGAACCCGCTATATTCGGGCTTCAATCCCCGTGTGATTATTCGTCTCATCCTAGCTTCGCTGACCCGCGAGTCCGAATTAAGCTGAGAGATCTCTTGACAGAGTGTCTTTACTTTCATAAAATATTGACTAATAATCAACGTACCTTGAGTGATAGATGCAAGCTCGTTCTCCAAAAACTGAAGCCGCGCATCGTTTGTCTTGGAGAACAGTGTAGCCAGCGTATCCCATGCCTTTTTCGGAGTGTCAGCATCTCGTATATGCTCTAACAGCTCTGTCTGCACTGTGGTCCTTAAGATGAACATAGCTTTCCCAGCTTTGATTCGCCACTTGCGTAGTGTTTCCGCGTTGTCATTCGCTGGTGCTGTAGTGTCAATGCCGCCAATGATCTCCCATAAGTCTTGGCCTTGAAGATATGCCTCCACACATAGACGCCATTAATCATAGTTGTGGTTGTTCAGCTTCTCAATCCCTCCAGTTGCATTCGCGAGATCCGCCATCGTGATTAGTGGGATCCTCGTTGATCTCTAACACTAAGAAGCTTAGTCCCCGACTGATCGGCTACACAGCGTCGCCTCACCTTTAGCTGCTGCTCTCAGTGGACGGACGGTCCCTGACCTTGCCTCACTCTGATACCACTTGTAGTGAAACCCAACCCCTCAACTAAGGTGGACCCAAAACTCAAGACGACACACAACACACTTATACAAAGAAAAACCCTCAATGTATTATACTCTGTAAACTACACACTTACATTACATCTCTCACTAGACACTTTGCATTATACACTTAGTCTCTCACTTGACTTGTGTTGCTCTCACTTGACTTGTGTTGCTCCACAAATGAGGCAAGACCCATCTATTTATACATGTGGGAAGGTCGGTGGGTGGGTTTCATGTGGATGCAAATGATCCACGTGGCCCACATGCCTATCATGTATTATGTCGGTTTGGACCATTCTAGAATGGGATGGGTGCTGGACTTTTCTAGATTTCTAAACCTCATGAAGTTACAGGGGCTTTCTAGAAAGTTATAGAGATGGGAACAAGGAGATAGATCGTGGGGCCCAATGTTGCTTTACAGATCTGAGGCCTCTCCTCTGTATATAGATTCTTTTGGGTTATTCTTGAGGCCTATTGGCCTCCTGGAGTCCTCTGCTCCTCCAAAGCCATAAATTTCTCTTCATTTAATTAATACACACCTTTTCCATTTGGTGGAGATCTATAAAAAAAGAAAAAAGAGTCAAACACAGCTGATGAGTCAGGCCCAAATGACCCAACCCATGAGGATGAAGCTCAGGTCCAAGCCCACGAAGAGACCAAGTCAGGGCAGCCACGTTGCTTCGAAATCAGTCCCGCTCCTACCAGGTCCTGCGGAGATATATCTCACCTACCTCGTCCAGCGCAATGGCAGTTCAAGGGCTCCAAGGGCAAACGTTGCTGAAGAGTCGTCCCCATCTGTTAGGGGATGACTATAAATCGAGGAGCCCTACCAGCACTTGTGGGCAATTGATGTCTTCCCATTTTTCTACTATTCTTGTATTCCTCTAACTTGTAATCCCAACTCATTGAGGAAGTAAAACACCACAGGCAACCTCTGCCTTCTGAAGTGGACGTAGGTCATCTTGACTGAACCACTATAATCCCTTCTCTCTCTTCTTTAATTATTGCATACTGCATCTATTACTTGACCGGTGGTGTCCAAATCCAATTTTGGCATCATCAACAGCAAAACAAGGATGGCTTTGAAAATCCTTTTGAAAGTTACTAGAGGGAAGGAGAGATGATCGAAATTCAGCTAGCTCCATGCCTGATCAACTGCATCTGCTTGTGTTACACCCCGTCCCGAATTAATGATGATTAAGGCTAATTAATTGAGATTTATGCTAATTAAGCATAATTAATTAAGTTAATGTTGGTTAATGGCCAAAAGAGATAAACAAGTCTCTAATGATTGAATTGAGCATAATGAAGTGAGATTGAATGAAATTAAGATCATTGAATAGAGATTTGGTTTAAGTGAGTATAGATAAGGACTTCTTCGTAAATACGAGTTTTCGCGTATTTCGTCGAATACGATAATTCTTGATACCATCGCGTGTATCTCGATTAATATGTTAACTTTTATAAGATACACAATTAGTTTTGACTTAAGATTAGTCAAAAGAGCCCTCATTTGACTTAAAATATAAATGAGTGTAGGAAAGTGGGTTTAAATGCAAAATGAAGACTTATATAAGCTAAGAGATGCCTCATTTGCTCATTTTCCAAACCCTGGACAACTTCCTTCTCTCTCTCTCCTCCTCCCATTGATCAAGGTGATTTTGAGAAGGGCTCTAGTGATTCTTGGAGAAGGACATCATCTTCTCCATCCTCTTCATCTTCCCCATTAAGCAATCTCCATTTTTAGAACATTTGGAGCTTGAGGAAGAACTCAATATTCTTCATTTGAGTTACAAGTAAGTACCTTGGGCTTTTTATAGGATTTTCAAGTTCCATTAAATGTGTAGAGGTGGTTGCTAGCATTAATGGCTCATAAATATCCATTTGTCTTGTTTTTATGAAATTAGGGTTTGATTAAAAGGGGTTTGACCTCAAATCCAAGATTAGAAAGAGGGGTTTTGCTCTAGAAGCTCAAGAGAGGCAAGTGTATACATTTCTATGTATTTATGTTAACGTCTATGCACTACCTTGATTAGGATCATTTGTGAAGTTTCCATTGTAGATTGGAATGGGTTTTATTGTGAATGAATGATGGATTAGAAGTGGTTTTTGGAATGTATATGGGTTGGTAAAGGAAGGAAGACAAGATACCCTAATTATGTGCAAGAATGAAGTGGAAATGTGGGAAAAATGGAAGAAGAAGAGCAAAAATCGGAGGTTTGGGAACCATTCCCGGACCTGTCCGATCGATCGGCCATCAGGTCCGATCGATCGAACTGCGTCGTAACTGAGACATGTTTATGTCCGATCGATCGGACCTTTGAGTCGATCGATCGGACTGTCCCTTAACTGGGACGTGTTTCAGTCCGATCGATCGGACCTGTGCGTCGATCGATCGACTGTTTCGTAACTGGGACGTATTTTCGTCCGATCGATCGGACCCTCAGTTTGAGTCCAGTTGGATTTCGAGATTCGTTCGATCATGGGTGTTCCTATGAACTTAATTACTCCCTAAACTAGTTTAAAGCTAATCATTGTGATATTAGAGATCAATTGAATTAATGAAAAATAAAAGGAGATTTCAAGTGATCGAACCCTAAGCTTAATCGCATAACGAATATTCAATGGATTATAGACTAGACCCCCATGAGTGATAATTACGGGGACTCTATTGTACGCATTAATTAAAAGTGATGCCCATCAAGAATAGCACGTACATTAGATAACCAATGGTTACACTCGAATGGTTGGTTGGAATCATGAAAGAAATGAGTGGAGTTCCTAATTATCCGAATTCCCTCATTGGTATGTGTTTGTATTGTACCGTAATTACTTTATTAGACTTGCATGTCTTGAATTGAATCTAGAAATATATTAAAGTGATAACTTGTGAGTTGACACTACATAGCTATTTCATCAAATGATTATTCCTACCGCAGTAGATGGATTTTGGGGCGTTCCGGAGCTCCGTGGTGATGCTAGTTGCCCCTGGCCCGGGCACTAGTAAGTCCCACAATATTGAATGACTGTCATTGAAAGATTATGACTATACTATTCATTCCGTTTGGAAGATGAATCCTTCCTTTGAGGGAAGATAGTAAAAGAATGAAATGTAATGAAATGAATGCTATGGTAGTTGCCAAATTGTTATGTCCATTAATTGACTAATGACATTATCTATGCAATGAATTGTTATAGTTGATAGAAATACAGTTGAATGAAATTATGTGGGTATTAACATGTTATATCACAGAATTATGTATGCATTGTTGAACCGTCGTGTTCATTAGTGTTATTGATGGCATTACAGGCCCAATTGCCCATGCCGACCCTGCAGCGGCCCCAGCGCCAGCGGAGGAGACCGCTCCGGTTCCTCCAGAAGGTTTGATAGAGTGACATAGACGGGATACAAATTGATACGAGTATCCGAGTGCGCCATGACATGGAGATTTATTTTGGGATTTTCTTTTGGGAATGTTTAGATTCTTTTGGGATAAACTATTGAGAATGCAATTTTTGGTCACCATGTATTGTATGTGAATATACAATGGTTGACAAAACAATTCATGTATAAGAACCTCACTTTTAAATTGGGATTATACATTGATGATGGTTGATGTTGAAATATGTATTCCGCAATTTGTAAATTTCCGCAAATTTGTATGATTATCCCTTGTGGATCCCGTTTTAATCTCGGTTAATTCGGGGTTTACGGGAGTAAGTATGTGATCGCGATCCGGGGATTTAACGAATCTCGGGCCCGGGTCGTGACAGCTTGTTTGTTGAATATTATCTCCACCCTTGATTTCCAGATTGCACACAAGTTATTGAAAAACACATGCCCCATACTGTTCTTGGCAAAAAATGTGACAGTTAAGAGAGAGAACACGATAAAGCGCTGGGACTGGGAGAGGATAAAGCAACAGTACAGCCTGCAGCTTGCAGAACCTTTTCCCATTACCCCAAGCAAATGGAAAATAGAAGCTAGGCTTACTCCCTATTGACCTGGCCCAATTTTGACTAGCAGTGGATCAACCTCCATAAAACCATCTTGTATCCATCTCTAAACGATTTAATTTCATGGAAAGGATAGCAACCTGCTCATTTTGGTACTAGATAGCTCTGATGCCATCTAAGAATTCAAGAGGTTGAAGCTACATTTACATAGAAAATTTATGATACAGGAAAGCGTCCTAAATTTATAATGAAACTAGACTTTATTCAAAAGTTATGTTCAAATCTAACGTATCTAACAAACCTAAATCAATTTCCTAATTTCTCTAATTAACAAACTCCTACTCATGTTTCATATATTGCTAATTGTCAATTAAGAACATGAATTTCAGCTCATCATTGAGTTTCAGATTTTCAGGCAGATGACATTTTCAGGCAAATAAAACTTTATCATTTCCTTGGCAACTCATGTCTATAGGTTTGAAATTTGGGAAGCATGCTTCTTCTCTCCACATTGGGAAAAAAAAATCCATATTTCTTTCTCGTATTCCTTTTAAGTCTACTACATTATGCAATATCAACCATCCACCGCTTGTCATTTACATAATACTTGTGGTGTTTCGCAATTACTACGAATTTCAATATACTTATAAAGTATTTGGCAATTTATAATTTTTTTACTAGATGATGCACTGAAAATAAGAAATGAAGTGAGAAATAGGGATGATAGGCCCAAGGTGAACCCACTAATTAGTACTCGGAAGTGATTTAATATTGGTAATTAGGGAAGGGCCCATCTAATTAGAAAATTATTGGACTAAATGTTAAAAACCATGAGCAATGTTGCTTAATCAATGTGGGTCTACATATTGGAAACCACAACATAATACCTCTAATGGTGATTATAACAAAGGACCACTACACCAAAAATAAAAAATTAGAACGGATTACCGTTCCTAATCCGTATGTTCCTAATCCGTTCCTAAACCGTTCCTAATCCGTTCATATGTTCCAAAAATAGGAAATTGGAACGGATGAACGGATTAGGAACGCACGGATTAGGAACGGTAATCGGTTCCAATTTTTCGTCTTTGGTGTAGCAACCCCTTCAAGTGTTTGACATCATTGAGGAACCCATATATGGAAAATGGGACTCATTTGATGTTAATAATCATATTAACAAAGCTAATTATAGTAATCACTAGGGGGGCAATAAACAATGAGACTCATATGGTGATGACAAACTAAAAATCACAATTACACAATCCAATATTGGTAATGATTATGAGACCCACCTAATGTTGGTACTATGGGACCCACCTAATATTGGTAATTATACTGAAAGTCACCTAATGCAACATGTGTAGGACCCACCTAATATTAATAATCAACAAGGGAAGTATGTAATTATGTCAAGGCTATAGGACCCACGTAAAATTTATAAACATGGAAGAGCCCACTGCTTGAGTCATAGTAGGACTCCTTTACAAACCATCAATGTTAAAAATTGCAGTGGGCCACCATGGTAGTATACGCTCAAGAAGTTCCACTCGTGTTTGGAAAAACTCTTGGTAGCTTTCTTAACGAAAGATAGTTTTATACATCATATACATAAATATTTTAATATGAAGGTTTTTGTAAGAAAGCAAGATATTGTAGGATACATTCCGAGTTATCCAAAGACCTAATTTTTAGGTGTGTAGATTATATTCTAAAGTAGGAAATAATATACCAAAATCTTTAGAAATATATCGTTTCGAAACACCCCCTTATATATGAAGAAAATTGTAAAACTAGTTCATTCAAACCTAAAATGAAATACATTTGAAAAGGGTGAAGTAGATATACACCACAGAAATAAAAATCAAAGCTTAAATCGAAACATATGTAATATTTTTACATGGTTTATCTCGATATGAAGTGTGACAGCGGTAGAAGGTTGGCGGATTATGGGCATCAAATGCAGGGGCGGTTCGACCATTGGGCAAGAAAAGCCCTTGCTTTAGGCCCTCCAAAAATATAAGGCCCCGGAAAAATCATCTTTTCAAATTCTAAAAAAGCATTCAACAACTATCATAGATTTTTTTCTCCCAAAGCCCCATAATAGTAATTAATAACACATCTCATTAAAGCCATCTTTTCACATTTAAATAAAGCATTAAAGCAAGTGTCGTCCTTATTTTTCTTTACACAGTGTCTTTTTAAATCCAAACAAATCTCAACATAACCTCCTTGCCACCTCACTAGTGAGGTTTTTCAAATGAACATTTCTCCACCAATGTTTTTCCATCTCACATATCTTTAATCTCTCACCCTCTGTCTCTCTCATAGATTGCATTTCTCTATAATTACTTTTTTTTTATTTCTAATGCAACATTCTTTAAAGATTTATTGATCTGGTTTTGTCTTCTTTTTAATGATATATATGTGAGTCTTTTTTATAATATATGTTAATCATAACCCACTAAATCAAATATAATCCATTTTTTTCATTATGAAAAAGCTAGATCAAATTCTAAATTCATCTACATCTATGATTTTTATGGCAATAATGATAAACCATCAAATCGGGTACTATTGTTTTATGATTTTAAGATTTTTTTTTTAATTCCATGCTCATATTGTATGTTTATTATAGTTAGTGTTCGTTTTATTTATAAATATTATTAGTTATAATTTATAAATGATAAATGTATCTATTAGAAAATACGAATCCATATGTTCAAAACTTTTAAAGAGAGAGAGAGAGATACGAATCCATATGTTCAAAACTTTTAGAGAGAGAGAGATAAAAGAATAGATAATTTGAGGCCTTATTTAGGATTGTCGATTTAGGCCTCAAATTGTCTCGAGCCGGCCCTGATCAAATGCTAAAGATGATAAGATCAATAAACGTGTCAATCACATTAGGCCATTTCAAATGTCGTTTAACACAATAATACACATGTAACACATCTAATTAACGATTATCAAGGGCCCCATCTAATTCAAGTCCATTTTGATATCACCGTTCACAAAAAAATATATGCTAGTAATTTTTATCTCAAATGATCTTATGATGGCAATAATCAGTGGCATTCATATGTGACCTTTTAGTGTAAAAAACACATGAACCATCCGATACTTAAAAATCATGCTGGACCCCACTATTGTCGTGATCATTATATTATCACAAATTCTAATGGTTTGTGCTTAAAATTAGTGGACGATGTGGGAAACATGGGCCATACAATGTTTAAAATCTTGTTGGACCCCACTATTGTTGTAATCATCATATTATCACAAACTCTAATGGCTTATGTTTAAAATTAGTGGACCATATGATGCTAAAAATTATGCTTAAAATTAGTGGACCATCTCATGCAACAATTTATGCTAGGACCCACTTTTATTGTATTTACCAAATAACTCTTGCAACCACTTTGAAGTGTTTGTGCATCAACTCGTATTGGGTAATCTGTGAGGGAAAAAAAATTAGGAGAAGAAGATATTTAATCCCTTTAAACGAGAAAAAGTTTACATCTCAAAACTCTTGCTTTCCTAAACGTCTATATTAGTTGGCATTAATAATTTTAGAGGACCCTTTTTGAAAGATGGGAGTTTTTGAGAATTTCTCTATATATTTTTATAACGAGGGTGTCCCATCCCTTTGAGCCAAAATAATCCCAACGGGCCCAAAGGGAGCCGGATAAGTCCCCTGTGGTCCCAGTTTGGTAGTGCAGTTTTGAACCCTTAATCTCGGGTGCAAACCGTTGTCTTAAGCCAACTGCGCTACCCTAATATATATCTTCTAATATCTCTAACAAGTTTATACCCATGTTTCATTTCTTGTGGATTTTAGATTACCATTCAATTTCTGCTCACCAAGCAGATGAATCATTTAACTCAAATCTTGCTCCACTTTTGAAATCAAAGTCTGTGGACTTCTCACATTTTGAAGTTAAACATTGTTTAAGAATCTTGCCAAAAGGGGGCCTCTAAAATTAAGATGAAAAAGAGGTTACTCTCTCACAGTTTAGAAAATAGATAAAATGAAGCCCATCTTTTGGTGGAGTACTTCAAAAGATTCAGAAGACTGAAAAACAGAGGCCTAGATAAATCTCTTACCATATATCATTGGCAACCATGTTCAAAACTAAAACAACAAAAAGAACATTCTAACAAAGCAAGAATCAAAACAGCCAAATTTGTCTAAATCTTGAAGCATATGACGTAGCTTTACCACTCTCTCTCTCTCTCTCAAGAGAGGAGCTTGGTAGTTGGTGTGTATCGAAAGAAGTTCCCCTCCGCCCCATGAATATGTTTGTTTCGGAGGACTAATTCAAACACATCTCTCTTCAGATCATATGATACAATCTGCTTGAAATCATCCTCTAAGAGAACTTTATCATCTCCTTGGCAACTAATGTCTATGATTTTGAACACTGGGAAGATTTGTTTCTTTCTCCACATTGGATACAAGTAAAAATTTCGATCCACTGCTCCTATTAGATCTACATTATGCAATATCAACCATTCACTACTGCTTCTAGTCGTCGACATCTTCCAGACACTTAGTCGGCGGCGAGAGGCGCTTATTTGAATGTAGTGCAGCTGCCCTTTACACTCCATCAACCTACGCACCACATATCTTTGTAACTCGTCGTTGTTGCTTGGAAGATCCAAATAACCAGAGGTTTCTGTTTCCAAATTGAACATGAGAGCATGGTCCTTCTCATAGCAGAGCCAATACAAGACCCGGTTGCAATAAACTCCATTTTGGTCTAACTTGCCTAGACGAAGATGTTGTTCGGAGGGACCATTAACCAATAGCCATCTGCTTTTATCCGATGAGTAAATCTCAAATTTATAAGTTGTGGGGCAGTAAACTTCATCCCTATAGCCCATTACAATCTTGTACGAGGCTACATTGTTGTTGTTGTCGTCGTCCATTGAATTTGAATTGATGGGATTGTTTTCGAAGGCGAGCCCACAGAGAGAATTATAGTGCGGCGTGGCTGGTTTGGGAAGACGAACAAACTCTTTGGTCCATGGATTTGAGATGTAGTACTCATCAAGATCAGCCATTCCTTTGAGGAAATAATAGGATAAGAGCAACCCATTGCACGAGGCGAGAATGCAATGATCGTATAATCGTTTCCATCGGAGATCAATAGAGAAGTCAAGCTCTGAAATCTGCATTCCTCCTTGGTCTCTTTCAAGCCACTTGTATATTTTATCACAATGACTATATGAAGTAACAAGGACATTGACTGTGTTGGTCCGGAAGAACGGGCTGCAAGTGAGCAGATATCGCCACCGTTTACACACATCACGGCATTGGGTGATGGACTTTAATGGCAGAGAACACAGAATCTCCATCATAACATCGTCTCCAATATCCTCTATCGTACTTCTTCTTTGCTCCTCATCTGTCTCCATTCAATTGGATTGGGGCTGGGGCGTTTCCAAAGGATGGACGTGAAGGAGAATTCGCAGACCTGAACATGAAAAAAAAAAAAACTTTTTTGGTAGAAATAAGACTCGGGCATGAATTGTAATCTAACAACAATTGCCAATCTTGAAAATAGAAACTGCCAATCTTGAAAAGTAGAAACCTCATTGAAAATGACTCTTATGAATCTGAAAAACAGAGAACTCTAAGAAGGAAACTTTCCTGAAAAGGAAATTTAAAAATAGTTTGGGCCTTGGGGCCACCTAGAGATAAAATGGAATTGGTTTGGAGTTGTGTCCAGGGTGTAATCGGTCCAGTTCCAATTGAGGACCCGGGCTTGGATGCTTAATCAAGTAACTCTAGGTGGGAGTTTTTGCATTTTGTATTGTTTTTATTAAAACACTTGCATGAAGCCCCTGTGTGATGCAGGATTAAGTCTCGTGCGACTTGAATAATATATTAAAATTAAGATCCCTTTTTATTTATTTTTTTTTGCTGAAACTAAAGCTTTGAATTAAAAGGAATTTGAATACAGGGATGATTCAGAACTGTTAAGTGATCTTACAAATTGATACAAATTGATACCAACAGATAATTAGCGCAAAACAAGCAAAATAAACAAAAGATAGAGAATTGTCTTCATTCTTCATACTACTCCAAAAGGTATTGCTCCTGAAGTTGTGATGCATGACTCCCTCTTCCTGCATACACGACTCAAGTGAGTAAATGTTCCATAAATGGGTTGGTAAGGAGGAATGGAACACCATATCCACTGGTGGACCTAGTTTAGCAAGACCGCGCGTCCGCTGCCACCATGTTAGCTGATCTACGAATGAGAGTTGCCTTCCATCGAGGCAAGTTAACAAGGGTTGCTTGAAGTTTTCTCCAAACATTCATTAATTGCCATGTGTATCCTTCCGACGAATTTAGAGAATTCCATATAATGAAGGAGTCTCCTTCGATGATTACGTCTGCCCATTTGATTTCTGATCAAACTAAGCCCCATGTGAGGTTATGATCAAAATTGTTGGATGTGATCAACATGTATTCAAACACATTGCATCTAAAGAAAAATTCTATTCATAGGAAACATTGATCGATCATCGACAAACCATTAATCAACAAATTAAGGCTTTCGTATCTTACAAATCAGCTTTATATTTACAGCCAAAGAGGTCCTTAATTGAGGTAGTTTTTTACAGCCATAACAGCGCCAACAAAGTGCCATCATTCTGAGTCTTTACAGCCACCTCTAATCGGAAAGACATAGCATGTGGTGTGACTGATTTACAACATTCACATCTGGGGCTGTTACAGAGCTATTAACGGGCATCTAATCTACCACGATCTAGCTAAGTTAGATTTTACTGCAATGATAGGGCCTCTAATTAACTATAAGAAGCGTTAGATTCCTAACAGCATTTCTGAAATCACATAATTTAAATTTCCGCTGCAAAAAATGACCTTTTGTGGCCGCTAAAGGCCTTTTCATCCCCCCGTTAAAAATCATCTTTCTTGTAGTGTAATAGTTCGGACTCTATCATTCTAAGTATGTGCTCTAAACCTCAAGGGGTGGGCTCAGTTGACTTAGGACCACAGTTTGCACCCAAAAGTTGTGGGTTCGAAACTGCACTACCACACTGAAGCTACCCCTACAAGGGGAGTTTACCCGGCTTCCCTCAGGATATGGAAGGATTAGTCTAGTCCAAAGGGTTGAGAACCCTCCAATAGCAAAAAAAAAAAAGAGTATGTGGTCTAAATAATGCGTCAGCAACAACATCCCTTATTCCCCACATTTGTTGCCCTTGATCACTCTGTGCTATATCTTTGTCGCTGGCCTCATTGTCAAAGAACATTGTATAAAATAACAGAAAGTCTACTTGGACATATTTTTTGGCATGAATTTTAGACAAACCCCTATGTTATCCATTGAATATCACTTCCAAGGTAGCATTACTCATAAAATAAACATTGGTTCACGGGTCGGAACCTATGTGGACCCAGAACTAGACTCGTTTATCAATCAGAACTTAAATTTGGTTCCATACCCGGACTCAGACCCATTTATAAATCGGAATATAAAATAAGTTTCATACCCGGTTTTTTACAAGTTGAAACTTTCGAGTAATCAGACAATCAGATACCCGTTTCCAACCCTATCAGCGCCCAACCAACTTCGTAAATCGGCCTCGAACCCATCTACTTCCAAATTGTCCTAAACTTCTGGCTAGATCCATCCTAAAAGAAAGAGAGTTGAGAGTTGGGATTCTGAAAATTCAGCCCAAAGCCTCACCATTTCTATGACTCCTGCCTTGCTCAAGGGTCATAACTTGGGCTGAAAACCTAGCTAATGGGTCTGACCAGCTCTTACAGTCCGTTTCAAAAAACCATATTTCCAAATCGATACGACACTGACAGAAACAGAACCCTCTTTCCTCCTCATTCAAAACCCTCTCCAATCGGCAGACGGCAACGCCATTTCTTTCATCTTTCTGCAGTTTAGAAAACTGTATGCATACGTTCTCTCATTTCTTTCATCTTCTTTCAATAATTTTCATGTCAATGCTTCTGCTTGAATCTTTTTGAACATAAATTATGTTTATTGGAGTGCGGATCTACATATTGTTCATGAATTCCAGTTAGGTTCTTTGATATTTGATGATTCTGGCACCTGATTAGTTCTAATAACAACCATTATTTTGATCTCTTGATGTGGATCTTTTGAAGATAATGGCTAATTAGGGATGATATCCTGTTTCTTGGAAATCTTGTACAAGTAATTTGTTAGGGTTTTGGTTGGTATACAATGGACTGATTATATATGATTTTAAATTATGCGAGTCAGATGATTCTTCCAGTTATGTAGAAACAGGATTTGCTTGTTTTACCTTTGCAAAATGTGGGATTTTAGAAGGCATGTTTATTTACATCTTGTTGTGCAAATAAGTGTTAAATTTGTCAAATCTGAATGATGGATGCTGGTTGGGATTTTAGAACCATTTCGAATTTGACTAGCATGTTAATAGTGTGAATATGATATGAGAGATTGGTGTGAATGGTATTAGTAACAAGTAAAAGACAATGAAGTCCAGTGAAAACCCTACACTGCTAATTTGATGGATGTGTCTTTTTTTTTTCCCTCTTGCCTGTAGTGCCACTGCCAAAGTCTAGCAAAAATTTAGCAAAGTCTGGCAAATATATATATATATATATTTTTTTTGAATGGTAATTTTAGTTAAAGTTTAGCCCCACTCAAACAAAAACCCTGGGTCCGCCACTGTCTACTATGATCTAGGTTAAATTTGACTGCAATGATAGGCCTCGAATTAACTATAAGACGCATTAGATTCCTAACACCATTTCTGAAATCACATAATTTAGATTTCTTGATAACATAACTTCAGTTTTATCAGTGGCCGAATTTGGAGCATAGAGTTTTAACAAAAGTGGCTAGCCAAAATCTGGAATTGAGTTTCAGAGTTTTTTGAGAAAAGATTTTCGAATTTGTAACTCTGCTGAAATTTTAGCTCACTTCAGATTAGTAATTTGTTGAACTTTTGAAGCAAAACTCCATATCTCCTTAAACATTGCTGCAAATTTTCACCTTCTTCTCCTCTCGGCTGATGTATTGATATCCTCTCAGATTAGCAGCCAAAAAGGGGGCCTTGTAAAGTTATCATCAACAGTAAAAACAGCGAAAGTTCTTTCTCAGAGTTTAGAATGACAAAATGAAGCCCATCTTCTAGTGGGGTACTTGTTACATCAAGAAGGCTAAGGGTGCATTTGGTTCGACTTGTCTAAAATCATGCGTTCTCTCTTTTTTTTTCCTGGTAAAAGTCGAATGTTCTTTTTTAAAAATAACTTTAAAAAAGGAACTCAATGGCTTTTTAAGAGAAAGGGTTGTTTGGTTAGCTTAACTTCAATATAATACTTCTAATAACAAAAGCATACCATGTTGTTTGATTAGACATACGAAAAGTAACTTTTAGCATAAATTTATCAAATGAATTATATAATTATTTTATAAAAGAGCAAGGCTCTCCTAAGCTCAAGGTTAGGATAAAATTTCGTAAGCTCATGCTTGTAGGGCCCACCTTTAGTCCATCCAAATGGACCAAACACATAACCCCTCTAAATTGTACATGTCCACCAACTTTTGATCAGAAGGACCGTTGGATCGACTATGTATCAATCCGAATGGACTGTCGACCATTAAACTTTTGGGCCCATATGGAGATGATAGAAAGCACGGTTGGGGATGATTTTTTGCAGAGAGGAAGATCCCAGGGAGTAGTTCAAATCCACCAATCCCCATCCTCAGGTGGGCCCCACCACACGCTTGAGCTTATCTTATCCTAAACTTGAGCTTAGGAGAGCTGGCCCCTTTTATAAAATATTATATAATATGTAAGAGTCACGTAGGAAAATAAAATGGCCTAATATAAAATAATTGTAGATGTGTTATTCTATGTGTGCCTCAACTCAAACCCACTTGTTTTTAACTGTCTATATATAATAATTTTTTGAGAAAGATTAAAATTTTGATATTGTTGTTTTGAACCATCTTAAAATCCTCTAACATTTTATTTTTAAAAAACCCAACATATTTAAGAAAAAAATGTAACTATTAATGATGTACCAGAGAAATTGAGAGGAGGCGTCGATTAAAGATTAAATTAAGGTATCTTACATTATGGTGATAAAAAAAAGCTTAAATGAAATGTAAAGTCTGAATTCTTCACCGAAGTGGTTCAGTGGTGAAGGGCAATTACCAACTTATATTAGTTATGTTGAAATGCTTCAACATATTTCAAATTTAAGTAAATGTATTTGATCAAGTTTGTATGTACTTGATTTTTTTAAATAAATGTTTTTCAGGAGCTTCTAAAATTCTTAACTTTATACACATGTACTCCAATAAATCCAATAATATAGACAAATACTTTGCCAATAATAATAATAATATAAATTTTGAATAAATAATCTCATTAAAATATACACTACAAAAAATTGATGTTTAGCTGCGGCCGGGGCTGAGTTTCAACGGTGGTTTTTTTTTTTTTTTTTTCTGCTGCTAAAGGTCATATCTTGCGGCAGAATTTTTTTCCCACCGCTATTTCTATGGGAATCTCTTAGATGTATAGAATAAGGCATAAACGACAATTTTTGC
The DNA here is from genome assembly GCA_012931725.1 of Litsea cubeba. Classification (NCBI taxonomy): domain Eukaryota; kingdom Viridiplantae; phylum Streptophyta; class Magnoliopsida; order Laurales; family Lauraceae; genus Litsea; species Litsea cubeba. Next base: position 15,264,954 of record CM022946.1, read on the forward strand.
GGCCGAAAAAAAATCTCCGTTGCAAAAAAAATGACCTCTAGCGGCTGCTCAAGGCCTTTTCGTCCGCCGCTAAAAATCATCTTTCTTGTAGTGTAATAGCACGAACTCCATCATTCTAAGTATGTGCTCTAAATAATGCATGAGCAACAACATCCCTTATTCACCACATTTGTTGCCCTTGATCACTCTGTGCTATATCTTTGTCGCTGGCCTCATTGTCAAAGAACATTATATAAAATAAACTATAACAATCATGCACACTAAACAAACGTAAGAATTCTTAGCCATTTGCTTTACCAATTATTATATCATATAAAAACTAGTAAATGTCCAACATCTGTCTATCATCCTAAATATAAATCATGCACTCAAAAGTTTTTTTTTTAGAAAAGTGCTCTAAGCTCTAACCTAACATCATCCACCAACACCTTATTAAACATACACTATTGAATCTTTTACCTTCAAAATAAAAAATAAAAGCACAAATAACTCCACCACCGACCATCACTCTGAAGGAAATTTCATTACATACACATATAACAACAATTTAAGGCGCACATCAGGCCTTTGAAATGTCATGAATGTCATCTTGCAGTCCTCCTTATGAAATAGATTAGATGCATAAAAAAAAAATCGCTTGCACTGTCGAACTAATCCAAAGCACTTGTGGCTCGAATGCAATCCATGATGGTACAAGTAAGAACGATATTTGTATTCTCTTGAGGTCCTAGTTGCCTATTGGCAACAACCTCAATCAACCTTTCAATCTAGTCAGCTTTCTTTGCACTATCTCCTTCAGCAACACTCTTACTCTTACGAGATGATTAGGATGTAGGTTCCATCAATCGCTTCTTACCGAGGTTCGATTTTCTATGATCATTGTCAACCATATCTACTTCATGATGGGCCATGCTATGAGAAGTTGATGTTTCTTCAGGACGCTGTGAATGCTGCTCTGGGGTTCCTATTTGGATGGAAAGTGGGTCCTCAGAACCCTGAGTGATGTTTACTACGTTATTATGAAGGACCCTAGATGATGGTGCCAATGCATTGTCCCCGGTCATTGTTGTCCATCCAAATATTATATCTAATTGATCGTCGAATTCTAACGGCCGATTGCGAAGTCTTGCAGCTCTAGGGTTTGCCTGTATTCAAGGAATATACACTAGTTATTAGAATATTTGCACCTATAATTATGAGAGAATTAATACAAATAGAAGAATGTCAACTTACCTGGATATATGCTGCCCAAGCTTCATCTGGAGCAGTAATTGTACGAAGAATAGGATCAAACCCCATGTCGCTCTTTCCTATAAGGGCTTTCCACGCCTTCCATAACCTTTTAGTGGAATTGTAATGATTCTTCATTTGTTTTTTGTCATAATGTAACCCCGTTGTTTGAGTGAACCCTTCAATTATTGCTTCCCATCCAGCTCGATTAAAGCAGCGAGTGGGTTGATTCCCCTTATGGACTTGCTCTACACACAGTTCCACAAATATTTGGTGGTGTTTTGGACTCCAATAAGTCTTTGGCCTTTGATTAGCATAGTTGGGAGTCGACATTGAAATCTCTGATATTAACAATGCATGCGAGTCAAATTTCAATTACCATTCAAGATATGTCATAGTTATGAGAATCATGTAGCTGGTACATGTATAGTTGTGCAATAGCCTCTCGTCAACATTTAAGTTATAGTCTTTGAGAGTTGAAAGAATTTTGAATTTTATACGTTAGTCTTTGAGGGTTTTTGTATTTTATCATTAAACGGAACCAACAAAAAAAAAGCTACAATGGCTAAGATGTTACTAAATTTTATATGTTATAGTCATTGACATAATTTTAGAATTTTCCAATCAGTAGCAAATTTATTGATAAAAATGAAGAGAATATAGAAAAGAGTAAAACATTATTTATATTATTTGCAGCTTGTGTACATCCAGCTGTGCCCCTTATCAATGAGTACTATGGGATTCACAGAATTGAGGATTGAGGGTGCAAAGATTCTGTAACCATTTGTTTGGTGTCTTGACTTGCTGTACAAGAGCCTACCATCGTCCAAATTGTGGGCCTCAATTCAGACGAAGGTTACCCTGGAAAAAGAAATGATTTGAGTGATTCTAACCATTTGAGTTCAGAGGATATATTATCAATGAGTACTATGGGATTCACAGAATTGAGGATTGAGGGTGCAAAGATTCTGTAACCATTTGTTTGGTGTCTTGACTTGCTGTACAAGAGCCTACTATCGTCCAAATTGTGGGCCTCAATTCAGACGAAGGTTACCCTGGAAAAAGAAATGATTTGAGTGATTCTAACCATTTGAGTTCAGAGGATAAAATTGAGCCATCATTTGATGTTAACCATTTGAACGGTGATAATGGTCCTGCTACCCAGTTTCATGATTTACTGTCTACAGCAAGTCGCACATTTTGGACTGTGGATTATGTTGCTATTCTGCCTCCTCCTGTGCAACCAATCAATGTGCGACACTGTGATAAATATTTTATAGAAATGTTGCTGTGTTACTATTACATGATAGTTATTTATTTATTTCTTTAAAAATGTTCGTATAGCATATACTACTATTATATTATATTATATACTACTATCAATGACCATTATCTTTAACTTGTGTCCTGGGCAATTCATTTAGATTCTGTTTGGCCCTATTAGAGACGCCAATGGCCACTGTCCCCTGCCAATTAAGTGCACTGGATAATGACTATAGCTCCAAAGGTGTAGCTTGGTCAAGAGAATACATTCCTTTCTATCTCTAACCAAATAAGAGATTCAAAAGTGGCATTAAATTAGATAATAGCTAGAGGTGATTTCATATCTGTTTTCAAAATCCAAACATCTATCAACAGATGAAACAGTTATCTAGGTGGCCCATAGTGTCTTCTGACCCAAGCTAGTCTTTGGTCGATCTGTTCAGATCCGATTGTCGACTGTTCAGATCCGATTGTCGACTATTGATCAGGCCACACCTTACTTAAATGCCCAGTGGTTCCGGTGATGGCCTGGGCCAAACCGACTCTTCATACATAGGCCTTGAACTCATGTACTTACAAATTGTCCTAAACTTCTGGCTAGATCCAACCTAAAAGCAAGAGAGTTGAGAGTTGGGATTTGAAGATTCAGCCCAAAGCCTCAGCATTTCCTGACTCCTGCCTTGCTCATGTGTCATAACTCGGGCTGAATACTTAGCTAATGGGTCTGACCAGCAGAGGCAGTGGACTTTCTTGTGAATTCATGTGTGATAACTTTAGAAACCCATCTAAAACGCCCCAATTCAAAACGCGTCCCACCCCACGTTAGAAAGCCCCAGCTCCTGCAGTTCGTTAGAAAGCCTCACGTTATAAAGCTTCAATTCACCCTTTTCTGTTTCAGGTCACTGTCTCTCATTTCTTTCATCTTTCTGCAGTTTAGAAAACTGTATGCATACCATCTCTCATTTCTTTCATCTTCTTTCAATAATTTTCATGTCTATGCTTCTGCTTGAATCTTTGAACATAAATTATGTTTATTTGAGTGAGAATCTACATTTTGTTCATGAATTCCAGTTAGGTTCTTTGATATTTGATCATTCTGGCACCTGATTAGTTCTAATAATAACCGTTATTTTGATCTCTTGATGTGGATCTTTTGAAGATTATGGCTAATTAGGGATGATATCAAGTTTCTTGAAAATCTTGTTCAACTTTGTTAGGGTTTTGGTTGGAATACAATGGACTGATTATTTATGATTTGAAATTATGCAAGTCAGAATCATCTTCCAGTTATGTAGAAACAGGATTGCTTGTTTTACCTTTGCCAAATGTGGAATTTTAGAAGGGATGTTTATTTACATCTTGTTGAGCAAATAAGTGTTAAATTTGTCAATCTGAATGATGAATGCTGGTTGGGATTTTAGAACCATTTCGAATTTGACTAGCATGTTAGAGTGTGAATATGATATGAGAGATTGGTGCGAATGGTTATTAGTAGCTAGTAAAAGACAATGCATCATAGTCCAGTGCAAATCCTACACTGCTAATTTAATGGATGTCTTTTTTTTCCCTCTTGCGTGTAGTGCCACTGCCAAAGTCTAGCAAAAAATTTTTTTAATGTTAATTTTAGCCAAAGTTTAGCCCCACTCAAACAAAAATCCCGGGTCCGCCAGTGTGGATGATAGCCTAGTGCATGAACATGTTTTGTATAGGCATGTGAGTATAAGTGAATATTAAACTCCGTTCAATCCATCGTTATGCAATTTTCTCCAGGCACTGTTGTTTTGAATCGACAATTGCAGCAAAAATTTGTGGTGGGTCATCTAACCTAGCCTTAAATGGTATCCTAAATTTGTTTAAATCTTGTCCACCTATGTGAGTTCTAAAAAGACGATATATGGAGAATGCCAAATTGTAATTTAAAATATAAAAGAAAATGCATATGACAATGTTTCTAATCCATGCAATGTAAGAACCCTTTCCAGTCTATCATTTTCTTGGGACCCTCCATGTTATTGTTAGGATCCAAGATTTTCCAACCAATGTTCTCCCATTTTTACTCCCAACTGTCCTAGGTAGTTTATGTAGTGACAGATTATAGTAACTAATTTTCTTCTTCTTCTTGTCATTGGTTTTGTTTATGCCTATTCAATCTTTTTGCCCATTTATGAATTTCCCTGCATCCAACTTGCACTTGTGCGTGTATTTCCTGTGGTTCTAAATGGCTTGACCATGAAAGATAATAAGTATGTATTTAATCTATACCTCTCATTTATTACTAAAACCTATCAAAGTTCAAATCCAAATACCAAATTATTAGTTAAATTTGAATTGGGCTGACAAGTCAGGCCTTGCATGATTTCTCTTTTCAATTAGTAGTGTGTAATTCAAAACTAGTACCAGCATCTGACTTAGAACCAACAATAACATAAAAGAATCGAATATGAACAAAACTCAAATGAAATAACCCAATTGCAATTGACACAGATAGTTTCATGCTGTTTTTCCGAATCATTTATTTACTCTAGTTTAATACCGGGAAAGCAAATTTCAGATAATATATATAGGGAAATGATGGAGAGACAATTGGGAAAAGATAAAGAAGATTGCGAGAACATACCTTTACGCACATATTTCTTCTTGCTCAGGTGCCAAATATATTTTCTACAAAAAATACAGACAACTGAGTGTGAGCAATAAAGACTTTTGACTTCATAAAGGGGCAGGGATGAAGGGTTATGGTGAAGAGGGAGAGAAAAGCAAGATAGAAAGACCACAAAACCCAAAAATTATCTTCTCTACAGCAAGTTCAGTCCTCCCTTACCTCATAGCAAAGTAGTTTTTCAACTTTTACTTCCATCACGCCCTTTTAGGGCATGTTTGTGTAGACGCTGTGGAAAATAAGTTCCATAGAAAATTTCCTCTTCCATGAGGAAGGAAATTTCTGACCATCCCCATAGGAATTTATTTTCTGAGGAATTATAGAAAACTGAGCCTACTTTTGTGCTTTTTTGCAAGGAAAAGTGGCTGCACGCCACCAAACATAAATTTTATTGCGACACATAATTTAATTTCTACAGTCCTTACTTTTTCCGCAAAAGACCGGCTACACAAACATGCCCTTTTAAAGTGGAGATAACCCAACGAACTTATTTCCACTTCTGGACTATGAAAAAAGACCCTTTTTTAACTTGTAACGAAAAAACCTTGAAAGGCCGTTTACCAGCCCCAACCAAACGCACGCTAAGAAGTTCACATAAGTCTCTTATAATTGGAAACAATGTTAAAGAAACTAATACTTAAAATAAATAAATAAAGAAGAAAATAAGATTATAGAAAAACAAAAATTATAATAGCCAAATATGTGCATCTAACACGATAGCTTTACTTCTCAGAGATGAACTTGGTAGTTGGAATGTATCGGAAGAAGTTCCACAGAATCATGCGGTCTTGTGGCTCTTTTTGGAGAAGCAACTCGAACACACCCTTCTTCAAATCATATGATACAATCCGCCGGTTATCATGCTTTAAGAGGACTTTATCATCTCCTTCAAGACTCATGCCTATAGGTGGGATGCTTGTGAGGTCTATCCCTTGTCCATGCAATTGAAAAAGGCCCAGATTGCTCTTCACTGCTCCTTTCAAGTCTACATTATGCAACACCGACCAGCTACTGCTCGTCGACATCTTCCAAATAATTAGTCGGCCGAGAGCGGGATCTGTTCGAAAGTAGCGCAGCTGCCCATCACACTCTGTTAACTTGCAGCCCAATACGTATACTGATTCTCTCCCCGCTAGAATACTCTCATCATCATTATTGGCACTCGGCAGATACAGATAGCTGGGGGTTTCTGTTTCCACATTGAACATGAGTGCATGCTGCTTCTGCCCACGCCACTTCATATGGCACTGCCAATACAAGACTCGGTTGCAATAAACCCCAGTACTGTCTAATTGGCAAAAGCAATGGGGTAATAAGGGCTCGGAGGACTTCTGAAGCCGCTGCCACCTCTTTTTATCAGATGAGTAAATATCGAATTGATTGTGAGGGTAAACGCTATTGGGAATCACAACCTTGTACGAGGCTACATTGTTGTTGTTGTCACTTGAATTGTTTTCGAAGGCGAGTCCAAAGTGAGAATCTTGGCTTAGTCCATGGGTTGTGTTTGGAAGACGAACACACTCTTTGGTCCATGGATTAGAGATGAAGCACTGAGTCATATGTTTTCTACTTCCGATGAAATAAGCGGAGAAGAGCAAGCCATTGCAGCAGGTTAGAGTCCGCTTTTTGTATCGTTTTTTGTTTGGAAAATGAAAGGAGAAGTCAAGCTCTGAAATATGCTGCGTTCCTCCTCCTTGGCCTCTTTCTAGGAACATGTATTTTTCATGACCATTATAAGTTTCTGCAACATTGATTGTGTCAGTCAGGAAGAATGGGTTGCCAGTGACCAGAGATCGCCACCGTTTACAGACATCATGGCATCGGATGATGGAGCTTATTGGCAAGGAACACAGAATCTGCACCATCAGATCATCGCTGAGATCTTCTATTCTTGTTGTTGTTCTTCTTCCCTTCTTTGTCTCCATTCAGTTCTACTGGTTGGATGATCAGTCAAGAGGAGAAAGTACGCGGAAAGGTCTGCAACTGTTTCAATAGAGAGAGAAGAATTATATATATAGCTTACTAACACACATGGTATTCAAAAACGTTTGGTAACTTGAAAATAGAAACCTCTCTTAGAAGGAGAGTTTGAAGGGGTTCAACTAGACCCCACAAAGGTTTTGCTCCAATTTCCACTGCAAGCGAAGAATAATTTTGATCCGGTTAGTCTGGAGTTGGGTCGTATTGATGATAATTTCTTCTCTCTTTAAGTGTCTTGTAATGTTGATTTCTAACTTCTCTTTTTATATGGTTTCTAACTTCTCTTTTACATGGTTTCTTTCCTAATTTAAACTTTCTGATCAAGACCAAATCGGAGTGTCCTGAGCTGGACTCTTTATTGAGTAATTGATTTCGTAAGAGGATTTTTCTCTATATGATTAGGAGTTCCTATTTTTGTAAGTATCTCATTAAGAGATAGTGGGAGGAGTCTTTATTTGATTTAATAGTTGGTTTTCCAAGGTGATTTCTCTCTATATGATTAGAAGTTCCTATTTTATTTCTTTCAGTTTAGGATTTAGGACAAATAAACTTGATTTTGCGATATTGTAGAAAATCCAAGCAAATATGGAAAGTAAAATACAGTTTGTGATCATCTAGAGATGAAAATAGAATTGGTTTGCAGTTGGGTACATGATGTAATTGGATCTATGCCAGAACCCATCTCCAATTGAAGGGCCTGGGTTTGGATGCTGAATCAATGAACTCGAGAACTCTCTTCTTAGCTAACATGTGTCTGGTCTAGATTAAAAAACCATTTTCAATGAAAAATGTTTTAATTATGTAAAATTATCTTCAACCTATAAGCAAGAAAAATAGTCATCTTTAACCAAATACACAATGCCACAACCATATATCTTTTGATGTGTTTAATAGCTATGATAATTGTATTATATAATTTCCCTTGGCATTTGTTGATGGACTCAAATGTGATTATATGTGGGTCAGCCCCAACCATAGATAAGATACGCACCTCACATTTGGAAAGTATGTTTTCCATTTTGTGATTTGATAGCATTCCTAATCAATTTCCTATCTTCTTTCTGAAAGTGATATTTTCTCTCTAACAAATGATATGGTTGCAAATGCTTCTTATTTTTATCCTCTTTTTTATTTGAAAAAGAGTTTTCAGTACTTTCCATCCCTATATCACAATATGGAAAGCCTTTTACCAAAAAAAAAGGAAAAAAAAATTGTAGGGAACAACCTCTTGGATGACTTAGGGCTTGTCTGGCACCGTTCTCATGTTGTTTCCAATTTTGTGCTAAAATCAGATTGTGTTGAGATTGGGTTGTAATGAGGCTATGCTATGCAAAACTTGTTTGGCAACATTATGTTCGATTATGTGGAGAATATGTTGTACGGAACTTGTTTGATAACATTATAAAGTTTTTATACTAAAAAATAGAAGCAAAAGATTGTAAGATTTACAATGTGGGATCCACCTTTTTATTAGTTTCATGACTCTATTATTGTCATAGAAATTGCAATGTATTGCACACCGTTATAAATTGCATCACCTTTAATTTCCTCCAATAGTTAAAAATTAAAAGAGGGGAGAGGGTTCCTTTTAAGAACATTAAATGATACATAGCCACTTTTAAGCTGATAACGAGCTGGTAATGCTATGTGTTGCAAAGCTCATAGATATTCTAAATTTAATTTAATGCCAATATTTCTTTTATCGCAATATGGTCCAAATGTTGCAAATATTGTCAATATTTTGATGACTCTTTTTGCATATAACCCGTCTAAGGTGTTTATGATTTGTAATTAGTCCCCTACGGTTTTAGTATTTTTAAATACACTCACGCTTAAATATCTTCCATGTTCCCAATAAGTCTAGCGATGTAAATGGATCCTCGATTTTCCGATTACTCGGATGTTCAGATCCGTTAAAAATCGGGTTTGGATCCTTATTTTGGCCCTCAAAATTAAACAGGTCTAGGTCCTTCTTTCGGATCTGTGACCTAAACTACTCTGAGTCCACGAGTCCACCTTAGTTCCAACCCGTGGACTCTAGGCCCTACATAATACCTCAATGTTTGAGAATCCTTCCTAAAAACTAGGTTTTTTCTATATTATTCTCTACCTAGACCCGGACCCGTCCCATATACGGAACAGACTTTGGTTCTGATTCCATCTCCGGTTCCAAAACTAAGAAACCGGTTCCAAAACGGGTCTTATTCTGGTTCCGTTGATATCTTCTTATTAATGGTTCGGGGTCCAGGTCCCTTGACTCTTTTACATTCCTACATAAGTTCTTAGAGTGAAGTGACACTTTTGCCCCCCTATTTATCCCTCTATATGCATAATCTCAAAACTTTGAACTTATTTTCTCTAAAGCTTGTAACATTAACAGTTACATTTAGTGGGAGAGAATAATCCTGTCTAAATCTGTTTTTATCTATAAAGTGCCCATTTCTTTATATCCAAATTGATCATAATGACAATCAACACTTGTACTTATAATTGATTAAATCCATGCACAACCCATTGTTAGATTGATGAAAGTTTCAAAATACATAATTAGGCTTTCATGCGCATTATAGAGTTATTGAAAGAGAGGACATGGGATAAAATAATTATATTTTTATCAACAACAATATACTCATTTTTGTTTAATGGATGTAAGGCAAAGTTTTCATTTTTTTAAATAAAATACCAACACAAATCTCATTATAGTTTTACCCATTCTCATTTGGAGTATTGATTTTGGGAACATGAAAAGTATTAAAATTAAAAAATAGGAGCCTATTTAAAAATACCAAAGCAAAAGGGCCTATTTATAAATCCTACAAACCTTAGGGACTATATAAAAATCACCCAGCTGCCTAAGGTCAATATTATGTTGCTCTTCCCATGTGTGTGGACTCTTCTTTCCACTTATATGGGCTACCTCTTACCACATTTGTGGGCTCTCTTTTCCACATCTATTGATCTCTCTCTACACTTGGGTCCTAGGTCCCTTGGCTAGGGTACCAAAAGGAGGAAAAGAAAAAAACCAAAAACTAAGAACATCGTCTCATTTTGACTTCTAAAATCTAGTTAAATGGATTAAGACCGTCAATGTTTAATATCCATCCCAATCCACAAATCTTATGTGGTTGATCTCTTTTTTGGTAAATTTGTGGGGTTAAGATTGTTTAAAAAAATGTGGGGTTGGTATTTGGAAAAACCGTACGGACTTCCCAAAATCCGATATTTATATAATAAAAAATGAAAGAATGTAATTTACCGGATGGAAGATCATAAACAAAACGCGCATGGGACGGTTTTACCCTTTTTCCAGCGATATCCTAGGGCTGTAGGATATCGAAGGAGTTGCTTAGGATATCGCACAGTTCGATATCCTAAGCCGATATCGCACAGTTACCTACTCTCATTCTCCCGCCCAAAGCTTTCATCTTCCCGCTCAACTTTTCCAGCGATATCCTAGGGCTGTAGGATATCGAAGGAGTTGCTTAGGATATCGCACAGTTTGATATCCTAAACCGATATCGCACAGTTACCTACTAGGGATGGCAACGGGTCGGATCGGAGGCGGATATGACAATATCCGCCTCCATATCCAAATCCAATTTTCCATCTCCATATCCACTCCGATCTCCAAATGGATATCCATTCTATCCTCCATCTCCACCTCCAAACGGATATCGGATATCCAAACGGAGAATCGGATATCCAAATCATTAAAAATATATTAAAAAGACAATACAATTTAAAATATAATTTAAGCATTAAAAACATTAAAAAGACAATACAATTAAGAATATATCCAAAAATAAACTTTCAAAATAAAGTCATTCAAGTTTCAACACACTTACACAAGTCATACAAATCCCAATTATTGAAGTGTTCTCTGTAATATATTGATATATATATGGTGTAATATATATAATATTATATAAGATAAGGGGGAAAACTGCAATTAAGGGTTAAACGGATATCCAAACGGGTCGGATACGGGTCGGATATCCAAATGGATATTCGGATCGGATATCCAAACGGATATTCGGATCGGATATCTCCATATCCGCCTCCGATCCGATCTCCGAATTTTTTTCAAAATCCATATCCGAATCCGACCCGATCTCCGAAAAAAATATCCGAAATCCATATCCAAACGGAGCGAGTATCGGATCGGATCGGATCGGACCGGACTGAATTGCCATCCCTATTACCTACTCTCATTCTCCCGCCCAAAGCTTTCATCTTCCCGCTCAACTTTTCCAGCGATGAAAACACTGTGCTCCTCCCTGTCTCTTCCGGTCTTTCTTTCCTTAATTTTCATTAAGTCTCATCTTTCTCAAACTCTCTTGTCTCCCCAACCCTCTTTTTCTCCTAGTTTTATCTTGTGCTAAACCTCACAAACCCCATAGATTCAAAAGAGCCATGGTTTCAACTTCAACTCCAGCCCCAGCCCCATTGCAGCTGCCGATTCCATCACAACACGACCCATCTCAGCTCTTTTTCTACGAATCTTATCCGTCTTTCACTCTCTCTGATTATTGGAAATCCCTTGCAAAAAATTTAGTAGTGATGTTGTTGTCTACTTATTTTACCATTTTTCCATGGAAGATATTATTGTTAGTGGGAAGGTTGAAGTGGGGAACATGACGCGCAAAGAAACATAGAATAGTCTCGTATTCTCGCTATAGCGAGACCTGTTCTTGCTATACAGTCTCGCTATAGCGAGAATACAGTCTCGCTATAGCGAGACCTGTGAGTAGTTGTTCGTACTAATACTTATGTGGTAGTTGGCCCTTGGGCATGTGGTAGTTGCAATTGGCCCTTGGGCATGTGGTAGTTGCAATTGGCCCTTGGGCATGTGGTAGTTGCAGGATGGTGGATGGAAGGCTCAATGGAAGGGGTTAGATTGATCATAGCTGGGAGCTAGGTGGGCCTCCATAGGCTGAATGGTTCCTTAGCTACAAATAGTTTGGCTGTTCTTGAAAATTTCTTGACTTGGGTTTTAGTTTTGCGAACCATTTAAAACCCAAAGGTTTGTATCAATTTTAAAAAGCACTGAAATAAGACCCCGCTAACCAGGAAAGTGTCCCTTTTAGTAGGTTTTAATATGCGACCCTTGTGTGGATGTTTTTTTATTTTGAATACTCTGATATGTTGTTAGGGTTCTCTGCGTAGTAGTATTTTTTCACTGTGACTAAGGTTTTGCCCTCTTAACACATGGTCATCTGCTCTAGCTAGCCCAACTATTGTAGTTTTTTAGCACAATAAAATGAGTGGTTTAAGATGATCTGATCCAATTAAGTGATGCTTTGGTCAGGCCCAAGAAATGTATGCATCAGGTGAAATGTACATTTCTGCAATCCATTCAAGTTGAGTGCTTGTTTATAACGATTTAGTTTACATTGTCTGCCTCTTGGATTCATTGGACATCCTCTCACTCCTCTCTCTTTCTCTACACACAGAGAGATGTATTAATTGAAATGCTTGTTTATTAGTAACAAGATAATGAGTGAGTTTTAAGTTGCAAATATTAAGTGTTTGCATTATTGGATACTGGGATGCATGTTCTCATATGCTGAAACTTGTGCAGGATGATTGTGGAGTATTTGTGATGGTATTCACTGAGCATCTAATACTTGGCCGACCCATGCAGTTCACACAATCAGACATGTGGTTTTACAGGCAGAAGATCGTACATGATGTATATTACAAGCAGTGAGAAAACAGTGGTTTCATCGAACATACGACATATGATGAAGGGTAGCCATGCTGAGAGAGCCGTCGAGGGATATTAAAACCGTATTAGTTTTTTAGATATCGTTTTTTTTTTTAAGTTACATGTATATGGAGTTCTTTAGTTAAATTTTGGTTTCAAATGCCAGGATCAGGCAATGGAGTTTTTTTAGTTCCAATTATATTTTGTTTAACTTGCCGCAATGTAAAGAACAGTTCAATTTATAATATGCATGTATATGGAGTTTCATTTTTTTCAGGGGCTTTTTTGTGTAACTTGCAGCAATGGCAAAAATGGATTCTTAAAAATTTGTATATGTTAGTATTATAGTTGCCACCATAACTTACACGGAATACAGTTCATTTTTGACACACATTCACTTGGTTTCAATTGAATTGTATATTTTTTACTCCTTAGAAATTCACGATTGGTTTCAGTTGAATTGTATATTTTTTACTCCTTAGAAATTCACGAGGCCCACAATGAGGACCAGTTACAAATCTAAATTGCTTATAGAAATGACACCCTCTTGTAAGGCACTAGCCAAAATTCAGATCAAGGGAAGTTGAGCCCACCAACAGATTTATCGCTTTAAATGATGAGAAGAAGTAATAGAGAATTTTCATATGTTTTATGTGAAGAGTGAAACCAAGTGAAACCAAATTTTTGTAGAGCTGCATGAGGTTTTTTTTCCTATTTGTTTGTTAAAACAATTTAAAAATTTTTTTGGTTTGTGGCCTGCTATAGCGAGCCCACCCAGAAGGTGGTCTCGCTATAGCGAGGTCCATCCTCATTATAGCAAGGACACGTTATGTGTCCGGATCAGCCATCCCCTTTTGTTTTGTTTGGAGGTCTCCATCTGTTTCCATCCATATTAAATACTACAAGGTGTCCATTTCAACACATTTCTCCATGCATAAAACACATGGTTTTCTTCCAATTCACCACCCATTTGAAGACACATCACCTGTACACATGCCAAAAGCTACAAACATCTCTATGCTACATACATCACTTTACCTCTCATTCCATCCAATCTCAATTTTTCATTTTTTAAACCAAACCACAAATTTCAAATCATATTCATTCTTAAGCTATAACCAAGAGGCTAATCATAGTGAATTAAAATAAAATAGAATTTGATAATCCAATCAAGGGATTAAACACCATGTATTCTTAATTAATGCTTATACTTGCCTCTAATGAGCTTTCCAAATCCCTCTCTTCCCACTGAGCCCCCTTTTTCCACAGAGAGTGATTCGCTAAAGAGAGACATTTCTCGCTATAGCGAGGATAATGGTTTTTTTTTTTTTTCAGTGGTCTCGCTATAGCGAGGAAATGACCTCTCTTCCAGAGAATAGTCTCGCTATAGCGAGAACATCCCAAGAATGGAGGGAGCTGCAGCGAGACCTGTTCTTTTTATAGCGAGAATAGCGTCAGTCTCCTTACAGCGAGACTGTATTCTCGCTATAGCAGTCAAAAGAAGAATGCCATGCTGGGAACAGTTTGATGATGATGGGGGAGTAAAAGGGTGTTGAGATGAGAGGAGAAGGAGTTGAAGTCTACAAGACTCCTCTCATGGAAAACAAGTGGCTGTGGTGATGAATGTGATTGAGGATGAAGACGAGCAGAGATATTTGTTGTTTCCATTTCTTCTCTCTGTCTGGTCTCCGTGCTCCCTAATTTTATTTCCTTTTTCAAGGAAATTAGAAATTTGAGATGAAGGAAGGAATGAATGAAATTGAAAGGACAGGAGAAGCTGCCAAACCCAAAACCTCGACAGGGCCACAGCCAACAGCTTCTGCAGGGAAATGGATACCAGAATGCCATGCTGCCAAATGAGACATAAAACTCTACTTAAGAACAAAAGACTCCAAATTGATATATAACTGCTGTAATTCCCTACACCAATGCATACACCAAGTTCCCATATACAGCCTACAATACAAATTACAAACATGCAATGCACTTACAGAAAGGCTCTGATCACATTGACAAGGCTAATTACAACTAAACCCAAATATAATAACTAAGATTTGCTACGAAAAAGAATCAAAATTCAAATTCAAAAATACATTTTAACAAAAAAAAAAGAGAGAGAGAAGATCGCCTTATAGTAAGATCAGCTTGCAAATTAGCGGGCTTCATGTGTGACCCAAGATATTATCATGACTGGTCCTTGCTGCTCAAAGGCACAACCGAAGTTTGGAATTTACCAGCAAATCCAATGATGTCAGCTCCAGTAGCATCTTCAATGGACTTCTTGGGGTAAGGAGCAGCATTTGTCACCCTAAAAGAGAAATTTGACATCAATACCACATTTATGGGCTATCTTTTTTTTAAGGCATTCAAAAATTTTGTGGTCCCACATACCTGCTGTGATGAATAAGATGTATAAAGTACAGATGAAAAAAGATGGAATGGTAATATCCAATCGGAACGGAGATGGAAACGGAGGTCTTCAGCGAAAACGAAGATGGAAACGGACCTCCTCAGTGAAAACGGAGAAGATGAAACGGACCTTTTGTGGTGAAAACTGTGGTACGTGATGTGATGAAAGTAGGTAACTGTGCAATATCCTACAGGTCTACGATATCGAACTGTGCGATATCCTAAGCAACTGGGATATCGAATCCTTCGATTTCCTACAGCCCTAGGATATCGTGGGAAAAAGGGGAAAACCATCCCATTTTGGGCATCTTTTGTGTATGATCTTTCATCCGATAAATTACATTCTTTCATCTTTTATTGGATAAATGTCGGGTTTTGGGCCATCCGTACGGTAATTTTCCCTTGCTCTTTTGTAGACAATCTCTGTTCTTCACATGAGTGCTATACGCGGTTCGGCAAGTCTTGTAAAATTTGATGGCTCTAGCCAGCTACTACTTTATACTGAGCAATAAATAAAATTAATAAAAAGAACCACCCAAACTTCTGAAGATACCTTCTACTAATTCTACATGTAACAAAATCTTTGATTTTATTCTAATTATATTAAAAATATGAAGAATTGAATAACTACAAGTTAAACACGAGGTGTGGTACAATTGGCTAGGATTACGGCTCATGAATTGGATGTTGCGGTTTTGTCTCCCTAAGCCATTTGCCTATGCAAAAATCTGACTTATCCGGTGTGCGGGAGAGGCAAGGACTTCACGTGCCGAGCTAAATAGTCAGTTCTCGAAAAACTCGGACAGCCTCGTCAAAAAACAAAAACAAAAAACAAAAAACAAAAAAAAAACTAGAAGTTCTCTTTGCCAGATAATGTTCTATTGCGCGCTTGTATATATGCTCTATTACCTAAATTTTTTAAATACAATGACGACGCTAATTTCAAATGAAATTTTTTCTACATTGCTATTCATTCTGATGATCTAGATCTCAATACTATTGACTTGACCCTGCATGCAGATTTTAATCTTGAATATCACATCTTGCATCATTTTCTCCACGTAGTGATTTTCTTGCATTTTGGAGAAAAATACCCTATGGATTTCTAATCAAACCAGGTACATGTGGAGGTGATCAAAACTGTTGGGATGTGATCAGCATGTTGTCAGACATATTGCATCCGAAGGAATACTGAATTCAATAGGAACCATTGATCATTGACTAACCATTGATGTATTGATCTCCTCTCGGATTAGGGAAGAAGTTCTGAAGCCTGCTTAAAGCAATCAAGGAATTTCGAGCCATGCTTTTCTCAGCTGGATCAAATTCGATGATATCCTCCCCAGATCATGACAACACTTTTTCTACAAATCTTCTAGGAAATTTGCTTATTATTGTAGCCTATATTTGCAATTCAGCAGAAAGAAAAAAAAAAGGGTAGATGAATTTGAACTCATAATTTACTGGACTTTTAGAATCCAAAGTCCAAGACTTGTTAAATCTTGAACTAAATATTTTTAAGAAGCCAGCCAAAAGGGGGGCCTCTAAAATTAACAATTGACAATAAAAACAGAGCAATCTTTCTTTCTCAGAGTTTAGAATGACAAAATGAAGCCCATCTTTTAGTATGGTACTTGTTGCATCCATAAGACTAAGACAAAAGCTCACATAAATCTCTCATCACCGGCAACAATGTTAGAAAAACTAACACTTCTTAAGAAAGAAAAAGAAGAAGAAGATCCTAAGAAAAAAAAAATTATAAGAGAGCCAAACATGTGCATCTAACATCATAATAGCTTTACCTCTCAGAGATGAACTTGGTAGTTGGACTGTATCGAAAGTAATAGTGCAGAGGTCGTAACTCTTTCTCGAGAACCAATTCGAGCACACCCTTCTTCAGATCATATGATACAATCCGCTCGTTGTAATGGTTTAAGAGGACTTTATCATCTCCTTTTAGAGTCATGCCTACAGGTTTGATAAATGCGAAGCCTATCTTTGTTCTATGAAAAGGGCCCAGATTTCTCTCCACTACTCCTTTGAGGTCTACATTATGTAATATCAACCATCCGCCGCTCGTCGACATCTTCCAAATAATTAGTCGGCATTGAGCAGTGCCTGTTCGAATGTAGTGCAGCTGCCCATCACAATCCATCAACTTATGGGCGAATAAGTAGTCAAGATCACCATCATGGTCATGGTGATCACTTGGCAAACCCAAATATCCTGAGGTTTCTGCTTCCAAATTGAACATGAGTGCAAGCTTCTTAGTCTTCCACCGGCACTGCCAATACAAGATTCGGTTGCAATAAACTGCATTTTGGTTGAATGTGAAACCACCATTAATGGGTTTGGGTTCTGAGGCCTTAGAAAGGCAATGCCACCTCTTCTCATCGGATGAGTACATCTGGAATTTATAACGTAACTGTTCCTCCTCCTTTACTTCTTGAGCCATCACAATCTTGTACACGGCTACTTCGTTGTTGTTGATGTTGTGGTGGCTTGAATTGTTTTCAAAGGCGAGTCCACATAGATAAAAATGGCTGGACAAGGTTGGGTTTTGAATACGAACACACTCTTTGGTCCATGGATTGGAGATGTAGGACTGAGGAAAAAGATTATCACTTCCAATGGAAGAACAGGAGAAAAGCAATCCATTGCAGGAGACCAGGATCCGATTACTGTATCGCTTTTTGTTCGGAAAATCAATTCGTCAAGCTCTGAGAAAAACTGCTGCATTCCTCCTGTTTATAGGCACGTGTAATTTTCCTTATAGCCATAATAATTGACACCAACATTGATGGTGTTGGTTTGGAGCAATGGGCTGCAAGCTATGAGAGATCGCCACCGTTTACAGACAATAAGACATCGGGTGATGGAGCTTAGCGGCAAGTGATGCAGAATCTCCACCATCAGATCATCGGTCAGATCTTCTATTCTTCTTCTTCTTCCTCCTCCCCCCTTCTGTCCCTCAATTCAATTGTAGTGTTTGGATGATCAAGTAAAGTAAAGTAAAGTAAAGAGGTGTGGAACTTCAACAGAAGAAGAAGAAGAAGAATGGGTTAGTGATCTTGAAAATGGAATCCTCTTCAAATTGGACTTTTAGAGCAAATATCTTGGACTTCTAGATTTTCTCTCTTTCGAAATCTCCAATGATTTCATTGGTATCTAACATCTCTATAGTTTCTTCTCTAATCTAAACTCTTTGAGCCTCCATGCTTCTTTGGGCCCACCTGATCAAGCACAAATCTTTAAAATGAGAAACAGATAAGTCTCTTTTATCAACTCCTCTAATTTATTCGATCTGGCTATTGGAATGAATGTTCTAATTAAGACGTACACTACTCTTTATTAAGTGGTTGATTTTAGGAGGAGGTTTATCTTTGTAGATTAACTTGAATTCCTATTTTAAGCATCTCATTGAGTAACTTGAATTCCTATTTTTCCAAGGTGTTATTTTGATTGTTTTAATTTATTTTACACTTATTGATGGTGGAGACAAATAAACTTAATTGATTACTAATTATAAGTATTTAATATCAACGTGGCGAGTTCGGGTGATTGTTAATTTAAGATTTATGCCCGAACCCATGCAATTGAGAGCCTAGCCTTGGATCCTAAATCAATTGACTCAAAGGTAATTAATGATGACAGGTCATGAAGTGCAAGTGCTATATGCATGTCCAGTCCCTTTGTCCATAAGTGAGGACTACAAAGATACATTTTGATGTGATGTGCTGCCGATGGATAGTGGCCGGTGATATTCTATTAGGTCGACCACGGATGTACGACAAGAATGGAACTAATGGCATGCGCGGCAACACATACACATTCATGCACGGTGGAAAACAAGTCACACTCCATCCAATGAAACTGGAACCGCCGAAGACAAGATCAAGAGCCCATCTCACCAAGGAAGCACTTCAGGCACACAATGTCTACAGTAGCAATATACAAAAATATCGAGTTCGAAGTCGAACTCCTTTCCAGCCGAGGGGGAATGTCTCATTGTGATGTGGCACCTACGATCCAAATCCTAACCATACGATTTGCACCACCAACTTTCTAACAGCCAATTTTTTCTCGGGTCCTCCAAGCCCCCTTGCATTCAGACTAACAACAATCATAGGAAACAAAATAGAAACACCCAAATAGAGAACTCAAGAAAGAGCAATAGACTTACCCTCGGCCTCAAACACCTCCACTTCAATAAGCTTATGCAAAAATTTAGCTTCATTAGCCCCAAAAGTAAGCCCCAGACCTCTGCCCAAATCAGCAACCTGGTGCACTTCCTCCTCTGCTGCTTTAAGAACTCCCATAGTGGCATAGGTCAAATACTCCAAAGTTCCATTCACTAATGGCGATTTACTGGATTTGTCCTCAGAATTGAACACCTGATTGAAATTTCCCTCTACTCTACCACCCACTGCGTCTGAAATCGTAGCCTCCTTATGACTTTGGTAAGAACAGCCGGGACTGCAGCACACCACATCAAAGGGCTTTGGATAGTGAATCATGGTCAGTTTTAGGAGAAACAGCTGTAGCACTCTTCCTACCTTTCCCCAGATCATATCCTTATCCCTGACCATATGCAACCAGCCATACTTTGCCACATTTACTTAGAGCTTTCTACCTGCAAAGTTTCTCCCATTCATCACCTCAACAACTTTGAGCGCAGTCCTCATGTTGGTGTACCGAACAAAACCGAAACAGGAACCCTTTCCTCTCCTGCAAGACCATCCCCACATTGGAGAAAGCAAACTGCACAGTGACTTCCAGCAAATTAGTAACGAACACCGACACCAAATCCACCCACCTGAAACCCCCTTCTTCTCCTTCGTCTAGAACGATCAACCTTCATCCACTCTTCATTTCATTATTCCTTAAATATAAAGGATTATAAAAGAGGCAAGTGGTTAAGGATCTGACACTGCAATGTAAAAACAATTACTAATAAAATGTTTATTGACATTATAATGCAGCATTGCAACTGCAAAGGCATATCGTACTATGCTTCTTCAGAATACAACACCACATATCCAGACTTATGGGAGACTAATTACTCCTCCACAAGTTGGGTCAGAAGCAAGTTCTGGCCTCAGCCTGACTTGCCCACTTGCTATCTCAGCTGTGTTCACAAAGAATTTGACCACAATTGAAACTATAACAATGTCTTGCCAAAATAATAATAATAATAATATCAAGAGACAAATTTTAGTGACGATGATAGTGGAAAGAAGCTAGTTTATGACTAGGATGGAGCAGACATTTGATTAATAAGAGGGGCTCCAAGTAGATTTAGTCGCAACCATAGGAGTTGCAATAAAAAAATTACTTGTTCATCTTTGTTAATAAGACAGATGCTCAATGTGATTCCCCCAAAGTAACTTGAACCAACATGCACATTCACAGTTTTTGGTGCATATTGAAAATCTTAGCAAAGTAGATACCTATGAATAACATTTTTGAAGGATGTACCTGACAGAGAGATGTGAAAAGAAACCAGGTGTCCTCTCATTTGATGCAATGAAAAGGGTTCGTCCTGGTGGGATCCATTTCTTGATTCTGATCAAGAGAATGAATTCAGGGCGGGTATCCCTGTCTAGATGAGGATGAAGGCTACAATGAACTCCAAACCTATCTTTCCTGGTCTTTATCTTATCACCTCGTCATACGTGTATAGCATCATAATCACCAAGTAGCCCCTTAATCTACATATAAATCACTTAAGAAAATGAAAATGATGACACGAGGAACAGATCTGAAATCACAAATTTCCAAGGAGCATGAAAGTCAACCATTTGTCAAAGATCACAATTGATGAAGTAAACAAAAAAAAAAAAAAAAAAAAAACCCAGAAATGGACCAATTTCGCAAGGAAAAAAGAACAAAAGGGGAAGCAAAAAAACTTCAAAAAAAAAAAAAGATTATTGATTCTATTTCTGTATGGAAAACTTCAACCGAAAGCAGTTTTTACAAGACAACTTCTGAAATTCAATTTAAAATTCTAATTTACAGCCTTTACGCATTAGTCAAATATTTCTTTGAGTCTCAAGGAAGGGGGAATGAATGCCTTACCTGAGAATTTGAAATAGCCATTCAAGATTTTCAAATAAATAAAGAAATAAATAAATATATAGGAAAACATTCACCTGCGCATTGTGCATCCCGACTGTCCCAGAGGCAGGACCCACCTCTGAATACGCATGAGTGCAGCCTAGATGCATCGCGCACAAGTAAATAATCTCCTATATATATAAATAATATATATAATAAAATATCTTCTTCATTCATATTATTATATTATAAGATTCAATCATTTGACATTAAAACATGGTTCAAAATCACGGTTGCAGTCGCCATCATGGTTGACCTAGAAAATCGTTATGATGCGGCATTGCGTCACAATTAGTGGCTATCGCGGTCCATGGTGGTGCGATTTCCTTTACGAAAACAATCAAGAAAGTTTTCAAAAAAATGCAGAATATTATAAAATGCTTGAAAACGATGTTTTTTTTTTTTCATCAGCAAACATTATAAAAGAAAAACACCGGCCCCTCAAAACATCCTGTATTACCGTTGTTTAATCATTGATTGTAAAATATGCTATGTTTTAGTTTTTAATATTTTGCCGTATCTTCATACTTTATAGATCCATCAATATAATTCATATTCAAAATCCAAACCACTAAAAATTATTATAACAATTTATATCAGCTTTTGCAAAGTTTCACTCTAATCACGTTGGGCGCACCATCAAATGGACCATGCCCCATTATTAGAATCATTGGCCTATTAGAAATAAGATTTCAATATCTAACCTTTTGCATGAAATCAAGTTCATCAAATGTCGTCATGATCGAATATTATTAAAATGATGGGTCATAAAATTAAAAACTGTTCATATTGTCCATTTACTGACTTTAGATGGACGGTTGGCAGAAACCCTCCAATAGAACTTGGCCCACTATCGGTATGACCATTATGATTACTTGAATTTCTTAATACTTTATTTATATATTTTATTAATGATCAATATAACAATGGGCCCAACTTCTTAATATGTGTGATTGATGTGATAGTGGGCCTAACTCTTATTTTAATAAAATTTGCTATGGGCCCCATCACAATGAGAGACCATCTTTTTAATGGTTTCAATTTTCTTTCAGTGTTTTAAGGATTATAGTATAAAAAATTTGAAATGGAGCCCACCAATCAAAAGGTCCATTGGGGGCACAAATTCTTTATATATATATATAGCAAGGGGCGGTTCAATGGGGCCTCTCTCTCTCTCTCTCTCTCTCTCTCTCTCTCTCTCTCTCTATGGTGTGTGTGTGTGTAAAAAGAGGCCCACGAATAGTTTGGCAGCCTCACACCTTAAGTGGGAATCTGCATAGACAGAGTTAATGAACAAATCTCTGTCCCTTACCCACAAATTTATTTTCTTCTTCACATTTTCATTTCCATGTCCTCATAGGCATGTATGTTAAGAAGCACCCAACTAGAGTGCTCTAAAGGATCTGAGTGTTACATAAAGGATTCCATGTTTAAAATAAATAAAAAAAGGAAAAAAAAAAAAAACAGAGTTATAGACATCCACTACAAAGTACAAACTGATATCATCATTAGGGCTTTGTGTTTGGTTTCCAAATCAGCAAATATTAATGAATCAATTCAACTAAGACCACACTACCACTTTCTGTTTAAACAAAAAACAGCAAGGTACTGTGGGACAAAAATAATGAGACAAAATATCAACATTACTTCCATATACTAAGTACTCATCTATCAAACACATTGCATGTGGGTTAGGAGAAATGCAACAATCAATAGCATTGAAATAACCATTTCAATATATAAATAAAAATCAATAGATGATAAGATTTTCTTATTCTTGGAAGTAAAAAGAAGAAAAGGTATCATTTCTATTAGACAATTTCTTTTAAAAAGCATACTTCAACCAAATGCTTGTTTTAGGAAGAAAAGTACCTTTTATAGCATGATGTTCCCAATAGAGTGCTAATCCTTCTCAAAGTATTAACCTGATGTATCAGAAGTATGAAGAGAGGGAACTGACCTCACGACTTGCATTACATCACTTGTAAGTGGGAATACATTCAATATATTTTTTATATTGCTCATCCTTCGAGAGCAAGTCAACTACAATAGACTTGGTGTCTACATCTAGCAAAACATCTCTCTTAGCCATTATATGGAGAATCCCCACTACCTTTTGCATCTCATTAATTTCACAAAAACCACAAAGAATTGCTTTGAATGTGAGAGGATTGGGTAAGCAACCATTTTCTTCCATTTGAAAAAATAGCTCATTGGCCTCCTCCATCAAACCTTCTTTGCAGAGGGCATTGATCATTATGGTATATGTAATCACATTCGGCACCAAACCATTGTCAGAAATGCCATCAAATAGCTTTTTTGCCATTTCAATTTTCCCATCTCTGCACAAACCGCCCAAAAGAGTGTTGTAAGTAACAATATTAGGAATTGGTTCCTTATGGCGCATTTCTTGAAAGAGCCTTATAGCTTCATCTATTCTCCCACTTTTGCAGTATCCATTAATCAAGACACTGTAGCTGTACACATCATGTTTAACGCCATCAGTCGCCATAGAATTAAAAATTTGTACTGCAATGTCCATTTTCTCTTGCAAACAATAACCATCCATCAATGTATTATAAGAACTTCCATTAAGCTTCTCACCTCTTTGAATGACGACGTCAAATAACTCATGTGCCTTTTCCATCATCCCTTGTTTGCAAAAAGCATTTAGCAATATGTTGATTGTCAAGACATTAGGAAATATGTGCCTCTCTATCATTGCGTTGTATAATCTCCTGCCTTCTTCCCACCGGTTCAAATTGCAACATCCCTGAATTAAAGAATTATAAGTGACTACATTTGGTGAAACACTGTTGTTACCAACCATTTCTGAAAAGAGGCCTAGGGCCTCATCCAAAAACCCATGTTTGGAAAGGCCATCAATGATAGTGCTGTAGGTACAAGTATCAGGCCTACATCTTTCCCTCTCCATCTTTCTAAACAAATGGAGAGCAGAACTCACGTTTCCAGTCTTGCAAAGCCCATTGATGAGGGCATTGTATGTAACTATGTCAGGTCCATACCCCTTCTCCACCATTTCCGAATAGAGGTCCATGGCCTCTTTGACCAACCCCTCTTTGCAAAGCCCATGTATGATGGTGCTATATACAATAGTGTTGGGTCTACATCTTCCCCTCTCCATCGCCCTCAGCATTTCAAGAGCAGCATCCACCTTCCCACTCTTGCAGAGCCCATCTATGACGGTACCATAAGTAACCACATTAGCGGGGCATCCCATCTCCACCATCTTTGTCAACAATTCAATGGCCTCATCAATTTCACCCACCTTACAAAGGCCCCCAATTAAAGTAGTCCAAGTTACTGCATTGGGTTCGAAACCTCGTTTAAGGAAGTCCCCAAAAATGGCGAACCCCAGATCGACCCTCTTCAATCTGCAGTAACAGTTGAGCAGAATGCTCAGAGTAAATATGTCGGGTGCAATCCCAGTCGAAATCATCCTCGGATAGAGAGAAACAACAGCGGAATAATGTTTGATTCTTGCCACAGCCCCTAATAGATGACTGAAAACAACAACTGGGGGCAAGGGTTTCATGAGGAGCACACGATCGAACCACCCCAATGCATCATCAAGCTTCAAATTCTCTGATTTACATCGAGCTCTCACAAAATTCAAGAACTGGGTTCGGCTCGATGCATCATCAGGATTCAATTCCTTTGCAGTATTAGAATAATAATAACAACTGATAATACTAGTAGAAGTAGTACCCTTTTTTAGTGCAGCCATGGCCGTTCTTGAGCGAGAAAGGGAAGAAATCGAAGAAGCCACCGACGCCATTTTGGGGGGAGATGACACGAGGGCAAAAAAAAAAACCCTACTGCTGCTTTTTTATTTAATCCCATTGCCACACATGAAGAAGAAATGACTAAACCCGCTCCAGATTTGAGCGGGTCGGGTAGGTCACTCGTTTGGCCCATAACTATCATGGCCCATAAATGGGCCTGACTTTGTCCTCCCACCCATATATTGGCCAACGTGGAAATGCAATCTGAGCTTGGGTGGGCCTTGGGTATCTAAATTGGGACCAAATATCCTAGATGTACAAACAAGTCATGTTGGATTAATATTTGGGGATACACTCTTTATTGAGAAGGCATTTGTTTTGAGCGTATCAAAATTTTAATAGGTGAGCCACACAGTGGAGTTCCCAACTTTTCTAAGTCCTAGGGAGAGCCCACATGAATACCCAACCACTTTTCATAACTGAAAGTTATTCCGAGTAGAGAATGAGGGTGTGTTTGGCATCGTGCCATTCGGATGTTCCCATGTTCCCACGAGATGAGGCTACGAAAAACGTGTTCCCGCGAGATGAGGCTACGAAAAACAAAATTTTTTTTTTTTTTAAGAAACAACTTTCTGGCACAGTTGGTCCCTACTTATCTCTTACTTTGTAAATAGGTTATAAAAAGATTTCAAATCCTCTCACTTATCCTAATGGTAGGCCCCATGCTCACAATCCCAAAGAAGGTGGCCCCACTTTGTAATTCTTAAAGGTGGGTCACATGGTCACAATCACAAAAGGTGGACCCATATTATAATTCTTATAATGGTGGGACCACATTATAAGGCCCCATGATAAAATTTCTAAAGGTGGGTACCACTTGTAATTTCTAAATGTGGGTCATATATTTACAATCAATCAAAAGATGGCCTCACAATGTAAATACTATAAAGGTGGGCCCACATTGTAAATCCGATGAACGTGTCCCCATATTCTCATTTCTAAAGGTGGGCACCACATTGTAATTTCTAAAGGTGGGTCATGTGTCCACAATCACAAAAAATGTGTCTCCACTTTGTAATTCTTAAATGTGGGTCACATGATCATGATCACAAAAGGTGGACCCATATTGTAAATCTTATGAATGTAGGCCTCCATTCTAATTTCTAAAGGTGTGTACGATGTTGTAATTTCTAAAAATGGGTCCTATATTTACATTCACAAAAAGGTGGCCCCACATTATAATTCCTATAAAGTGAGCCCATATCGTAAATCCTATAAATATGTGCCATGTGTTCTAATTTTTAAAGGTGGTACCAAGTTATAATTTTACAGGTGGGTCCCATATACGACAATAATAGAGTGCTGCAAATAATAAAATGTGGGTCCCACATTATAAATCCTATGATTCTCTTGCTTCCGTTCTTTGGAGCAAAACTTTTATAATGTTACCAAACAAGTTCTGGACAACATATTCTCAACAGAATAATTTAATATAATGTTGCCAAACAAGATCTGAAGAGTATAGTCTTAGCACAACTCGATCTCAGCACAACCTGATCTAAGTACAAAACTAGGAACAACACAAGAACGATGCCAAACTAGCCTTGGCATTCTCCTCTTTCTCCCTCTCCGATGTATACTGTCTCCCTCATCCTCTTTCTAATTGATCCAAGCAATTCACAACGGGCTTCGCATCTTTAATTAATTTCTAAGCCCACACATGTCAACAGCATGCATGAGTGAGAAATCCTGGTGGGTGCTCTTCTTGGACCTTTGTAGCATTGTCCCCTGAGAAATTAACTATGGTGGTTTTCCAACACACACAGGGTTGAGAGGTTTTGGCACTTTCACACACATGCCCGTGGATTGATCCTAGGTCTTCTAGTTTAAAAGTATTGCTTCTTACAAGTAGCCCAGCTTAGCCAAAAAGAAAAAGAAAAACAAAATTGATAATTGCCCACCATAGTATTAAATCAAAATCACTATAGTGAAAAGCTATTAAATTTTGCCTAAGGGCCCAATTACCTTTGCTATTCTTTCCTTTACTTTGGTTCTATAATTAGTAAAGATGGAGAGATTGATGAAAATGTTGAACATAAGATAAAAGCATGATGGTTGATATGGAGACTTACTTTTAGAGTGCTTTCTATCCGACGGATGCCAACTTTATTGAAGAGAATATTTTACGGGAAAGTAATTAGACCAGCTATAACCTATGGAGCATAATATTGGCCAATTAAGAAACCCCGTATGCACAAACTAGATGTAGCATAAATGAGAATGTTGAGGTGGATATTTGGTAATACCAGGAAGGATAAAATTAAAAATAAGCTCTTTCGAGAGCATTTAGGGGTAGAAACAATAAGGGATAAAATTAGAAAAATCCATTTGAGGTAGTTTGGGCATCTCCAAAGTAAGTCGGCAATGGCGCAGTAAGGAAAACTTTGGCACTGAAGGTTGATGACCCATCAAGGGGAAGGGTAGGTCAAAGAGGATATGGATTGAGGTAGTAAAAACATATTTAAAAAAGTGTAACTTATCTGAGTAATCATGTCCACCAAGGATATACTATGTCGATGGCTATTTGCGGATTTGCACCCTTTTTTTTTAAGTTAATAGGAATATATTTTTGAAAAATCAGTTCCATGCAAACGAAGTCCTAAACATGTTTTTGTAGCAAAGTGTGCAGACTTCAACCTATCTGTGGCCTCCTTCGAACAAAATTTTGCAGAAACTTTTGTGCATTTTCTTGCAAGAAAAAATATTTGCACCAAACAATGAACAAGTTCTCCCGGGAAAACGTCTCAGTTTTTTCAAGTTTCATGTAAGAACAGTTACTTAAAACGCCTCATTTTCTTCCTTCGGTGACTCCCTCTTTTTTTTTTCTCCTCTATCAATTTGATGTACACTCCCTCCCTCATTTTCCTTTGGTGATTATGCTACCCCTCAAGTTCTTCCAAGCGCTACACTCCTCATGCTCATTTATTTCAATTTCTAGTGTTTTTTTTTCTCTCTCTTTGATGGAAAGAATGAGCTTAGCTTTTCATGTTTGACTATTACAATTTTTAGTAGTTCTTTTAATATAACAGTCTCTTCCTCTGATGAAATGGAGGAACCCAATAAATTCTAGGAAAAAAGAGCCCCCGTAAAAGTGAAGTATTTGACAATTCGCAGTTTCAAAACCCGTCACTCTCTTTCATCTTTTGCAATTCATGTGAGCCCTGACATGTTAATCCGAAGCATTAAATTTTCTTTCGTTGAGCCATTAAACTCTAAAATGTTTAGCTTCATGTCTTAAATATTCAAAGACTTCAAATAATGAATCTCTTTGATATATAATCAAAACCATTCAACGTTATTTGTGAAAATGGTGCTCCCAAATATGATAATGTGTTTATCTTTAATATAAAACCAAAACCACTCAACCTTATTTGTGAAATTAATGGTGCTCCCAAACATGATAATGTGTTTCACATAAGTAAGTTTTACATATATAAAATTCACATCTGTAAATTTCATTTATTACTGTTGTGCGGAAGCGCGGTGGTGGGTTCTGATACCACCGGTTCTGATACCACCATTTCATATGAGTGGCGTAGCAAAAATACGAGTGATCGATAGTCTACATGCAACGATGCATTAACACATGGTTATTCTGCAAATATGGAGTCATCAGGACTCATTTGGAGTAGAGGCTATTCTGCAAATTATGGAGTCATCAGGACTCGTTCGGAGGCAGAGGCTATTTTGCAAATTATGGAGTCATCAGGACTCGTTCGGAGGCAGATGTTGTTCTGCAATTGTGGAGTCATCAAGACTCTTTTGGAAGCAACAGTTGTTTTGCAATTGTGGAGTCATCAAGACTCATTCGGAAGCAGAAGTTATTCTACATGCAAGTTAGGAAAATTTGATCACTGATTGTGAGTAAATTTTTGAATCACTCAGATTCGTCAAAGATTCGAGCATCATGTTCGAGGTGGAGATTTGTTGGGTATGTGGGCTTAGGTTTGGCTTGTTTTGCAGGTCCAAACCATTTGTATTAGCCCAACCCAATTGTATTGTGGTTGATGGGTAGTTTGGATTTGATGGACATCTCAAGTTTGAGCACCTTCGGGTGCTTGGCGCCTAAGGGCGGTGGAAAATGTTGTGACCTGCAAATTCTCGTCAAGGTGGAGATTTGTTAGGTTTATGGGTTTGGGTTTTGGCTCATTTTGTAGGCTCAATGCATTTGTATTAGGGTTGAGGGGTAATTTGGTATTCGTCTAAAACTATATATTATCTCTTTTGGTGTTAACCCTAAAGATGTGGGGGAATAATCTCTGATTAGTAAGGAAGAAGAAGTGCAAAGAAGAAGAAGAAGATGTAGTCTCTTTTGCAGTGGTGTTTCGTACACCACATAAGAGAGTGAGTGAGGTTTTGAGTGAACTGGGATTGGGAATATGAGAGAAATCTCATATGTTGTATACCTCCTCTTGTATCTATTCTGTACTGAATTACTTTGTTATCTCCCCCCGTGGACGTAACCCTAAATGGTTGAACCACGTAAACCCTCTGTGTCTCTTCTTGTGTGTGGATTGATTGCATGTGTTCATGCATCGTTGCATGTAGACTATCGATCACTCGTATTTTTGCTGCGCCACTTATATGAAATGGTGGTATCAGAACCGGTGGTATCAGAACCCACCACCGCGCTTCCGCACAACAATTACATCCCAAGCATAAAAGACAATCTCCACTATAAGAAAAGTGAGAACTATCCCCCAAAGTGCAACTCAAAAGAAAATTTCCATGTCTTTAAAATAAATTAGCTTAAGCTTGCTATGCATTGTCAAACCAAGGTAAAAGTGTTTACTAGATTAGCTCAATTTATTTACCTTTAGCTCAAACTCGATCAAGTCCTACAAAATGCAGCTTTGATTAGTGTTCGAGACAAGCTTGAGCTGCACAAAGCTTGGCTCAGGTTATAATGATTAGCTTCCGCATTCAGTTTTATTATCATCATAAGTGACTAGTTAATTTAAAGGAGTTAAAATTGGTCATTTTGGTCACTAAGTTATAACTCACCCTATTCATCCAAATTGATCATAATGACAATCAACACTTGTACTTATAATTGTTATAATTGATTAAATCCATGCACAACCCATTGTTAGATTGATGAAAGTTTCAAAATACATAATTAGGTTTTCATACGCATTATAGAGTTATTGAAAGAGGGGACATGGGATAAAATAATTATATTTTTATCAACAACAATATACTCATTTTTGTTTAATGGATGTAAGGCAAAGTTTTAATTTTTTTTAATAAAATACCAACACAAATCTCATTGTAGTTTTACCCATTCTCATTTGGAGTATTGATTTTGGAGACATGAAAAGTATTAAAATTAAAAAACAGGAGCCTATTTAAAAATACCAAAGCAAGAGGGCCTATTTATAAATTCTACAAACCTTAGGGACTATATAAAAATCACCTAGCTGCCTAAGGTCCTTATTATGTTGCTCTTCCCATGTGTGTGGACTCTTCTTTCCACTTATATGGGCTGCCTCTTACCACATTTGTGGGCTCTCTTTTCCACATTTATTGATCTCTCTCCACATGTGTGGGCTCTATTGGGTCCTAGGCCCCTTGGCTAGGGTACCAAAAGGAGAAAAAGAAAAAACCAAAAACTAAGAACATCGTCTCATTTTGACTTCTAAAATCTAGTTAAATGGATTGAGACCGTCAATGTTTAATATCCATCCCAATCCACAAATCTTATGTGGTTGATCTCTTTTTTGGTAAATTTGTGGGGTTGAGATTGTTTAAAAAAATGTGGGGTTGGACTTTGGGAAAACCATACGGACTGCCTAAAATTCGATATTTATCTAATAAAAAATGAAAGAATGTAATTTACCGGATGGAAGATCATACACAAAAGGCGCCCAAAATGGGACGGTTTTACCCTTTTTCCAGCGATATCCTAGAGCTGTAGGATATCGAAGGAGTTGCTTAGGATATCGCACAGTTCGATATCCTAAGCCGATATCGCACAGTTACCTACTCGATTTCATTCTCCCGCCCAAAGCTTTCATCTTCCCGCTCGAATTTTCCAGCGATGAAAGCACTTTGCTCCTCCCTGTCTCTTCCGGTCTTTCTTCCCGTAACTTTCATTAAGTCTCATCTCTCTCAAACTTTCTTGTCTCCCCAACCCTCTTTTTTCTCCTGGTTTTATCTTGTGCTAAACCTCACAAACCCCATGGATTCAAAAGAGCCATGGTTTTAACTTCAACTCCAACTCCAGCCCCATTGCAGCTGCCGATTCCATCACAGCACGACCCATCTCAGCTCTTTTTCTACGAATCTTATTCGTCTTTCACTCTCTCTGATTATTGGAAATCCCTTGCAAAAATTTAGTATGATGTTGTTGTCTACTTATTTTACCATTTTTCCATGGAAGATATTATTGTTAGTGGGAAAGGTTGAAGTGGGGAACATGACGCACAAAGAAACAGAGAATAGTCTCGTATTCTCGCTATAGCGAGACCTGTTCTTGCTATAGCGAGAATACAGTCTCGCTATGGCGAGACCTGTGAGTAGTTGTTCGTACTGATACTTATGTGGTAGTTGGCCCTTGGGCATGTGGTAGTCACAGGATGGTAGATGGAAGGCTCAAAGGAAGGGGATAGATTGATCATGGCTAGGGAGCTAGGTGGGCCTCCATAGGCTGAATGGTTCCTTAGCTACAAATAGTTTGGTTGTTCTTTCCCTTTTAGTAGGTTTTATTATGCGACCCTTGTGTGGATGTTTTTTTATTTTGAATACTCTGATATGTTGTTAGGGTTCTCTGCGTGGTAGTATTTTTTCATTGTGACTAAGGCTTTGCCCTTTTAACACATGGTCATCTACTCTAGCTAGCCCAACTATTGTAGTTTTTTAGCACTATAAAATGAGTGGTTTAAGATGATTTGATCCAATTAAGTGATGCTTTGGTCAGGCCCAAGAAATGTATGCATCAGGTGAAATGTACATTTCTACAATCCATTCAAGTTGAGTGCTTGTTTATAACGATTTAGTTTACCTGGTCTACCTCTTGGATTCATTGGACATCCTCTCACACCTCTCTCTTTCTCTACACACAGAGAGATGTATTAATTGAAATGCTTGTTTATTAGTAACAAGATAATGAGTGAGTTTTAAGTTGCAAATATTAAGTGTTTGCATTATTGGATGATGGGATGCATGTTCTCATATGCTGAAATTTGTGCAGGGATGATTGTATAGTATTTGTGATGGTATTCGCTGAGCATCTAGTACTTGGCTGACCCATGCAGTTCACACAATCAGACATGTGGTTTTATAGGCAGAAGATCATACATGATGTATATTACAAGCAGTGAGAAAACAGTGGTTTCCTCGAACATACGACATATGATGAAGGGTAGCCATGCTGAGAGAGCCGTCGAGGGATGTAAAAATCGTATTAGTTTTTTAGATATCATTGTTTTAAGTTACATGTATATGGAGTTCTTTAGTTAAATTTTGGTTTCAAATGCCAGGATCAGGCAATGGAGTTTTTTTTAGTTGGAATTTTATTTTGTTTAACTTGCCGCAATGTAAAGAACATTTCAATTTATAATATGCATGTATATGGAGTTTCATTTTTTTCAGGGGCTTTTTTGTGTAACTTGCAGCAATGGCAAAGAAGGATTCTTAGAAATTTGTATATGTTAGTATTATAGTTGCCACCATAACTTACACAGAATACAGTTCATTTTTGACACACATTCACTTGGTTTCAGTTGAATTGTATATTTTTTACTCCTTAGAAATTCACGAGGCCCACAATGAGGACCACTTACAAATCTAAATTGTTTATAGAAATGACACCCGCTTGTAAGGCACTGGCCAAAATTCAGATCAATGGAAGTTGAGCCCCACCAGCAGATTTATCGCTTTAAATGATGAGAAGAAGTAATAGAGAATTTTCATATGTTTTATGTGAAGAGTGAAACCAAGTGAAACCAGATTTTTGTAGAGTTGCATGAGGCTTTTTTTCCTATTTGTTTGTTAAAAACAATTTAAATTTTTTTTTGGTTTGTGGCCCGCTATAGCGAGCCCACCCAGAAGGTGGTCTCGCTATACCGAGGTCCATCCTCACTATAGCGAGGACACGTTCTGTGTTCGGATCAGCCATACCCTTTTGTTTTGTTTGAAGGTCTCCATCTGTTTCCATCCATATTAAATACTACAAGGTGTCCATTTCAACACATTTCTCCATGCATAAAACACATGGTTTTCTTCCAATTCACCACCCATTTGAAGACATGTCATCACCTGTACACATGCCAAAAGCTACAAACATCTCTATGCTACATACATCACTTTTCCTCTCATTCCATTCAATCTCAGTTTTTCATTTTTTAAACCAAACCACAAATTTCAAATCATATTCATTCTTAAGCTATAACCAAGAGGATAATCATAGTGAATTGAAATAAAATAGAATTTGATAACCCAATCAAGGGATTAAACACCATGTATTCTTAATTAATGCTTATACTTGCCTCTAATGAGCTTTCCAAATCCCTCTCTTCCCACTGAGCTCCCTTTTCCATAGAGAGTGATTCGCTAAAGCGAGACATTTCTCGCTATAGCGAGGATAATGGTTTT
This sequence comes from Litsea cubeba, assembly GCA_012931725.1. Lineage (NCBI taxonomy): Eukaryota > Viridiplantae > Streptophyta > Magnoliopsida > Laurales > Lauraceae > Litsea > Litsea cubeba. Next base: position 15,298,720 of record CM022946.1, read on the forward strand.
TTTCAGTGGTCTCGCTATAACGAGGAAAATGACCTCTCTTCCAGAGAATAGTCTCGCTATAGCGAGAACATCCCAAGAATGGAGGGAGCTGCAGCGAGACCTGTTCTCGCTATAGCGAGAATACAGTCAGTCTCGCTACAGCGAGACTGTATTCTCGCTATAGCGGTCAAAGGAAGAATGCCATGCTGAGAACAGTTTGATGATGATGGGGGAGTAAAAGGGTGTTGAGATGAGAGGAGAAGGAGTTGAAGTCAACAAGACTCCTCTCATGGAAAACAAGTGGCCGTGGTGATGAATGTGATTGAGGATGAAGACGAGTAGAGATATTTGTTGTTTCCATTTCTTCTCTCTGTCTGTGTCTCCGTGCTCCCTAATTTTATTTTATTTTATTTTATTTCCTTTTTCAAGGAAATTAGAAATTGGAGATGAAGGAACGAATGAATGAAATTGAGAGGATAGGATAAGCTGCCAAACCCAAAACCCCGACAGTTGGCCAACAGATTCTGAGGGGAAATGGATACCAGAATGCCATGTTGCCAAATGAGACATAAAACTCTACTTAAGAACAAAAGACTCCAAATCGATATATAACTGCTGTAATTCCCCACACCAATGCATACACCAAGTTCCCATATACAGCCTACAATACAAATTACAAACATGTAATGCACTTATAGAAAGGCTCTGATCACATTGACAAGGCCAATTACAAATAAACCCAAATATAATAACTGAGATTTGCTACGAAAAAGAATCAAATTCAAATTCAAAAATACATTTTAACAAAAAAAAAAAAAAAAACAGAGAGAGAGAAGATCGCCTTATAGAATCAAGCTCTAAGCTCAGCTTGCAAATTAGTGGGCTTCGTGTGTGACCCTAGATATCATCATGACTGGTCCTTGCTGCTCAAAGGTACAACTGAAGTCTGGGATTTACCAGCAAATCCAATGATGTTAGCTCCAGTAGCATCTTCAATGGATTTCTTGGGGTAAGGAGCAGCATTTGTCACCCTAAAAGAGAAATTTGACATCAATGCCACATTTATGGGCTATCTTTTTAAGGCATTCAGAAATTTTGTGGTCCCACATACCTGGTGTGATGAATAAGATGTATAAAGTATATATGAAAAAAGATGGAATGGTAATATCCAATCGGAACGGAGATGGAAACGGAGGTCTTCAGCGAAAACGAAGATGGAAACGGACCTCCTCAGTGAAAACGGAGAAGATGAAACAGACCTTTTGTGGTGAAAACTGTGGTACGTGATGTGATGGAAGTAGGTAACTGTGCAATATACTACAGGTCTACGATATCGAACTGTGCGATATCCTAAGCAACTGGGATATCAAATCCTTCGATATCCTACAGCCCTAGGATATTGTGGAAAAAAGGGTAAAACCATCCCATTTTGGGCGTCTTTTGTATACGATATTTCATCCAGTAAATTACATTCTTTCATCTTTTATTGGATAAATGTCGGGTTTTGGGCCATCCGTACGGTAATTTTCCCTTGGTCTTTTGTAGACAATCTCTGTTCTTCACATGAGTGCTATACGCGGTTCGGCAAGTCTTGTAAAATTTGATGGCTCTAACCAGCTACTACTTTATACTGAGCAATAAATAAAATTAATAAAAAGAACCACCCAAACTTCTGAAGAGACCTTCTACTAATTCTACATGTAACAAAATCTTTGATTTTATTCTCATTTTAACTACAAGTTAAACACGAGGTGTAGTACAATTGGCTAGGACTACGGCTCATGAATTGGAGGTTGCGGTTTTGTCTCCCTAAGCCATTTGCCTATGCAAAAATCTGACTTACCCGGTGTGTGGGAGAGGCAAGGACTTCACGTGCCGAGGTAAATAGTCTGTTCTCGAAGAACCCAGACAGCCTCGTCAAAAAAAAAAAAAAAGAAAACTAGAAGTTCTCTTTGCCAGATAATGTTCTATTGCGCGCTTGTATATATGCTCTATTACCTAAATTTTTTAAATACAATGACGACGCTAATTTCAAATGAAATTTTTTCTACATTGCTATTCATTCTGATGATCTAGATCTCAATACTAATGACTTGACCCTGCATGCAGATTTTAATCTTGAATAGCACATCTTGCATCATTTTCTCCACGCAGTAATTTTCTTGCATTTTGGAGAAAAACACCCTATGGATTTCTAATCAAACCAGGTACATGTGGAGGTGATCAAAACTGTTGGGATGTGATCAGCATGTTGTCAGACATATTGCATCTGAAGGAAAACTGAATTCAATAGGAACCATTGATCATTGACTAACCATTGATGTTTTGATCTCCTCTCGGATTAGGGAAAAAGTTCTGAAGCCTGCTTAAAGCAATCAAGGAATTTCGAGCCATGCTTTTCTCAGCTGGATCAAATTCGATGATATCCTCCCCAGATCATGACAACACTTTTTCTACAAATCTTCTAGGAAATTTGCTTATTATTGTAGCCTATATTTGCAATTTAGCAGAAAGAAAAAAAAAAGGGTAGATGAATTTGTACTCATAATTTACTGGGCTTTTAGGTCATGTTTGGTAATCATCCTCAAAGAGGAATCCTCTCTATCTTTCCTCGCAAGCAAGGAAAATCCAGGTTTGGTAATTTTTGCTCGCCCCACTTTTTCCTCCTTGAAGACTATGAGATTTTGTGGAAGAGAGGATATCCCCGGTCTGACCTTCCCCTATCGGAATGGATAAATCATCGATTTTAAAAAAGTACTATTTAAACCACATTCTCCAGCGAAGAAAATCGATCGTGCCCTACCTGTGAGAGACGATCTCCTTCCCAAGTGAAGCCGTTCCATCTCCTTCCTCTGTCTCCTGCAACGCCGCCTACTCCAGTTTGTTGGTAAGTTTGTCTAACTCTGCCTCTCTCTCTCTCTCTAGCCAAAACCCAACATACCAAAACTCTCTCTCGCCCATATCTAGAGCTACCAAGGTCTCTCTCCCAAATCCAGAGCTCCCAGCTCTCTCTCTCTCTCTCTCTTTCTCTCTCTCTCTCTTTCTCTCTCTCTCTCTCTCTCTCTCTAAACCCAGCCCCAATGTGAAACCCCTTTTCTCTTTAAACCCAGCCCTAATGTGAAACCCCTTCTCTATCTCACTCAAACCTAACACCAAAACCCAGCTCCTCATCTTTTTTTCCAGCCCCATTTCCATCGCTCTCCCTCTCTAAACCCAGCCCCAATGAAACCCATTCTCTATCTCACCCAAACCTAACACCGAAACCCAGCCCCTCATCTTTTGATCCAGTCCCATTTCCATTTCTCTGTTGCCTAGCCCTATTTGCAAGGATCATTAGAATCTGATGCCATTTGTTCATCATAGATCTTGGGTTGAATTTGGGTTTGTTTTTCTTTTACTTAAATTTGGATGATTATTTTAGAGAATTATAACATTTGGATATAAATGAATTTGTGCTTAGGTTTATTGCATGCTCATTATTGGAAGCCATCTAGTAATGTGCCTCAGTTATCTTGGATAGAATGTGCCCAGTTATCTTGGATAGTAGTGCTACAGAGTAATTAATTATCATCTCATATTTTGTATTGAAGAGTACATGAATCCATACATATCCGATTGCACTAACTTAAGTTATATCAGTTTTCTAGAAGCCAATTATCATATTGTTTCTATGACAGAAACTGGGAATGGATGTTGTATATAATTTTTGTCATGTTCACATCTTGGATAAACTGATAATTCGATAGCTCTGATCCGAAGCAACATTTTTTTTTACAAGCCTTACATCATTTTATTTTGTTATGTTTGATCATATATTTTAATGCTTCTCTAGGTTTAGTTCAGACAAATTCCAAGTATTGTGTTGGGTTCACTTACACATGAGCCAATGCCTTTCAAAACATGATAGTTCAGACAACTTCTATGTATATTTCTTTGTTGATGTCTTCTTGTGCTTTTCATGTGCTGCTTCATGTAGTATATATGTAAAATAGTCAAGTATCCTTCCACTATAGATTTGGATTGCTTGCTTCATTGTTTAGGGGTCATTCATGAAATCGGTTCGGTGGAGATATGTGTAATGTTATTATTGTCTGGTTGATATTTTTTCTTATGTGCTTCCTTGGTTGTTAACACTATGTAAAGTGTAGAATGTTTGAACCAAGTAGCTCTCAAGCTACAAACAGGGCAACATAAAAAAACATGAAGTGGACCGATGCACATGATGAAGTGCTTCTCCTCATCATGCTTGATATGCGAAAAGAAGGGAAATTTATCCTCGGAGGCTTTACATCGGAGGGATGGGGTCTTATTACAAAACAAATGCTTACAATACATGGGCCTGAATTCTCTAAAGACAAGTTGAAGAATAGGTTCAAGAGCTACAAAAAGTGGTATAGCGCTATGAAATCCATGTTAAATCTGAGTGGGTTTGGATGGGATGAAGAAAGGAAAAAAGTCACGGCTGAAGAAGGGGTTTGGGATGATTATATTACGGTGAGATTTATATTTAGTTTTTGTATGGATTTTTTTATTATATACAATAATGGATTGTGAGTTAATATGCATGGAATGTAGGCACATCCTGGACATAGTATGTATAGGACTAGGCGTATGCCCGACTACCTTCTCATGTGTGAAATATTCGGCGACTCAATTGCTGATGGTCGAGAGGAATTTGTCACTAATGACGTTCCTCGATCACCACCATTTGTACATGCCAATGCCTTGGGTGATATAGACATGGATGCTGATGATGATGGCACCCCCCAAAATGAGGAGGCTAGAGATGAGCACATCTCCTCAATTAGAGGGCGTAGCGCGGCATCTGGAGGATCATCCCGTCAAATAACAAGGCTTCAAAGCACAGGGGATGCGATGGTGGCAGTTGTAGGGCGTATGGCAGATGCTGTAGATGCAATTTCAAGAAATACAATTTCGACTAAAAACCTTCAGAAGGAGGTATGGGAAGCATTACTACCAATTGATCTGGAAATGAGGATCAAGATGAAAGTGTTTGAACAACTTGGGGATGAAGTGAAGGCCTCACAGTTTCTGGCCTTAGATAACGATACTCGCAAGATCTATCTTCTTAGCAGCCTTGACTTTATGTAATTTGTTGATATGGGTTGTTATCTCATAATTATATTTTGTGCTTTTGATTATGGCAGTTATATTAGACTCCTTTACACTTTTCTTTCTTATTTTGAAATGTCATCTTTTGAAATGTTATGGATATTATTATTGCTTTGTGGGATGTTTGGACAAGGAATGACATTTAATTTCCGTGGAATGTTAATGTCGTTTTTTTATTAATTTGTCGAATGTTTGGGATGTCATTGACTATAATGATGAATGTTGATGATATCTTTTACTAATTTTTTTTAAGTTTGGACAAAGATCAGCTCTTATTTATTTTCTTGGAATGTCATTGATACTTTTATTAATCGATTGTTTTGTTATCTTCACCTGCAGCATGGATAGACAAGAACGCTTGTTACTATTAAAACAACTTGTAACGACAATATGTATCTTATGGTACCGTTATCAATATCTTATCAAAGATAAAGTTCATGAATCTGCACAAAGTGGAATGACTTATCTCAATGAGATATTAACTGGACACCCCCGTAAATGTCTTGACATTTTTAGAATGAGCAGTGGTTGTTTTCTACTATTGGCTAATGAGCTCAAGCATAGGGACCTTTTGAGAGACTCTCGTAGGGTGAGCGTGGAAGAACAATTGGCAATATTTTTATACACTGTTGGCCACAGTCAAAGAAATCGAGTAATGCAGAATCTATTTCAACATTCAGGTGAGACAATCAGTCGATGCTTTAATTCAACACTGAATGCTATTTTGCAACTTGCTCCATATTATGTGAAGCAGTCTGAAGGAGAGTGTCCACCTCATATTGCGAATAATCCATTATTCTACCCGTTCTTCAAGGTAACATTTTAAAGAAGCATTAAAAATTTATCATAAATTGTATTTTAATATATGTTGTATTTTATTAATAGGATTGTATCGGAGCAATAGATGGTACACATATCCCTGCATGGGTTAGACTTGAAGATCAAGTTCGTTATCGCAATAGAAAGGGAGGATTATCACAGAACGTGATGGCCGTTGTTTCATTTGATATGTGAAATACCAAAAGGGTCGATCACGAATCAATCCTAATGATAAATAAGTCCCAACACAGATTTCAATATGAATTTGCGGAAGAAGAAATCTAAGTTAATCAATCTAATAATCACCCAGATGGACACTTCAATTTTATACGTGGAAAACCCTGAATAGGGAAAAAACCACGGGACCTTACCCTGGTCCGAAAAAGATCAAAGCACTAAAAGAAACGAAGGTTACAAGATACTCACTACCCCTTTACAGTTGAACACAACCTAAGACTGTAGTAGATCTAGTCGACGAACACGCCGTTCACCTTCTCCAGCACTTCGATCTCCACGCCTTAAACAAGGCGAATCAGCAAATACGTTGAGGTTGAATCTCCAGAAGAGAAGAAGGCTTCAGCACATGATTTTCACAAAAGCTCTCTGGAGGAAAGCAATCTCTCAAAGAATAGTTCAGGGTTTTTGGATTATAGGAGAGATCCATTTCTTGTGAGGTTTAAGCCTTAAAAAGGCTTTTTGAAACGAATAGGATAGATCTCATTTGAGTGGGATTGAGATAAGACAATATGAGATCCACTCAAATAGGCTGCAGTTCGCCGCTGTCCGATCGATCGGACTGAGGGTCCGATCGATCGGTCTGTAAATAACTGAAAGCATTTCAGATCCGATCGATCGGCCAAAGGGTCCGATCGATCGGACTGTAAATAACTGAGAGCATTTTTTGAACGATCGATCGGACATCAATCGCCTGTAAATAACTGAACGGTGTTCAGGTCCGATCGATCGGCCAAGGGGTCCGATCGATCAGACTGCAAATATCTGCTCCCTTTCTCTGCTGAAATCCGATTGAGTATTCGAAATTCTTCATCTTCGGATTTCTTCCATGAATTTACAGTCCAATCTAAAAAATATAAAATTACATCATTCCCATGTTTTGTCCATCCACATGAAGTAGCCAACTCTCAAAAACTTACACTCTCCCCCTTTGGCATATTCGGCCACATTGTAACAAATTGCGTAACAGACTTCGCAATGCACGGAGGAACAAAAATTCCACTCTTCCAAAGGTTCAACAAAAATCCATCTGGATTCGCAAAACTGACCTTTGCTGTAATGTGGTTCTAACTGCACTTAGAGCACAAAGTTCACATGTTTGGTATTTAGACAGCGGGTGCTCTAGACACATATCAGGTGATAAATCTCTTTTCACATCTCTTGAAAAACACAATGGTGGAAATGTACAATTTGGCGATGGGAGTAAATCAAAAGTCATTGGTAAAGGTTCAATAAACATACCAGGTATGTCACCAATTCATAATGTTTTTCTGGTTGATGGTTTAAAGGCAAATTTGTGGAGCATAAGTGAATTCTGTGAATCTGGTAATGAAGTTCATTTCTCATTACATCACTGCACAATTGTCGATGCCAATGGGAAAAATGTACTTTCTGGTAAAAGGAATTCCGATAACTGTTATGTGGTTGTTAATGAGAACAATATACAATGCAATTCTTCAATCATTAACGATGTTGATCTGTGGCATCAACGGTTGGGTCACATTAACCATACCTATTTAGAAAAATTGTCCAAGCAAGATTTGGTTAGAGGTCTCCCCAAACTTCAAAAGCCCTCTAATCATGTTTGTGGTCCTTGTCAATTGGGGAAACAAATTAGAGTACCACATAAGAAATTGGAAATGCTTACTATCAGCAGACCATTAGAATTGCTTCACATGGATCTAATGGGTCCGTCCAAAACGGAAAGCATTGGTGGTAAAAAGTATATTTTTCTCACAATTGATGATTTTTCAAGATTCACATGGGTTCGTTTTCTTAGAGATAAATCTGAAACTTTTGCAGTTTTTTATCACTTATGGCTTCAACTTATTGCAGGTAAGGGAGCTCAATTTGGTGGAGTTGCCAGAATCAGATCTGATCATGGAACTGAATTTCAGAATTCATGTTTTGATTCTTTTTGTACTGAGAATGGCATAAAACATGAGTTTTCCGCTCCGAAAACTCCTCAGCAAAATGGAGTTAAGAAACGAAAAAATCGGGTAGTACAGGAAATGGCTCGTGTTATGATTCATAGTAAGAAAGTGCCACAGCGATTTTGGGCTGAGGCAATAAACACCGCTGTCTATGTGATCAACCGAGTCTATCTCCGGTCTGGTACAAAGAATACACCGTATGAGTTGTGGAATGGAAGGAAACCCACTGTTAAATACTTCAAAACCTTTGGGAGTAAATGTTATATCTTGAAAGACCGAGAGCATCTTGGCAAATTTGACTTCCGAAGTGATGAAGGGATTTTTCTTGGGTATTCTTTAGATAGTAGAGCATACCGCGTATTTCATCTGCGTAACTCTACTGTCATGGAATCTATCAATGTAGTCATAGATGATGCTGTACCTTCTTATTTTTCAGATGATGAAGATGACTTTTCCCTAATTCCTATTTCTTCTAAGCAGGTTGAGCAAGACGGAAATCAAAGTAAGGAACCGGCAGATCAAGCACAACCAGCTCAAGATGTTGTTGTACCTGATTCAGAATCAGAATCTGAAATTGAAATATCTGGAGCAAAATTAAAGAGCTCGGCTTCAGGAACATCAAGTCATCAACCTTCTCCAAGCAAGGAAATACATCCTCGATCTCAAAAAGGTCAAGTACTCAAAGATCACTCTCTTGACGAAGTCATTGGTGATATTCATGCTCCATTGAAAACTCGACAACAAGTACAAAATGAGGTAACTTTCTTATGTTATGTCTCCTTCTTTGAACCAAAAAATGTCAAAGAAGCACTTGTTGATGACTCCTGGATCAATGCCATGCATGAGGAGTTAGGTCAATTTGAGCGTAATCGTGTTTGGGAACTTGTCCCACGGCCTTCTCATACCAATGTTATCGGGACAAAATGGATTTTCAAAAATAAAACCGATAAACTTGGTAAAATCATTCGAAACAAGGCCAGACTCGTTGCCCAGGGATATACACAGGTGGAGGGAATTGATTTTGATGAAACATTTGCCCCTGTTGCTCGTCTTGAGTCCATCCGTATTCTTTTAGCAATAGCTTGTTCCTTGAAAGTCAAGCTATATCAGATGGATGTTAAGAGTGCCTTCTTGAATGGTTATTTGAATGAGGAGGTGTATGTTGAACAACCTAAAGGGTTTGAGGATCCTCATTTTCCTAACCATGTTTTCAAACTGCATAAAGCCTTGTATGGTTTGAAGCAGGCTCCAAGAGCATGGTATGCAAGATTGACAACATTTTTGCTTGAAAATTCCTTTCGTAGAGGAAGTGTGGATAAAACTTTATTCATCAAGAGAGAAAACGATAATATCCTAATTGCTCAAATTTATGTGGATGATATTTTTTTTGGATCCACGTCTGAAACTTTGTCTAAGTCTTTTGCCACATGTATGTCAAAAGAATTTGAAATGAGCATGGTTGGAGAACTATCATTTTTTCTCGGTCTTCAAATCAAGCAATGTGAAAATGGGATATTTCTTTCTCAAATTAAATATGCTCAGAATATTTTGAAGAAGTTTGGGATGGAATCCTCTAAGCACTCCAATACTCCTATGAGCACCACTATAAAGCTGAGTTTAGACTCTTCTGGGAAGGACTTCGATGAAAGACTATATCGCAGTATGATAGGTAGTCTGTTGTACCTAACTGCTAGCCGACCAGACATTTCGTTTAGTGTTTGTGTTTGTGCTCGATATCAAGCAAGACCTAAGGAGTCACATGTTCAAGCTGTCAAGAGGATTCTGAAATATGTAAGTGGAACCACTGGCTTTGGAATATGGTTTTCCAAATATTCTACTATGAATGTTGTGGGGTTCTCCGATGCTGACTGGGCAGGTTGTGTTGATGATAGAAAAAGCACATCTGGGGGCTGTTTCCTAATTGGTAACAACTTGGTTGCATGGCATAGCAAGAAACAAACTTCAACTTCTTTATCTACTGCTAAGGCAGAATACATAGCAGCTGGAAGCTGTTGCACACAATTACTATGGATGAAACAAATGCTATCTGACTACGGCATTGAACAAACTACAATGGTAGTTTATTGTGACAACAAAAGTGCGATTGACATCTCTAAAAACCCAGTACAACATTCACGAACCAAACATATAGACATCAGGCATCATTTCATCCGAGATTTGGTTGAAGAGAAAATTATCGGCTTGGAGCATTACAGCAAAGGTCGGTTTTGCGAATCCAGATGGATTTTTGTTGAACCTTTGGAAGAGTGGAATTTTTGTTCCTCCGTGCATTGCGAAGTCTGTTACGCAATTTGTTGCAATGTGGCCGAATATGCCAAAGGGGGAGATTGTAAGTTTTTGAGAGTTGGCTACTTCATGTGGATGGACAAAACATGGGAATGATGTAATTTTATATTTTTTAGATTGGACTGTAAATTCATGGAAGAAATCCGAAGATGAAGAATTTCGAATACTCAATCGGATTTCAGCAGAGAAAGGGAGCAGATATTTGCAGTCTGATCGATCGGACCCCTTGGCCGATCGATCGGACCTGAACACCGTTCAGTTATTTACAGGCGATTGATGTCCGATCGATCGTTCAAAAAATGCTCTCAGTTATTTACAGTCCGATCGATCGGACCCTTTGGCCGATCGATCGGATCTGAAATGCTTTCAGTTATTTACAGACCGATCGATCGGACCCTCAGTCCGATCGATCGGACAGCGGCGAACTGCAGCCTATTTGAGTGGATCTCATATTGTCTTATCTCAATCCCACTCAAATGAGATCTATCCTATTCGTTTCAAAAAGCCTTTTTAAGGCTTAAACCTCACAAGAAATGGATCTCTCCTATAATCCAAAAACCCTGAACTATTCTTTGAGAGATTGCTTTCCTCCAGAGAGCTTTTGTGAAAATCATGTGCTGAAGCCTTCTTCTCTTCTGGAGATTCAACCTCAACGTATTTGCTGATTCGCCTTGTTTAAGGCGTGGAGATCGAAGTGCTGGAGAAGGTGAACGGCGTGTTCGTCATCTAGATCTACTACAGTCTTAGGTTGTGTTCAACTGTAAAGGGGTAGTGAGTATCTTGTAACCTTCGTTTCTTTTAGTGCTTTGATCTTTTTCGGACCAGGGTAAGGTCCCGTGGTTTTTTCCCTATTCAGGGTTTTCCACGTATAAAATTGAAGTGTCCATCTGGGTGATTATTAGATTGATTAACTTAGATTTCTTTTTCCGCAAATTCATATTGAAATCTGTGTTGGGACTTATTTATCATTAGGATTGATTCGTGATCGACCCTTTTGGTATTTCAATTGGTATCAGAGCTGTTCACACTGACTTGTTGTGTGAGATCTCCACAGAGTTTCTGATATGGATTTTAATAGAGATGGGACTTCTATTTCCAAACCTCCTCTTTTGGATGGATCTAACTATCCTTATTGGAAAGTTAGAATGACAGCATTCCTTCAATCCATAGATGTGGATGTTTGGAATTGTGTGGAATTTGGCTACACTAAGCCTATTGTTGTTACTGATGACAACAAAACCATTGAAAAACCCATAGCTCAATGGACAAAGGAAGATAAACAAGCTTTTAACTTTAACAGTAAAGCTTTGAATTCTATATTCAATGGTGTTACCCCTTCTGAGTTCCGTCGTATATCAATTTGCAAACTTGTTAAGGAAGCATGGGATATTTTAGAAACTGTACATGAAGGTACTGTTAAAGTTAAGCAAGCAAAACTTCAGAATTTAACCACAGCCTTTGAGACTTTGAAAATGGATGACAATGAAGTATTTGATGATTTTAATGATAAATTATCTGCTATTGTGAATTCTAGCTTCTACTTGGGTGAGATCATTCCTGAACACAAAATTGTCAAAAAGATCTTACGATCTTTACCCGAGCGGTTTGACCCGAAAGTAGTAGCTATAGAAGAGTCCAGTGATTTGAATTCGATCAAGGCTGATCAGTTAGTTGGAAATTTGCAAGTCTTTGAAGCAAATTTAAGGTCAAACAAGAAGGCCAAAGGGTTGGCTCTAATTTCTTCCAAGTCTCGCTTGCAACATGATGACTCAGAATCAGAATCTGAGGATCCAGATCTTGATGCCTTATTTGTTAAAAAGTTTAAGAAATTTCTAAAAGATGATAAAAAGGGTTTTAAAAAATCTTTCCAAAAGTTTAAAGGGCAAAATAATCCTACTTCTTCCTTCAAAGTAAATTCTGGAACAAAATCTGAGAAATTTGTATCCAAAATTCCCTCAAAGGATACTCACTATTTTGAATGCAAAGGGTTTGGTCATTATGCATCTCAATGCATTAATAGAACTTTCAAACCTCAAGGTAAAATTCTCAATGTCACATGGGATGATGATTCGGATCAAGATGGAAATGATACTGAATCTGAAACTTTCTCTGGTCATGGAAAGTTCATGGCTTTTATGGCACAATCTAACAGTTCATTTGTGCAGGATATTGAGGAAAACTCTGCTGTTAATGATTCAGAGAATCATAATTCTTTATCAGATAATGAGCAGGATTTGGTTGAAGCTTATGAAAGTCTTCTCAAACACTCAAGGAGGATGACTCAGTTAAATGACATCCTGAAAGGAAAATGGAAGACATCTGAAAATGAAAAGCTTGTGCTTAAAAATGAACTTCAAGAAGCCCAAGGTCAAGTATCTCAACTTGAATCACAGTGCACATTGCTATCTGACAAGCTTATTGATGCAGGAAATGAATGCAATATACTGCATGAACAATATGTCAAAGCTGACAAAGAGATACAAATCATAAAGAAAGAAATGGATTCTTGCAAAGCTGAAAAGGTTGTCATATCTGAGAAACTGAAGGTAGCTACCTCTGAACTAGTTTCTACCAAAGCTGATTTAAATCGGATGAACAAAGGGTCAAAGCAACTTGATCAAATTTTGGGTGCGCAAATCATATCAAACAACAAGCATGGCCTTGGATTTGATTATCGTGCATCCACGTCATCCACCAAAGGTAAATTTGTTCGAGGACATACATTGTTTGCTACTGAACCTGCAGTTTATCATTCTAAACATGTACATTCCACATTAAAAAAAACTATACCTCCTCGCAAATATGTCCCGACTTGTCATTACAAGTGGTATCAGAGCCTGGTAGGTCGGGTGTTCGAATCACGGGACACGCGTTTTGCGAGTTCGCAGCAGGAGTCGCGGCGGGTGTGCCGTTGAGGGAGGGATTGTTGAGGTCAACGTCCACCCTCGCTCCTGAGCGGTCATAATTGTGGTCGAGCCCTCGCCCTCACCATAAAACTATTGTTGTGCCATTTCCTATCACCAATTGGTTTTGGGATAAGTGGTAGCTCAATGGGGTGTAAGATCCTACAATATGCGATTTCAATATGTCTCCGCTGGATGGGAAGGATCGGCCTCAGATTCAAAGATTCTTCAACACACGGTTTGGAGACGACCCCAAAATAGGCTACGTGTTCCAACTGGTATGATATTTTTCTACACTTTCTAATTGAATGGAATCATCTTGTGCTGTTTTAGGCCTAACAAGAATATTCAAAATGTGATTTTTTAGGAAGATTTTATCTTGTGGATGCTGGTTATGCAAACACGCGTGGGTTTTTAGCCCCATTTCGTGGTGTTCGCTATCACCTAAAAGAATGGTCCACAACTCAAGCGCCTAGAACTGAACACGAATTGTTCAACTTGCGTCATTCAAAACTACGCAATGTAGTGGAGAGAACGTTTGCTGTGTTCAAGCAACGGTTCGCACTTCTCCAAACCGCTCCACGATATCCTATCAAGACACAAGTGAAGATCATTGTGGCGTGTTGTGTTTTACATAACTTTATCCGTCAATGGAATGTTGAAGATGAATTATTCCAAGAAGCATTGAATGAGATGATGGAAGAGGGTGATCACAATGATGAGCGATATCAAGATATCGAAGGGGATAATGCTGGTGGCCCTATCGATGCGGACAAGCAGTTTATGACAGACTTTAGAGAACAACTATCTAAAGATATGTGGGAAGCTAGGGGGCCAAGGAGAGTTTGATCTCGTCCATTAGCTTCATCAATGTTATTTTGTGGGTACATAAGTTGCTTCTATGGGTCTTTTTCTTTTGGGTTGCTTTTGTGTACATGTTTTGGGTTTTTTTTGGCTTGCCCAACCTATGGGCATTATTTTTGAGTGGTCCAGCTCCACCTTGGTTGTGTCTCTATGCTATGGGTGCAAGTGGGGTGGAGCTGCTCCTCATTATTTTGTATACTTAGCCCTTAACTTGGGGAATATATACTTGTTTTTCGTCAAAAAAAGAATCTCACCTTGGGTGTTGTGTTTGTTGTATCTCTATGGTGGTGTTTGAGAAATTCGATTATGGCTTGGTTTCATGGCTTGCAAAATACTCTGTATATCCAATTATTTGGTATGGAGGCTATGTTGTTACTATTTCGATTTCAAGTATCTTAGGTCACTATATGAGAGCCCCTTGATCAAGAATGGCTGGAATGTTATATAGATCAGGCCATCCTTACTATTTTATTTTTAATTTTCGAATTGTCTATGGACTTGTATCCTAGCAACTGTTTCTTTTCCGTTCATGTGGTTGTTTGATCAAATCGATTGATGACATGCAGTTGTTATATGCAGAGTTGGAAATGAACCTTGTTACTATAGGTTGTGGAATTATGAGATTTGAGCTTTAAGATCAGTGATATGGGGTTATGACTTTAAATTCTTCTTTTTGATGAAGCTGACGAGAAATAAAAGAAACATCTAACATCAATTTCCCTTTTTATTTGCCATTTTCAGATTTTGGAGTTGAAAGATTTGTTAGTTCCAGATTATGGCTCTTTTCTTACTGATGTTGAGTCTTTTTTAACCACCATCATTATACGGATCGGATTAACTAATTTTAGATTTCCAGTTGCTAACATCAGCTGTAGGGACATGGAGTTATCAAATCCTCATGTGGAATCAAAGCCCACACATGAAGCTTAGAGCAGCTTGGCTATAATAGGGATTTTGCAATGAATTCCTCCATCTTACTTGGTGCTGGGTTTGGAACAGGTACTAGCCTACTTGGAAGTCTATGTTGGTGACATGCTTAATCGATGAAGAGGTTGAATTCTGATGTTTGCTTTCTACTAGCATTAAGTTTGTGTTTTGAGATGAAACAAAGGTTCTATTTCAAAGTGTGATTCACTGGCTACTTGGCAAATATGAAAATGATTCTGTTGAGTCCTAAATAAATATATCAGGGGGTGACTTGATTCCTTAGTGGTTGAGTCCGAGTCCATTCGGACTAAGCTGATTTATGTAATAATTCTCCTAAAGATTCCTTCATTTCTCTCCTTCCAATGAGGCCATAAAATAGCCGTGGGAAGAAAGTTTCAGATTATCTAATGCCTGCTCTTATAACAATCACCCCAAGATTTCATGTTTCACATCATCTAAATTGTTTGCTCTCAATATTAATGAGACAGTAGAACCGCTCCCAAGGCAGAATTGTCTCAATTTTGAAGACCCAAGTGCTAAAAACATCACATCTGATACAATTCAAGCGGCAGATCAATTGGTTTCTCCCAATGCTAGCAATGACCATAATGTGGTGAGTTCGGATTCCAATGAGCTTATAGAGAAGATTAATCAATCTTTTTTGGGCTTTTATGATGACTCCAGGAATGTGTCAAATCAGAAGCATATGAGGATAATATTGTGCCTTCAAAATCCACAATGAATCAGGTTGATCAAGGTAACGAAGGCTTCAATAGTTTTTGTCCTTTCATCTTATATGTCCTTTCATCTAATAGTTTTTCAATGTGATGGATGTTGAATTGCAACACTTTTGATGCTCTTTTATGTTTTCTAGTGCCGTATCACTCTCTTGGGTGTTGTGTTTGTTGTTCATGTATGGTGGTGAACTTAGAATCGTCAAATTTCCAAGTGGCTTTTCTCTGTGCAATTGAACTAACTTTGAACATCAGCCACAATGTTGGGTAGACGCCGAATGTTGCCTCTTAAGACTCACATCAGTCAATCTCTTGAGTGAAGGATTAAGTGATGATATTAATTTACCATGTTTCCACAGGATAGCAGTGGGGTGCATGACACAAAGTTAGTTTCCACAAATTGTAGCTGATGATGGAAGTTGACTAGAGAAAGGACAACTTGCTCATTGAAGCTATGAACATCTTTGTGGAAGTTTACCATTGAAGCTCATTGCTAGTGGTTTGCAATGTTGTTTTTAAGGTTGAATGGTTTGTTACAGTCCAAATCCTTATACTTATTATAATTGGATATGTTGATGCCCCACATTCCTAAACAAATCAAAGTGCATCTGATTTCTCCTCTTTATCTCCTCTCTCATACATGTTAATATCATGATGATTAGAGCTTTAAGAAGATGTTTCAGTTTATTTAATTACTCTGTTTTGGTTTGTGGGTGTGTGTGTATGTAGCAATGCAGCTGATGGTTGATCAGATGGTCTCCATCAGAAATTAGCAAGAGCAGTTCAAGATTTAGAATCTCTGTTACAGTCTTTCCTCATTGGTTTATTGGCTGGTGTTGCTACGATATTTTGAGATTCCTTTGGTTGATTTTCTGAACGCCTCATTTAGACAGTTTACATGTAGTAGTCATTCAGATGTTTTCTCAATTAACATCTGATTGCTGTTTTCATTTAGGCCTCATTTGTACAATTAACAACCAAATTGATGATCAGGCTAAAATGATGATGAGGGGGCTGTTTTTAATATTACTTTTTGTAGAGTCGCCTTTAGATGATAAACACACAAGTTCAAACTTGAAATCCTTATAACTTGGTCTAATAGCTAATCCTATAATTGGAATTTGCCTTTCACAGTTGTATTAACAGCTATTGGAACTACTCTGGATATAAACCTTAGTAATGCAAATGATTATACAGTTGTACCAGCAGTAGGTGGCCCTGCAAAATCTCAACTGGTACATCAAGTGGATGCTCTTGGTGGTGAGATTGGAAAAATGGCTGATAGGTAATTTTCCAGATAGTTCTACCTTTTGCTGAAGGTTCAAGGCTCTCTTTCACCCTAGCCATCACTTATTAACATGCTAATCCTGGTTGGTATGTTTTGCAGTCAATTGCTGTCGGTGTCATACTTTTAAGTTTTATAGATGGTTATTTGCAATGTATTTGGTTGCCAATTGAAGTTAACTGCTACCATACTATTTGTTGGCAATGATCTTAGTTATTGGCCAAGTTGGAAGTCTTTTTTGTTGACATGCTAAATCGATGAAGAGGTTGAATTATGATGTTTGCTTTCTACTAGCATTAAATTTGTGTTTTGAGATGTGGATTCTAGAGTGTACTCATGCTGGAGCTACTGTGCTAATGAAGATGCAGTCATTGAGAAGGGGAGTTGAGTGTAGGTCTTCATCCTCTCCTAGAAACTAGAGTGTACTCGCATTGGTTTGATTGTTTGATTCTAAACGTCATGGCACCAGGGGCTTAGGTTTTTATTTTTTCAGAAATGAAGTGGATGAATGTAGTTAGAAGGTTGAATGGCACCATGGGGCTTAGGTTTGATTGTTGGATGTTGTATGAAAGCTCCATGAGAGCTCCTCTTAATGAGATCAATGGAGCTATTGCTTCTTTTAATTCTATTGGTGGGTCTTCTAGCTCCTCTTACGTTTTAACAAATACTATGTAAGATTAGTTTTTCAAGAGATTGATGTCTTTCTCATGTCCCAGATGCTCGGATGAGTATGTATTATGAAAATGTATAGGCCAACTGTCCACAGAAAAACCAATGGATCAATTGCTGAGAAATAGAGAATCCCTACAGTCTTGCCACACTAGTCACTGATCATATGAGTATGGCCTCATTGACTGAATGCACTCACTTTATCTTAAAGTTTGGATTTTTCTTCTTGAAACTTCAATTCAAGCTCTTAAATAAACAGAAGTGATGATGGCATTTGTTTTTTAATTAATTGGATGTTGGATGTTGTATTCATGTAAGTGAAAATGTGTCATCTGAAGTTTACTCTAGTGAGGGGGAATACTTGCATCTCAAGGAGAATCCATATAGGTTTGGTTGGCTGCTAATTGAGATGGAAAACAAGGCCACATTCATTTAACTTATGCCCCATCATCAAGATTCCAGCACACCTTTTTCATTCTTGCATATCATTACCACACCACCAAGATTTGAGATATTTGAAAAAAAAAAAAAACCATACCTATTTTTAGTGGAAATCTAGTGAGGATTTTCCATCACAAGCTTAATTTGGTTCCATCAACCCTACCTTGACTTGGTTTGGTGGTAAGACATCTCCATTCCACAAGGTCTTCCATTATTAATTGGGATCATCCATCGTGTTGGCCCAACTTCATAATTATCAAAACGTGAAGTGATTAACACCAAGAAATGTATAGCCCAGAATCAAATACTGAATTGAAAGGCAAAAACCAATTTGAGTCCTATCAAGTCAGTTCCAACCAAGATAGTCCTTGTTTCTTAATAATCAATTTAATTGACAAATCAAACCATTCCATGTATGTTAGCAAATGGATAGTTTAGATCAATTTATAACAAACAGATCTAATTATTGATATGAACCATAACCTGGTGTATCTCACCTTCAACCCCTCCCCATTATTTGTATGAAGCGATTATATAATGTTCGAAATTACAAGTAGCTAAATAGGTTGTAAAGCCCTCCTGTTAAGGGGAGACTGTCAAAATCTTGCTAAGTTATTTCATGTCTACAAAATGGATATGTCAAATGAATTTGAGATGAAGCTGATTTTTTTTTTTTTTTGAGGATTCCTCTCCC
>CM022946.1:15325586-15463896 GCA_012931725.1 Litsea cubeba
TTATAGATTGCATAAGCAGCTTTTACATCGTCAAATGAAAGATTTTTCTTCCTAGTTGCTTATTTATGTAATTATTCATTGTAGGTTTCAAAGGAACTCTGGCCGTCGTACTACTATGGAAAAATCAAAGAAATCATTAGGAACTTTCATAAAAAAATAAGGGTTAAACTCAACTACTTGTGGATACGTACCTACCATTGACATCCGTGAAGACAAAGACATCTATTTCCCTATTGTGCGGGTTGATTGCAGTCCACATCAGACGGACGGACAAGGCACTATTGATGATGATCTGGTATTTGGGACAAACCGTGTTGATGATATCCATCTTAATGGTCCCCCCTCCATAGGCCAAATCCATTCGAATCCAATGTCTAAGGCCGAACGTAAATTTGAAGGAGCCAATCCAATCAATGAGGCATTAGATTGTAATGAAACTCCAGTTGAAGTCACAAGAGTCAATCCAATCAGTGAGCCATTTCGTTATAATGAAACTCCGGCTATTGATCTTGAGGATAAAATGGAGCCCTGGGACATAAATACAAATGTTGGCAACAATTCGGCACAAGAAATGTGGATCGGCCGTGAATTCCAAGACCGACAAACTTTCTGGAATACTCTGGCTAAGTTCGCAATTTATAGCAACTTCACTCTCAGACCCTTGAAGACCAATATGACCAAGGTAACTGCACGCTGCTGAGATCAGGAATGTCCATGGCTTATTCACGCTTCAATTGTCGAATCAAACCCACAATTTAAAGTAAGGACTTACAATCCTAAACATAAATGCTCAAGGCCAATGATGGGGATGGCACATCGACAAGCATCTTCGGCACTTATTACAGAGTTCATCATGGATAGGGTCAGACAGAATGTCAATTTGAAACCGAAGGAGATCATGAATGACTATCAGATGGAGTTTGGGGTGACCATTAGCTACAGGAAGGCTTATATAGCAAGGCAGATGGCATTGAATATGGTTCGTGGATCGTATGAAGACTCCTTCCAGCAACTACCTCTGTATTGTAAAGAACTTCATATAAGCAACCCTGGCACTGTAACAAACATAGACACCACAACAGAAGACCGCTTCAGAAGATTCTTTTGTGCCTTCGGACCTTGTTTAAGGTCTTTCATGTCTTCGTTGAGACCGGTGATTGCTGTCGACTGTTCACATCTCCGTGGAAAGTATCCGGGTGTCTTGCTTGTAGCAGTAACACATGATGCCAAACAGAAGTTGCTTCCAATCGCCTTCGGATTTGCGGAATCTGAACGACGTGACAGCTGGGAGTGGTTCCTAGCTAATTTGAATTAGCACTGGGTGAGCCTGCCAACTTGACTATTGTATCAGACTGTCAGAAGGGCCTCATTCCAGCACTAAAGAATACTATGCCATCCGCAATTCACTGTTTTTGTTGTCGTCACATTGCTGAAAACATCAAGGCTGCTTTCAGCGATGGCGCAATAGTTATGAAATTCTGGCTGGCAACAAAGTCATATAGGCCTTACGAGTACGAGGCTTACATGACGGACATACGTGCAGTAAGCCAAGAGGCGTTTAACTATATTGAGGCAATTGGGCGGAACGCATATGTAGAAGGTCGTCGGTATGAGATGCTTACTAGCAACGCGGCAGAGTGCACTAACAGTCTTTTAAAAGACACAAGAGTCCTGCCTATCACAACTCAGGTTGAGGAAATACGCGCCAAATTAATGGAGTTCTATCAGAAACGACATTTGATATCTGAATGCATAACATCTCGTCTAACTCCATATGCGAAGAAACTTCTGAGCCAAGAAATGGAGGATGCTCGTCGAGTGCACGTTCGACTAGCCGGTCTCGTTGAATTTCAGGTTCAATCTGTGGAGTATGTGGACGTTGTTGACCTCGAACAGAGAGCCTGCACATGTCGAAAATGGCAGCTATTGGGCATCCCGTCTATTGGGCATCCCGTGTAGTCACGCATTGGCTTTAATGAAGGTCAGAAATTATGATCCATACACATTCGTCGAGCAGTGGTATCTAGCAAGCACTTACCGTACATCGTATAGTGAAGTCATTCATGCTACTCGTGACCTCAAACAATGGGAGCACACATGTGACGTCAGAGTTCTTCCACCAAGAGCCACTAAACAGCTCGGACATCCAAGAAAGATGCGGATCCGTGCTGAAGATCGTGGTCAACAGAGAAGGGTCGTAACGTGTTCAAATTGCAAAGAGAGGGGGCATAACCATGGAGGGTGTCGCAATCCTCCAGTAAGCAGCTAGTGAACGTGAGTGGAAGTCCTTTTGTGGTGTTTTTTTGGTGGACTAACTTGATGCTAATAGGACTGTATGAACTTTTTGATTGATTTAGTACCCGCATATAGGTCGGTTGTAATTAACAACAGTTCAAAGTAAGAACAACTGTCTAGAAATTTTTTGGGGAGTTGGTGCATGATGAAACAGCTCTGAGTAAGAACGGTAGTGTGTTCGGACTTTTTTTGTAACGTTAGTTGATGCACATAGTCCTATTGTAAGTGAAAATCTGTGTAAATCTCTTTTATAATGGTTGTCCTGTATAGTGAATGGATATTAGAAATATAGTAAAGTACTTTAATCTCGAATGAATGTAATGGTTGTGGGATTATTGTAATGGTTGTGGGAATAAGGAAAGAGCCACCAATGGGGCTACAATGAGTGAAGAAGCTTGACTGCTGCTTCCCACGGCTGCCTTCTCCACTAGCAGCAGGCCTGTCTTATAGTATAGTGCAAAGTCCTCACAGTTGTTCTGGAACACATCATAATTCACCCGATGGAAAGTGGAATGAGTTGGTCTCCGGGCGTCAATGCTAGCTCTACTAGAGCAATGATAAGTGCATGATCGATTTGAATTCGATCTATTTCTGCCATATGGTGAAGGCCAATCTTTCTCACATATTCTTTTTGTTGCTTTGTAAGAGTCCATACTTGCTTGTCAGGATTTGTTGGTATGCACCTCAGCCTCCCGAATTCATATTGTTTACACAAAAGAACAAACTTTATCAGCATACCCAGATTGTCTTAAATAACAAATTATATTAATGGACTAAATTAGTGAATGATTTAGTTATGGGAATATACATCTCCACGGCGGATTCCTTCGGATACATGCCAGCGTTGGTTGTATAGGAGAATATTCGGAACTTTCGGAGACTCAGGTGCATGTTCTTCATTCGTCTGCACATATAAAAGCAATCATTATCCATTAGTAATAAATATGACATTAAATAAACATCTTTCTTGTTTATCAAACTGTTCTAACAAAAAGTGCTTGCTGACCAAAGAAAAATGAGTAATTGGGTTACCACTTATTGCTTACAGTCTTAACTACAGACATGTAATTTTTCCATCAAGTAATTGGCAGTCCACAATAGCTATTCAAGAAAAAGTTACTCAACTATTGGTGGCTTCACATGACTTTTTAAGATTTCAATCCGACAACAGGTCGTAATATATATTTGATTAGTGTCAAATTTAGGGTTGTGGCAAATCGAATGAAAGGAGTACCATGTGTGGAGAGGATGGTTTGATCAGGACAAGCAGTATAGAAAAACATTTGGGAAGCAAACAGGCATATAATGTCCTGTAGGTTATTTTCCAGAGGCCTGATCCAAGTTGATCTAGACTTCTCTACCAATTTGCAAAAAAATAATTCTACTGTGACAAACCAAAGTAAGAATGAAATTAAGCAGCTTAATTAAGAATGAATACTTAGATGAAATCATTGCTTAATCTAACATAGTGTTGAATAATACATGCCATGTGTCACAGCCCTACATTGCAATCATTGAGTGTGCATACTGGCATTGCCAGCTAAAGTTTTTACCCATTCCAAGTCAAATTGACTCAGTTCCTCTCCAAATCCTTCATAAACAGGGGTCTCTCATTCTTACCAAAATAGTTAAAATGACATACTTCTTTTACCCACTTCTCTGTCTTGTACAAGGTGCACTGAGAATAGACAGCTATAAAAATATTTAAAAAATAGACAAATACAAAAGTATAACATACAAAAGGGACATGTGATCGATATAGAACAGCAAAAGAATATTTAAGTTCATTGGACCTTATCAGCCACATAATTTAAAGTCATGCAACAGACACCACTATAAAACATGCGCCTTCGGACTAAAATATTCACTTTCGGGAGTATATTTGAGAAAGCATAAGTGGTGGAACCTTCAAACAAAACAGTCATTATAAGCTTCCACCAGGTGCAATGGACTTGCCTTACATAGGACAGAACCTTGAGCTCTACTCTCAAAAACTAAATGTCTTATTTGCCACAAAGCAGAAAGGCATTCTAGCTAGTCTTTTATCACTTGTACATGTGCCTTGTTATCTTATTTGCTCCTGGGTCTTTGAGTGCATGGACTGAAACAAGGTTGTTTGTAAATGTTTAGGTATGGGGATGTATTCAAGACCCATTAGCTTGGATGCCCTTGTGTGAACCTGGCTAGCATCAACGCTGCCATGTGTGTGCTGGTGAACCATGCCCATCTGTTCAAGCCCACTTACACTAAAAGCAAGGAGCAGTTGATCGGCCCATCTGCTCTATTTTTCCACCAAGGGGACTACCACATACGGCTAAGGAAGCTGGTCCAGGCCCCTCTCTCACCTGATGCCATCAAAGGCCTTGTTATCGATAACGAATCCATAACCATTTCTACATTGGAGTCATGGATCGGCAGTCGAGTCATCAACACCTTCCATGAAATGAAGGAGGTTGGTTTTGGTTTTGGTTTTGAATGTCAATAATACATAGTACTATATGTTCTCTCAACTCAGTAATCTAATTCTCCTCCTTCCTGGTTTTGCCTTTCATATAGGAACTCTTTCCCATTGATGGGTTTCTGACTTATTAATGAAATATGTTCATTTAAATTGCTTGAGTTTGAACTTGCAGTTCTCTTTTGATGTAGATCTCTTATGATGTGGGTACAGACAATAGCTGAATTTCCCTATACTGTATACTTGACAAAGGCTCTTCAAAGTAAAGAATAGCAAAGGTTTAAAAAAACAAAGCAACAAAACCTTCCATTGATTGAAAATTTGAGAAATTCACATCAAATTCAAATAATCAAAATGGCATCAAACAAGAATAAAACTATATCTACATACTGTCAGCAAGGTGCCCGATCAACGAGAGTGAAAGAAACCCATAACCATCAAATCAATATATCTTCCATCAACAAAAAAAAAAAGGGATTCCATAAGCACCATTTCTACTCAAACCCCATCACAAAAGACAAGAACAGGCCCATATCTTCTACACGGCAAAAAAAAAGCATTAGATGTGCAAGGATTCTTTTGGATGTGTGTGGAGGAGAAGAACAACTCAGACAATAAGCCAGACACATCAAAACAAACATAATAAAAACCACGGTTTGCTTTCGGAATCTAGGGCAGAAAAAAAAAACACATGAATAGAATACAGTTTGGATATCTGTGGAGGAGAAGAACAACTAAGACCACATTCCAGAGCAATCAAAACGAACACACTCAAATGCCAGGTTACCATTCAAAATCTAGGTCACAAAATAGAAAAAAAAAAGGAAGAAGAGAAAGTAATGAATGCACCTCCATTTAAATCAATTTCGAAAAATGGCGCCAAGCAATACCAGGGACCACTGGGAAGGGGGGTCTCGACAGCGTGGAGAAGAAAGGGAGAGGAGGGGACCACTGGGAGGGGGAGGAGAGACCGCGTGGAGAAGATGACGAAAGGGAAAAAAGGTGGGGGAGAAAAGTGGTCGATAGGAATGGGAAAAATAAGTGGTCGAAAGGGTTTTGAGAAGTGGTCGATATCAACCATACCTAAAAATGAGAAAAAAAAAAACCAAACAGCACCCGGAGAGCCTTACTCGTGTACACTTGAAATACAGTACTACCGAAGTGGTATAGTGTACTATTGGGCTTTACTGGGTAAATTCCTCTATTTGATTTAACACTAAAAGTATAATTCACATAAGTGCCAAACTAGGGTGCATGTCAAATCATAAATCATAGAGGGCTATTGAGTGTAATAGGATTGGATTGATGATCATGGCTCCCATTAGGTACATGAATTATTACCTATGAAGATTTATGGTAAAGATATTAAATAGAAATTACTACAATAATTTTAATTCTAAAGCCACGAAAAAATTTTAATGCCATGGGAAAGAATATTGTTCCAACAGAAGAGGAACTTAGATTGAACCATGTAGAGTTCCAACAGAAGAGGAACTTAGATTGAACCATGTAGAATTCTGTGAGAAATGGAATAGCCAACCAACTAGGCAACCCTTGTTCTCAACTAGGGTGACACAAACTTGTAATTGGGCCTTAGAGAATATTTTGCATCCGAGAACGGGCCCAAATGCTCTGGCCCGTTTACAACCCTAGTGGGCCATGCCCCAGCAGCCAAGGAGATCTTCAAATCCTTTTTACAGAGAGACTTGACCCGAGTCACGACTCAGCTGCATCTGATATGGCTCTGTTTCTCCGGCCTGCATTCTTCCCACTTCCAAAGCCCATATCAAAATCAGCAAGAATGGCAATGAAGAGCTTCTCTCCTTCAATTTCAGAAAAGAGAAAGCTTCCCATCTTGCTCTTTGATGTCATGGATACCCTTGTCAGGGATCCTTTCTATCAGGATGTTCCTGCTTTTTTTGGGTACTTCTCGTTTTGTTCATTTTAATGGCTTAAGTTTTGAAGTAGCCTTTGTTAGTTGGCTTGTTTTTGTTCAAATAAGATATGGGTTTTTCTTTCGTTAGTAAATTGGATATGGGTTTCCTGAATTTTGTGTTGTGAACTTGTTTTAGTGATTGTTTTGTTGGTTTTGTTGGTGAAATTTGGGAGATCTTTTTTCTTCTCGATTTGGGTTTTTCTGATATTGCTATGCTTTTTCATTTATAAAATGAAATGAATAGTAAGATGAGGCAAAACCCATTTGATTCTCACTCTGTAGAATTGCATCTTGAGGTGATTATTGGATTTTGTAATATGAAATCTGCAAGTTTTGACTGTGATGATGATGATGATATATAGAGGTTCCAAGCCACTGATAGAAGTAGAAAAGAGAAAATAATAAATTCTTATAAAAACTGCTGAATACTCCAACTTTTGAACTTAATTCTATACCTTAAAATGTACTATGTGATATTATATGAGAACTTCCATACTATTGATGGAAGAAAAAAAGGGGGAAATATTTATATTTCAATTTTTTAGGTTTTTAATATCTGGATACAAGTCTGTGAAGAAATGTTAATGATTGTCCTGCTTCAAAAATCTATAACATTAACCAGCACCAAAGAAGAACTTGCCAGCTTCAAAACTAAATGTGTAGAGATAAAAAAATAAAAATAAAAAAACCAGATAGCATGTGCCACATAGCACATTATTGTAGTGAAAACTCAACTATTTATTGTTGTGTAGGTGAGACGTAGCATTTGGATCTAAAATCTAATATTTAGTGGGCAATGTGGATTGCTACTAAAACTCGAATCACAATCTGTAAAATATTTTAGTGCAGAGGATAACCATCCATCCTGCACATTTCCCTGTGGAAGGAAGACCAGCATTGTGTTATGTAGTCTCTGTTATTTCACCTCTCCTTCCCAAGTTGATATTGAAGGTATTTCAGGTTTGGACTGGAACATTTCTAATATCAATCTGGGCAGAGAAGTACCTAGTGTCCCAAGATTTTAAGGAATTCAAGTACAGTTAAGATTCAAGCCTCCTTCCTTTTATCCTTCACAAGTAATTTTGCTGTATAAAGTATACCTCATTCAGTGTTCAAATGTCAGACTCATGATGTTGGCAATGATCTGTGGATATGATACAATCCAGATTATACACTGTAATTAAAAAAATGTGGTGCCTGTATTACTAGGTATTATCATGAAAACATGTGGATCCAATATCAACACTTATAAAAAAGGCAGCAAGACTTTTGGTTAATTTCCAACTCATTAGGGGGACTCATGCAGAGTATGTTTTATGTTTTTGTGTTTTTTGGGAAATTATATTTATATCTCACTACTCCAATAAGTTGGCTACTTGACTGAGATAATTTCTATGCTTTCCTTGTATTGAAAGTAAATTATCCTACATTTAAAATGAAGTAATGCTTGTTTGTTTCTTGGAATGTTCTTGTTAAATAACTTAATCTGAGCTTCTATGAACTAATCCTAAAAGATATTTTTGCATGTGCAGAATGCCTATGAAGGAACTACTAGAGACAAAACACCCAACGGCGTGGATTGAGTTTGAAAAGGGGCTGATTAATGAGGTATCATTTAGCAATATATGGAAGCACTCTAAAAATAATTGGATACTGCCCAGGCCTTTGGCTGATAGATAGTGCATGCTTCTTGCTTCTAATTTTGTTATTATTGTTGTATATCGATGTTGATAATATTGCAGCTTGACAACTTCAACATTGTAGATATAGTTAGATTCCACCAGATAACAATATCCAACTTGCTTTTGTACTTTAAATGGGTTGATATGGCTGCTACCTTGAAGTGCAATTACATCTTTGGCATTGGATACATACCAAGCATTGAATTTTTGTATACAATCTTAATTCTTACCCATTCAATTTTCTGGTTTACTTGTGGGTGGATGGAATCATGGATATACAATGTCAACCAAGGTTCGGGCTGTCAATGGACTGAAGTCCTTCTTGAATCTGCCCAATACAAAGTCCAATAATTCACAGCGCCCAATTAGCCCAGAGGGTAGGACTGACCCAGATTTAGGGACTGTATCCCTTAATGTTATCGGGCAAGATTCGGGCTTTGGGTCTAGGCCTCTAGGATTCTAGTTTACAGAGTTTTAGGATATGTGCTAGCTTATGTGTGTGTTGGTTGTTACATAGATTTTAATATGTGTCTATTCATGTGCACGTGCATGCGAGCTTATCTATTTACAAAAATATATAATGATATACTTTTTAAGTATTTGAATGGTATAAAGAGAGCTTTTTTTACCTGAAAAGGCTTTCAACAGGTTCAGGCCTAATTTAGACTCAGGCCTTTACAGGGTGGGTCCGAGCTTCCTAAATTTCTCATCCAAGTTGACTTGGAGGTTCTAGGGTCCATGTCGAACCTGGACATATACTTGGATCCGTATCCTTATTGGGGCCAGGTCTGAATCCATCCTGTTGACAACCCTACGAAAAATGTCCATTGATCAGATGGGTGAAAATATTCAATACAGTGAAAGGGTGTCACACTTACACAAAGAACTGTTTTCAAAGGAAAACATTGGAAATCAAGCTGAGAAAGGGTACCTCCTATAGATGTGGGACAGATGGTACATCATGGTTGGACTTGATTCAGGGTTGACAAACAGAAGTATAATTAATTAATCAGTTGCTTGAACTTGGATTTTCACTCCGTTGTTTAACAATTTTTTAATTTCATTTTTAGTACTTCATTCTAAGTGTTCATTAGTGTCCTATTTTCTTTTAACAATTAGATTTTTGAAATAGGGGTTATGTTTGATCTTTTATGTCCATGTCCAAACCATCTTAAGTGACATTTCTTGATTTTCTTTTATATTGTAGGCACCTTTCAATTCCCTATAATGTACTCATTTGTCATTTCTGACCTTTTTAGCTGCCAGAGGAAATATCTTTTGATCCATACACCACATTCTCAAATATTATATATTGTTGGGAATCTTCTGATGAAAGGATTGATGTGATAAATACGTAATGCTCTTTTAGAGTCATTTGTATTCGCCGAATCTCAATTTACTCAGCCAAACAAATCATTTTCAGTAAGTCTTTTTTTATGGTCTACAATAATGTTAGGGGCAAATGACCATTTTAACCTTTTTTTCTTTTTTTTTTGAAATTCCAATGCCTACAATCATCAACTGACTCGCATTTGGTTGTGAATGACTCAGTAGGGAGCAAATGCATCTCAGTTTTGACCAACGTATGAACCCCACTTGTTACCATCCCCCTTTTTTTTTTAATGGTTTGTTACCATCCCTTCATACATGTGTTATTTTATATGAGATAAAATGGAGTATTGGAAATGAAACAGATTTATTAAATATATGATTTGTCTCTTTCTCGGAAGTGTGTGTATCTAGCAAGTAACAACTAGTATTAATCTCACTTCAGATGGAGCTAGCTAAAAAATTCTTCAAAGATGGAAGACCTTTTGATTTGGAAGGTAACTGCATGAGTCATCACCTTAAACCCTCATCCTTCTAGTATGATTTTTTTCAATTTGGTCGTTACAAATTGCAAGTTGCAACCATATCTTCTGAATTCATTAAGAATTTCCAAGTAACCTATGCTAGATTTTACAACACAGTTTTTCATTAGTGTTAATTTCATTGCAGGTGGAATCACCAAGATCCTCATAAGAATGTATCCCTTATTGGTTATCATTGTATATTTTAAATGGAAATTGATAGCTCCGATAACAAAAATCATCTCTCAAAAGAAAGAAACCGTAACTTCCTTAAATAGAAAAGAACCATAGAACAAAAATAAACATATGGGATAAGCTTGGAAGAGCAGTGCCTTATTGTCACTCCTGTATCAAGAGTCTTAAGTCTATTTTGATTTGCTAAGCATGAGATAATTCATTGAATTATAACAGAGAACCCCATTCATTAAGTCTCTCATTCTTAAACTTTTTTTTTTTGGGTTTAAAGTGTTCTGTCCTTGTATCTAAGCATGAGTTAATTCATTGAATTATAGAAGAGATGCCCATTCATTAAATCTCTCATTCTTAAACTGTTATTGTTGTTGTTGTTATTATTATTGGGTTTAGGGTGTTCTGTCTGAATACAAGGACATTATGTATTCAAAAGATATTCCAAATTCCCTTAAGAAACATAACATCACAAACTGCTGTCATGTGCGAAAGATGCAAGTGAATTGTATCATATTGTCGTGCACTGCAACATAGCATGGTGGGTACTTGGTATGGTCAAAGATCTTCAGTTTATTTGGCATGTATGCCAAATTGCTAGTGGATTTATTCAAAGCTTAATATGGGCATGCTTAGGTTCAGGCTGTTTGCCTTGGTGGTTAATGGCACCAGCTGCTATATAGTTGATTTGGAAAAAGTGCAGCTCTTTGATCTTTTTGGGATGTAGTTGTATCATGGAAAGTGATTTCCTCTACGGAAGCTATGATGTTGTGGGCTGATGGCTTATGCAGCAGCTTACACAAGAGAGAGGCTGGGCCAAGCCATTCTAGGTCCATGACATGGCAGAAAGCCCATTTGAAGCATGCACATGAAACATAGCTGAGGAACACCATATGATTATTCGTTGATCAAAGTCAAGAGTCGTTGTTTGAGAGGAGTCTATTAGTATCTGGACCCTTTTTTCATTCGATAGAAGCATGGGAAGAGGAAGAAGAAGAGAATATGTTTTGTGAATATCGTGTGTCCCTTAAGGGTCCACTGTCTCTCATTATAAAGGGGCTGATTGCCCTAATTTACAATAGCTAATCATGCCTAAATTATGGTAATACAATCTAGACAATCTAGATCCAAAATCCTAGCTAATATATAAGGTATGTACACATGTGTTTTGACTAATGGTAAGATACATTAATTAGTCCTCAATGGGCCTGAACGATTGGGCCTAGATTGAACCCCCCCCCCCCCCCCCCCCCCTCAAATTGATGCTGGGGAGTCATAGAGCAGCAATTTGGAAACCAGAACTGATGTTGAGGCCGAGAAAGTCCTTTGGTGAGGTTATTAGCAAACTGAAGCTCGAGAGGGACATGAGGTAAAGAAATGACATCACGCTTATATTCATCCCGAATAAAGTGGCAGTCCACTTCAATATGTTTGGTGCGTTCATGGAAGACAGGATTTTCAGTGATTATGATAGTCCCAATATTATCTGCATGCAATGAAGTAGGAGTGGATTGAGCAAATCCGAGTTCCGAGAAAAGTCCTCGTAGCCATAAGATTTCAGAACAGGTAGAAGACATTGCCCTATATTCAGCCTTTGTGGGAGATCTACAAACACACTCTTGTTTCTTGCATTTCTAAGAAATGAGAGATTTTCCGAGGTACATGCACCAACCAGTAGTAGACCGACATATATCTCGACAACCTGCCCAGTCAGCGTCTGCATAAGCGGTCAACTGAAGATGATTATCCTTGGGATAATACAAACCACGAGTGACAGTTCCCAACAGATACCGGATAATGCACTTGACAGCAGTCAGATGAAGGAGTCTAGGAGATGTCATGAATTGGCTCACAAGATTGACAGCATAGCTGATCGAGTGATGGTGAGATAGACAAGACTTCCAACCAGGCGCCTGTAGGTATGTGGATCAGGAAGAAGATCGCCATCATCTTTACTCAACTTTAAATTGACCTCTACAGGTGTATCAACGTGCGAAGATTCATGGAGATCAGCAAGCTCAATAAGATCTGATGTGTATTTGTGTTGATTAAGAAACAGGCCTTTGGGAGATTGATGCACTTCTAAGCGCAAAAAATAGTGCAAGGGCCCAAATCCTTCATATGGAAAGAATCCCTGAGAGAAGTTTGGATAGATTTGATCATACCATCATCAATGCCGGTGATAATACTATCATCAACATACACAAGGAGAATAGTAACACCAGTAGATGTTGTTTGCAGGAAACGAGATGGATCGTAAGGGCTTTGAGTAAAGCTCATGCATAGGTGACCCCTAAAAGTTTCGAACCATGCCCGAGGAGCTTGCTTTGGACCATAAAGAGATTTCTGTAGGCGACAGACAGATTTCTTAAATGGAGAGGTGACGCCCTGTGTTATCCGCATATAGACCTCTTCTTTCATATCCCCATGGAGAAAGGCATATTTTACATCCATTTGGTATAATGGCCAAGTTTTAGAGGCGGCAATGGCGAGAAGTTACCGAACTGTGGTCATTTTTGCCACAGGTGCAAACGCCTCCTTGTAGTCAATGTCATATTCTTGTCGGTTTCTGAGTGCCACAACTCTAGCTTTGTGTCTATCCAAGGAGCCATCAGATTTAAGTTTGATGGAGTAGATCCATTTGCAACCGATGAGTTTAACTGCTGAAGGACAATCCACAATGTTCCATGTGTGATTGTACTCCAATGCATCCAATTCCTCCTTCATGGCTTGGTTCCAACAATCATGTTGTACAACCGGCAAATAAGAATTTGGGATAGAGACAGAAGATAGGGCTGTCATCAAGGAAGTGTGGGTAAATCCATACCGCTCAGGAGGTCTAGAAGTTCTAGAGGAGCGACGCAAGATATGAGTAGGTGTGGAACCATTTGCCGGCGGAGGATCAGGAGGACGGTCATCTGCAGTGGTAGGTTTTTCCCGTCGGTGATACACAATGTCAGGATGAAACCTAGTAACAGTTGTATTATCTAAAAAGCCAGGTAAAGATGGCGAGAGAAGATGGATGAGGACAATCCACATGAGTTAGGAAAAAATACCGATTTTCAAAGAAAATAACATTGCAAGAAACCCTGATGCGACAGCCAATGGGATCATAACAAACAAAACATTTTTTATTAGTGGCATAATCTAGAAATGCACACCTGCGAGATTGCACAGTTAATTTCGTTCGTTCTGTGGGATGTAGATGAACGAAGCAAACGCAGCCAGAGGTACGCAGATGATCAAACACATGATGATGACCAAACAGTTTAAAATGCGGTGTTAATTGAGCAATGGTAGGTGATGGAATACGGTTTATTAAATGTACTGTAGTGGTGAGAGCTTCAACCCAAAAACGAGGAGGAACTGATGATTCAATCAGTAGTGTTCTAGTTACATCAAGGAGATGCCTGTTTTTCCGTTCTGCGACTCCATTTTATTGTGGAGTAAACGGACAGGTACATTGAGAAATGATTTCTTTAGTTTTTAGGAAAGATTTAAAATCATTGGTGACAAACTCCCCTCCCCGAATCTTAGCGTAAAGTTTTAATGCATTTGGAAAATTGGGTTTCGATATAGCTAATAAAAAATTGAAATGCATTAAGAGCATTAGACTTAAAATGCAATAAATAAAACCAAGTAAATCTGCTATAGTCATCAATGAACATAACAAAATACTTGAAATGACCATGGGAAAAGTTAGGGGCAATGCCACAAACATCGCTATGAATTAAGTCAAAACATTCAGTGCTCCGTGTTGTGGAGTGAGGAAAATGTAAAGTTTTACTTTTTTCCTAATTTTCAAGCATCACATTCAAAAGAAATAGAATCATTAGGTTTATTTAATAATCCAGATTTAAATAAAGTAGATATCGTAGAAGCATTCGGATGACCAAGTCTATTATGCCACAACCGAGAATTATTCTGAAGAAAAAAACAAAACTACTGATGTAAAGATTTATTCTGAATAAATGTAGACACTGGTAGGGAAAAAAGTCTGCCCCATTTAGGCGCCCTCGCGATCACTTCCCCCGACTCCTGGTCCTGCACAACACAACCAGAAGAAGAAAATGAGAGATTGTAATTATTCTCAACAAGTTGACCCAAAGAAACCAAATTGGTAGCAAGATGAGGAGACACTAAAACATTGGTTAATGGTAAGGGGCCAATGGTATCACCAACAGAGGTGATGGGAAGATGGTCTCCATTGGCAACTTGAACAGTAAGATAACTAGTATAAGGAACGACTTTTTTGTAATTTTGTGGGTGAAGAGGTCATATGGTTACTTGCACTAGAATCTAAGTACCACGTATTGGAAAGAGACGAATCATTACCTGCAATGTTCATAGATGCCAAGGCATTGATAATCATTTGATTTACCATATCGAGAGTGAGAGGAGCTGGGACGCAGATTTTGATAAGAAATCAGGCTGTGAGGAAGAATTATACTACAGAGAACCACTGAAGTCAGAGGGTGTTAGGGTGCATATTGTGGAGTGGTCATTGTGTAGGCACTAGGAGCTGACTGCACTGTGTAAGTACCAGGGGCTGACTGCGCATAGTTGTGGGAAGTAGAACTGCGAACCTTCTTCTGACATTCTTTAATAACGTGACCAATGGCCTTACAATATTTGCAGATTTTTGCCTTGCATTGATTTGCATAATGACCATATTTTTTTACAGTTATAGCACTGAACTTTACTGATGTCCTGTGGAGGTAGTCTGGTTGTAGCAACATAGGCAAGTGGAGCCTCAGCAGATCTTTGTTGTTCCAGAGTAGTTTTGGTAATTAGATGTTGTTCTTCCCGCAGAAATTCCTGAAGACAGTCATCTAAGCTGGGAAAAGAAGCCTGACTTATCAATTTTGATTTAACTGTCTCAAACTCTGGACGAAGTTTCATTAGAAACCGGTCCCGCTGGCTATTTTGCTATAAAGGAAGTAGTTCGGGTAGAAGTGCTTCAGACACAGCGACAAACTTGATCTCATCATATTCAGACCACAGTCTTCAAAACCCATTGTAATATTCATGTATAGATTGGGTGCCTTAAGTAAATTAAGAGATGTCTAGCTCCAATTGAAATTGCCGAGCAGCATTACCTTGTTGATAAATCTTTTTAAGATATTCTCACATTTCACGTGCAGTTTTGCAAGGTTTCAAATTAAGAATAAAATGTGGTTCAACAGAGCCTAGTAACCAGATTTTGATTTAAGCATCCTTAGTTTTCCAGGCTAAAATATACTTGTCATCTACCCCAGGTTTAGTTTCAAACCCATCAATGTATCCCTAGAGTTCTTTGCCTTCTAAGTAAATTTGAAATTGGAAAGCAGGTATAATTTTTTTCCATCGGGCGATTTCAGATTTTTCCATTACTAACAGTTTAAGCATACTTGCAGATAATTGTGAAGAGAGGCAGTAGCAGAGATGAACTATTTTAAGATCCAACACAGAAGATGATCTGTTCCCAGAATTTCCACAATCTTATATGTTTGAAATGCCAAAACAGAGGCTTTAATGATCCCAGAATAGTTCCCAGAGGAACAGTGCACGAAATAGTGCACAGAACACCAAAAAAGGACCCAGACGACCCCGTCGTCAGTGTGAAGTGTTGCACGTGGGCCCCACCAAGTGATCTATGGACAGATCTAAGAATGGGGATGAATGAACAGAAGTTTTATGCAACTAATAGAAGCAGTCCCAGTCAAAACTACTCCAGATCCAAGATTTTGGATGGTAGAGATGGAATCAAGTGGATGAAACTGAATTTCCACAGAAATCGATAGAAGGCCTACCTTGGATGAGAAACAATTGCTGAAAAAATCACCATAAACACTAATAAATCCTGGCGACCATACTAGGCTGGTTCCGCAGATGCGTTGATGAAGATCTCAGGTGGGCCACATCTGATCTGAGATGATCAGGGATGATTAGAGATGCGCTGAGGGCCTCCAAAACTTGAAAGATGTCAAGGAGGATCTATAGATCCTTGTTTGTTGAAGAAACTGAAGCTCTAGGATGTGTGGTAGTTGTCGACCATGTCCACTGTCTCTCATTATAAAGGGGTTGATTGCCCTAATTTACAATAGCTAATCATGCCTAAATTATGGTAATACAATCTAGACAATCTAGATCCAAAATCCTAGTCAATATATAAGGTATGTACACGCGTTTTGACTAATGGTAAAATACATTAACTAGTCCTAAATGGGCCTGCATGATTGGGCCTGGATTGACATCTTTGATATACATTGTTCTGTTGTTCACTAACAACTTGAGCTTTTAGTGTTTCTGGTTGCTAACACGGTATCAGAGATGGGGGGTCATGTGTTCGAATTCCCTGGGGACGTGTTTCTGTCCACGTTGGTCATATGGCGTGTTTCTATCCACATGTGGAGCCCCACACGTGAGGGGGGGCTATTAGGACCATTTGATATACATTGTCCTGCTGTTCACTAACAGCTCAAGCTTTTGGTGTTTATTAACAATTAGTTCAGATTACTTGACGTTAGAATTACTAATTTGATTATGGAAATAAGGGGTGTAGCCAAACATGTATATAATTGGAAATAGAAGTTTTTTGGCAAAAGAAAATATGCTACTTATATGTATGCCATTCAAACTTGTTGTTCAATAAGACTCGGTTCTTCAATATGGCATAATTTCTTGATGTTTGGTTCAGATTCTAAACCTTTTCAACCCTAGATGAAGATTTGGATGGCCTTTATCCTTATGCTGTTGATGCCAAAGATCAATCCACGGCTTCTTTAACACCTATCTGATTTGCATAATTGGCAATCAAATATAACACATAAAATGAACCTAATTGTGTCAATCAAACATTTTTTGACACATGAATTATGCCATCTTTTAAAACATGAAAAAAAAAATCCTTATTTAAAATTGTCACATTAACCACATTTGAGAGTTGAGACCCTTTGTTTTGGGTCAAGGGCTCCCTTTAATCTACCAAACCTTTGGATCCCAGGTTGGAAGAACTCAACCATGAGTTTTCTTGCATTTCAGCTAGATGAAATATCAACTCTATCTCCTCAGAGTCTACAGATACAGAGGAGCATAAGCCCCATGGGTGCTTGCATGCAGTAACTCAATCATATCCATGAGAAGATCACCTTTGAAGTGTTAGTATAAAGCCAAGGCAACTCCATATATTTGCCAACACTACCTGTTGAATCCTGCCCAAGCATAGAAGTGATAAGTTCTGTACTACAGATGCCATGATATTAACAAAAAAAATACGATGAAAGATAACAGCTACCAGTGAACAATACAAGCTAGTGAGCTACATGATGTCCTTCATTAAAGTTTTCTGGAGTTAAACAAGGGCACATAATTGTGACAAGGATGAGACAGGAAGATTCTCTTGGGGGAAGCTACACCCT
The DNA here is from genome assembly GCA_012931725.1 of Litsea cubeba. Taxonomy (NCBI): domain Eukaryota; kingdom Viridiplantae; phylum Streptophyta; class Magnoliopsida; order Laurales; family Lauraceae; genus Litsea; species Litsea cubeba. The sequence goes on from CM022946.1 coordinate 15,343,394, forward strand.
AGAAATGCAGTACCCTACAAAGACTGATGCAGACCACAGGACTATATGGGCCGGGCCCATTACTGTGTTTTTACCTCTTTTTTTTCATCTTCATTTGCATTATGAAGCTCATTTGTTGAGGGAATTTTAGACTTTTCTTGTCTTTTATTGAGCTTCAGGGATTTTTGTGGAACCTATTTAAGGAATGAGAAAGCTTTGAGATTTTGAAATTTGAAGGGGGAAAAAAGACTCCAACCTGTTTTTTTTATAACAAATACTTTAATCTAATAGGAGTTTTAAATTACTTGCAAATTGTTAATTTAATAAATCTATGAATATTTCCAACATGATTATTTTTATATAACAAATACTTTCAACATGATGGTAATGAAAGTTTTGTTTTTTTTTTAACTATAAACCCTTTAATGTTATTGGCTCGTTTTTACATCTGAGTCATCTTACTCTTTAATGGTTTATAAAGATAAGATGGACCATCAGCAATATGACGTTAGACTAGTATTCTGATTTTGGTGGATTGCATCTTAACAATAAAAATGATGCAAAATCTTAGAAATGATTGTGTAGCATTTTTCTATATGTAGACATATATGCGTTGTACGCAATTTAAATTTCAAATTTTGTTTAATGTTGTTGGGTATGAACAACTACTAGAACACCTGAATTCTTTTCTCTCTAAGGTTGTTCATTCATCTGAACTGTCCCTTTCTGTAGTTGTCTGATTGAATGCAATGAGACAATCATTGGCCTTGCAGGTCTTAAAGAATGCATGAGAAGTGGGTACTCCTACATTGATGGTATTGAAGCATTGCTTTACAATTTGAAGCAAAACAACTATGAAATGCATGCTTTCACAAACTATCCCATCTGGTTAGTCAGCCCAACTCTTGAAAAAAGCTACCTACATTCTGTGCTTGTACTATGTGGTCCAATACCCAACACCTAGCTCACTCTTTTTAACATCTATTCTATAGATGAGACAGGGTATATGTTAGTAAGATTCTAATTTATTTATTTTTGTTGCAGTTCATCAAGTACCATTGATGATTGAACATTAAGCCAACGTATCTAACTATTAACTTATAAAAGTTGCATTTGAAAAATGCCATTTTATCCTTTATTCCTCCATCATAGTCTTAATTAGTTTCTGCAATTTTGATCTAAAGGTACATGCTGATTGAAGACAAGTTAAAAATCTCCACATACTTGTCTTGGACATTTTGTTCCTGTAAAACAGGTAATGTTTTTTGCCTTGTGTAAAACATGTCCTAAAGTGCTTTGTTGAATTTTAAACAGTTGCTGATTTACATATGTTCTGCAGACCTTTTACCGTCTTCGCCTAGTTGTACTTTAAAACTAAGATGAATGTTCAAGATTTATCTTGTGGATTTGTGAAATTACTGTCTTGTGGCATATTTTGGCTACTTATGTATATTTTTGGTGACTTAAAATTTTAAGGTTCCATAATTGCCTATACTGCTCTTCATTGACTATCATGTTCAATACTTGAGGTTGTACCTTTTTATGTGCTAGTAACTGAACACTAATAAGTTAAATCCATATATGGAATAATAGTGGTGAACTAACCATTGATGAGCAAATACTCATCATGCGGCCTACTACTGGTTCTGAAGTCATCTATCTACTTCTTACATAGGAAAGAGGAAGCCTGCGGCAGAAGCATACTTGGAAGTTTTGCAGCATCTGGGAGTTGAGCCGGCAAGTTGTGTCTTTATAGATGACAGGTTATTTCTTCTAGAGTCCAGAATTAGGAAAGAGAGACCTTTCATGATATTCTTTCAATTACTTACTTCGACAGTTTTCATTTTAAGATGATGTACCTATGAGCAGGTACCGGTAAGGCTGCAATAGGGCCAAAGCTGAGATTCGTCCATGCCTAGCCTTTTACTCAATCTCACTAGTTAGATCAAGATCCAACTATCATGGTCATTGTTATACAAGGGCAAGCTCCAAATCCAATCATGGCCCTGAAAAGAGCCTGATTTTATCCAGGGACCGTGTTATAGGCCTGTTGTGTTTACATTTGGAAGAAAAAAAAAGAAGGAAAGTGAAGAAAAAACCTATGGCAGAGTGGGCCTCTGATAGTGCCCTATTAATCATTGGGCCTGAGTCTGAGCCTGGGCCCATAACATGGATCATTGTGCTTGGCCTAAATCCAGTCCTATGTGGACTTGAGGTGGTCTTGCCAAGCCTTATGTATTGGGAGTTTTTTTAATTGGGCTTTTACAGATTCAAAATGCCTAGGTGTTTGTACCATACACTCTTGTTTCTGCTTGCCATACTTGTGAGCATATTAAACTTTGAACCAAACAGAATTAGGGCTTGCTATCATTACAATTTGAAAGAGCATGTTGTTTAAGCCCCTTTCCCGAAAATATTGCTTTTACATATGCAAAAGCATGCCTTTTCTTACTGGAAACTAACAATTCAATTTAAATGTATTCTCCATCCGGAGAAGGCCACAAGTGATTGAAGTTATTAACTGCACATTCTGCAATTTTCTTTGATGGCCTTCATTTGAAATCTCATACTCATGCTTCAGTGATATCTAGCAATGAGATATGGTAATTCTGATTTCTCATTAATTACTTTGTTTTCCATCCATGACATGATTCAGGATGGCAAATGTAGAGGCTGCAGTAAATGCTGGCATGGTTGGTTTACATTTCAAAAATGCTGCTTCTCTTCAACAAGATCTGTCTCTTCTGGGAATTGAGACTGGTAGCTCAAGACATGACAGCCCCAGGGACTGCAAATCAACATCACTAGCTGAAGAAAATTCTTCGTGATTTCTGGGTGTTCTCCCGTTATACGTTGTAAGCATGTGCAAAAACCAAAGAAGTTTGGTATCATCTTCAAGATTTGGTCAACTTGATTTTTTATTCATGATAATTATTTTGATTATATGGCTATTGCCAGCTACTTCTTTGTTAAAATTAAAATGTAATAGCTGGTTATTTTGTCTATGATTGGACGATATCTAGAACACTATTATTGAAAAATAAAATCAACACTTATTCATAGCATTTGGTAAATGGAATGGACAGAAATAAGGTGGTCAATCATTCTCAGGGACATGGGTATTCTTTCATGGTAGATGCTTCAAGTGGTTAGTTGGATATTTTATGTTGAGACTGAACTTTGACAGTGGCAGTAATGGCAATTGGTGCTTTGCAGGCTGCTCCAGTGTTTTCGCCAATGAGACACTCAAATGAAAATGTCACATGAGCAGCTAAGCTTCTGCATATATGGTAAGAACCCATAATCTAAAAAAATTCGTAGGTATTTATTAAATCCTGGTCAAGTGGTGGAATATATTGTGCTGCTGTTGCATTGCTTTGGGCTCAGTAGAAATCTTCTTTGGCAGCCCCTGCCACTAGCTACTATGATTCAATTTTCTTAATCTGTATATATTTTTACATCCCAGTGCAAAATATGCATCTCTTTTAGAATCTAGGGTCTATCAGTAATTAAGTCAATTCATATGTTTGCATCAGGTGATGCTGGGAAAAGTTTGACTTAAAGTTGGGATTTTATGCAGTTAGGTATAATTTGATCAACCTACTTATCCTAACCAGTGAAAGCAAAAAAAAGTCCATGCATCTTTTCTCTGAAGTCTGAACGCATCACTGAAACAGGGACCACCAGGATTTTCTCCGAGTATAACAATCCTATTTAAGCTGGCTACATGGAAGATTACCATGGTTGATGCCATACTATGAAATCCAAAACTTGGTAGATCAGCATGTATTCTCTAAAAAACTTCATGGTTAGGTTCATTAATCACGAAGATAAACAACTATCTCAAAATCCACCCTCCCTGAATTCCACTTGGATAGGAGCATTACTTACCATTGTATTAAAAGTGATATTTGTGGCATATGATCTCAATTTCATTTTGGGGTTGGAAAGCGGTTAATAGTTAATATTGTATGGATCTGAGTAACATTTTCTCATATCATAATACACTTATGATGATTTTAATCCAATGGTCTACTTTAATAAACATCTGCATACGGTCTTCATCGATGTAGAGAAAGCTTATGACAAGTTACCAAGAGATTTAATTTGGTGGGTTTTAAATAAAAGGAGTGTTTGAATGGGCTATATTCAAATCATTAGAGACATGTATGATGGGGCAGTAATGAGTATGAGAACTACCAATAGAGGGATAGGTGATTTTTCAGTGATCGTAGATGTGCACCAAATGGTTAATCTTAAACCCTTATCTCCTTACACTAATCATGGATGAGTTAACTACTCATATTCATGAGGAGGTACCTTGGTGTATGTTGTTTCCAAATGATATAGTGTTGGTGGGTGAATCGAGAGATTACATGAATGTGAAACATGAGAGATTGCAGGAGGCCTTAGATCCAAGGACTTTAATATAAGTAGCACAAAGATAGAATATATGGATTGCAACTTCAATGGGCATGTTCAATGCTGAAACTACTATGAGCATTGAAGCTTAAGAAATACCACAGGAGATTCATTCCGATACCATAAGTGATTCTTTCAATGCTATTCTTGGGTGAAGGCGGATGACTTCCCTTGGAGGTTTCAATTCTTACTTTAACGAGATCTAAGCCTTTTCGATTTACCTTGGTGTCAATTTTCATCGTGTTGCGGCAGTCGATGAATGGGTTTGCGGATACCTTGGCAAAAACAAGGGGTGGACAGACCTACAGATTTGGTGGCTATCTTTTAGTATCATGATGTTGTTTTTCTTTGGCTTTATTGTCGGTTATAATCCTTCTATACCAGTTTTTTTTTATATTTGTTGGGTAGGGTGTTTGGTTTTTTTTGCTTTTGTAATCCTTTTCCCTTCTTTAATATATGTACTAGTTACGTATAAAAAAAAAGAAAAAGAAGTAAGGATGGAGAGATTGAAGAAGATGTTGAACATAGGATAAGATTGGGATGGTTCAGGTGGAGACTTGCTTGTAGAGTGATTTGTGATCAACGTATACAAACCATATTGAAGGGATGGTTTTACAGAATAGCAATTGGACCTGCTATGACCTATGGAGCAAAATGTTGGCCAAAAAGCAACACATGCATAAAATGAGTATAGTAGAGACGAGAATGTTAAGGTGCATGTGTGGTAAAGCTAGGAATAATAGAATCATAAATGAGCACTTTCAGAATCATTTAGGGGTCACATCAATAGATGATAAAATGAGATAAACCCGTTTGAGATGGGGACATGTTGGGGAGGGGAAAGAGGTTAGTTTTTGGTCTAATGACTGAGTGGGGGTGTGTCCTATGAGGTATTTGTTTCCCAGTGTCTATATAGTTGTATCTAATAAAGAGTTCTTTCTGTGGGATTGTAGTGCAGCGAGTGATAATAATGTTTCTTGGGTAGTGTCCCTTAGAAGGTCCCTTCGTCAGTCGGAGAAGTTCAATATGGGGAGTTTGCAGGGAAGGCAAGGATAAGCTAATTTGGAAGTCATCCACCTCAGGGGCTTTTTCAACCAAAGCTTTTTACTAAGCGCTTATGGCGGCTAATCACCCAAGAGCATCATGTTCGTTAGTATGGTTGGGGTTGGTGCCTCCTTGTGTTGAGGCTTTCTGTTGATTAGCAGTGGCATGGAAGATCTCCACGGCAGATAATCTTAGGAGGGGCATTTTGTCGAACTCTACTTAAGATACGTGTGTTCTTTGTGGGAAAGAAAGGAAATCTATTGATTATCTTCTTTTTCGTTGCGAGGTGACTTCCTATCTATGGTTCTACTTCATCAACTTGTGCAAGGTTTTATGGCGTGTCCCTGGAACCCTGACAAGTTTCGTTGAGGCATAGGTGTGGGGACCTTTTCACGGTTGTTGTTTGCTGCTTTGGCGTCTTATTACATTCGCCATCCTTCGGGAAGTGTGGAAGGAAAAGAACAAGAGGTTTTTTAGAAACTCCGCATCTTCTTTGGAGGGTTTGGTTTCGAATGTTATAGTTTCAATTGCCAAGTGGGCTTTTGTTAGGAAGGATTTTAGAAATCTCAAAAGTGTCAGGATTTGTTTGGCATGCTTGCATGGGGTGCGGTGCTCTTAAAGTAAAGAAGCCCGTTTTTTTTTTTTTTTTTTTTTTTTTTTTTTCTCAAAATAGATCAGAATGGAGAAACAAAATTTATGTAGCCAACTCCAATATAGTTGGGACAACGATTTATTCATGATGATGATGGCCTACTTTAACAAAACGTTGTCCCAAAGTGCTGATTTCTGGGGGTGATTATTCTGGAGAGGTGCACGTCAATGTAAAGGAAATGCTTTCATGGTTCACAAATTGCATTTGTATCTGTTGATGCTGTGTCATGAAACCAATTCCTACCTATAATGCAATGGAAAGTGATACACAGATGAGAAAGCATATGAATCAAATGATGCTGCTACCTGTCCCAGTCAGGGACCATAAAAGTATTGCTATAGAACCTCTCCAGTGCATGATGCAACTATGGTTAGCAGCTATCAAATACCATATGCAAATGACTTGCATAGTCAGAATAAGGACTGAATTCTATTCTAATTTTACAATGGAGAACCCAAACAAAAACAAAAAAAAAAAACGACACTACAATTGAGATGTCCAGGAGAAAGTTGTGAAAAAGTCCGAATAGAATTGGGGGAAAAATGAAAAATCTATAATAAAAAATAAGCATACGTTATTCTTATTTATTATTTTAGTTATATTTAAAAATTAAAATTTTTTTCTGCAACATTTCCAGTGGCATCTTGATAAAACTCCTCATCTGAAAACATACTGGCATTGTTCCCAGGATATTAGTAAATTGTTCATGCTTATCCCAAATTCGGAGGTCACACTGGGCAATCAAATCAATGGGGATTCCTCACCAGTTTTTCATAAAGTCATGGCAAATCCATGTTTTTGCAATTGTAAACTTCCAAGGATTTAGGCCAACAAAAATCCTCATCTTTGAAAATCTTTAGGTCTGACCGTCGTTCTAGAGGATTTGGAAATTTTCAGTTTTGCTGATTTGTACAATGATACGAATTTTTCTCGGCTATAAATGTTCAACCGCTCCAATATCAATTTGAAATCCTCAGTCATACAAATCCTTAGGTAGCGTTTGGTTCGTTTTAATGAATGTCGAAATGGAATGACCATTCCTTTTGGTCATTCCAAAGGAATGGTCATTACAGCGTTTGGTTCGCAAAAAATTGGCGGAATGACCATTATCTCCGGAATTCCATTCCCTTGTGTAGAGGAATGGTCATTCTATTGGGGATGGGAAGAAATGGTCATTCCATTCCTTTCTACTTTTCGTTGAGACCAAAACACCCTTGTTTCACATCTATCATTATTATAAAAGAGAAGAACTTGTGTGGGCCCATAATAATAATAATATAATATATACATTATTATTATTATTATAAGATTATAAAAGAGAAGAACTTGTGTGGGGCCCATCTATAGAATAATAATATAATCTATACATTATTATTATAATAAGATTATAAAGGAGAAGAACTTGTGTGGGCCCCACCTATATAATAATAATATAATCTATATATTATTATTATATAATAATAAGATTATAAAGAAGAAGAACTTGTGTAGGCCCCACCTATATAATACTAATATAATCTATATTATTATTATTATTATTATTATTATAAAATTATAAAGGAGAAGAACTTATGTGGGCCGCGCCTATATAATAATAATATAATCTATACATTATTATTATTATAATAATAAGATTATAAAAGAGAAGAACTTGTGTGCACCTCATCTATATAATAATAATATAATCTATACATTATTATTATTACTATTATTATTATTATTATTATTATAATCTATATATTATTATTACCCTTCTAGAGAAAAACATGTGTGGGCCCCACCTACAGAATAATAATATAATTCATACATCATTTAATAAGGGTATTTCGGTCATATTTATTTAAAGTTTATTCCATTTCGGGCATCATTCCCGCGTACCAAACGCAGGAATCAGTGGGTTGATTCCTCCAGCGTACCAAACGCTGGAATGGTAATGACTATTCATGCCTTATTCCATTCCAGACTCATTCTGATCTTCATTCCATTCCCGCCTACAACCATTCCGGCGAACCAAACACTACCTTAGTGAATCTATAGGTTTTTGTGTGTGGATTACATGATGTGCTTGTAAGCTATAATTACGTTGACCTTTGACCAGCAATTATAGTTAATGGTAAGGGGGCATCAACATGACTAAGTGTAGATTGTTTGAAATTGGAATGAGGATTCCAACAGGCAGAATCTGTAACTGTTTGCTTTAGCTTTGAATGGGATTCGCTGGGCCTTTTCTTGTTGCCCAAGGGATCCAAATTCCTCTTGATTTTCAGATCTGACATTGGAATTTCAATTCCAAGTTTTATATCCACATATATGCTGCTTGACTAGAAGTGACCTCTCTGGCGGTCTGGCCACTTGACTTGTTTTGGGATGATCAGATCACTTGAATTGGTGGTCCACTAGGGATTGATCACAAGGAAAAAAAAAATTTTAAGTCATCGGATGGCCCCAGCTTTATTTGTTTGATCAATCGACATTTTCATGGCCATGGCAAATCCAACATGGGTCTCAACATACAACAAATTGTGATATATATCAAATAAGGGTGTTATTAAAAGAAGTCAAATAAGGGTGTTAAAAGAAGGGTCCAATTAGTTGTCTTCCTTTCTTTCCTTTTTCTTTTAATGAAATTTCTTATTAACAAAAACAATCATATTAGAGTTAAGTGGATCCTTTAAATTCGATGAAAACGATGAAGGACCCAAATACTTCATAACGACACTAGAGGGCTTTCATTCCACGATATCACATAATAATCTGACATGTAAGTTTTACAAAAAAAAAAAAAAAAAAAATCTTCCATGGTATCATAGTGTACCCCAACATTACATGATTTAAAAAGAAAACGGAAATGGAAAAAAAAAAGTGGATGGATGCCTCCCGCGGTCATTAGGAAGTAATTGGGGGCTCTACTGTTTTCCTTAATTTTAAGGTTTTTTATTAAAGAAAAACCCCTCAAAAAGAACTTGATTTCTCCCTTGGTAATCAACTGATCCAATAGCTAGAACCCTAATGGTTGACTGGTATTGTTAGCTTTACTGTCCACATACATATCAAGAGATTGATCCCTCGGTCATAAGTCAAAATATCACTCCTCAGTAATGACCCAATGTAGAAAAAAAAAAAAATCTCAACTGCTTCTAGGGCTCAAACTTTTAACTGTTTCATAATTGCAGTTTCTTAATGTGATTTAATTCAACAGCAGACAACCGTTGGATGGGGTTCAAATCGAATTGAACTGGTCATTCACAAATAAAGGCAAGGTATGTGGGGTTTGGATTTATCATCTAAGTGGGCCCACTATACAAAATAGGGTCCACACTTGTACAGTTGTACCAAGTAAAACGTAAATTGCAGAAATTACACATGGTGATATCTACGAGCAAGTGAGCAACAGTTGAAACATGTGATTGAAGTTGAACTGTAAGCAACACCTGGCACTCCACATGCAAAATTCAAACGTGTAGTCATTCCAAGATCTCTCGTTCTTTCCTGTTTTTTTCTCCCGGGAAATCTCAAGTGGAATTTGCTTCTGCCTTCATTGGGAAGAACACCCACATTGCCAAAAAAGATTATCGTTCCCTTCTCCTTTTCCTTTCCTCTGATTCGGTTTGATTTCAGCGTTCTTCCACTCTAAAACGATCTGGGTATCCTTCAAAATCTCACCTTTCGATTACCCAAACTTGGAAATGCAGGCGGCGATTGTCTCCACTGCGAATTCCGCATTTCCCCCATTTCCAGGTTTTTGCAGCTTTTCTCAGCGTCGTAGATTCTATCTTCCTACGAGAAAGATGTGGAGTTCGTCTTTCGGAGCGAGAAGGATCGTTTGTTCTTGTTCTTCTCCTCCGAGGAAATGGGGTGATGACCTTTCTTCAATTGAGATTAATGTATGTTGCCTTCGGACCCATTCTAACATCCATTCATCAGGGCTTTGCTCCATCATGCAGAAAAATTGAAATCCGGAGTTCATCTAATGGTTACAGAATTGAAGCTTTGAGCGCTTTAATACATTTGCATTTTCTTGTTCTCGTTTCAGATTTTATGGATGATAAAACTTTTTACTTGATTTACAGTTTTATGCAAAGTTTCATGAGTGAATTCTGAAATGTGATTTTAATTTAATGCTTTTTGTTGGTAAGTATGTCAGAATTCAGAATATATATTTGTGTGCCAAATGCTTGGCAGTTGTTATCAATATTCTATTAGAGTATTAGACTTCTTTCCTAGACCATATTGCAGAAACGGGCTTTGGTTTTTTATGCTTTCTGTGGAACAAGGAGCATGTAGATTGATGGGGTTTTGTGGGTTTTGTTGGTAGGATTTGTCTGTGCTGGAGAATTCAAGTTCGGGGAGAGAGTTTGAGGACGATTCCAATGTTCTTATTGAGTGTAGGGATGTTCACAAATCATTTGGAGAGAAGCATATCTTGAAAGGTTTGAGCTTCAAGGTGAAATTTATTTAGTTTGTGTAATATGACATTGCTCCTAAGTTCTTACAGTTAACAGTGACCGATACTTTTCAGTTTACCCAGTTTTCCTAGGATAAGAAATGGTTAACTCAATGGAGACGGTGTTTTTTTAGATAAGAAATGGTTAGCTCCAACTAAGACAATGTTTTTTTTTTTTTTTTTTTTTTTTTTTCATTCAACTAATCTATACAACTTCTGCTTCTGATAGTTGGTGACACTTTCATGGGTATTATGCTTCATATTCAGACACAATTTTGATTGCAATTAATACTTATATCATTGTTCATTACCAATGCCTACATTTTTGTTTCTTTTGACTCAATTGGTAAGAAGGTTTCATCTTACTTGCAGACATGGTTCCTACGTAGCGGCCGCATTATTAGTCGTAGCGGTTGAGGCCCCTACGCTATTTTGAAAATAACGGCGCTATGGTCTAAACCCCAGTAGAGCTGAACATTCTTAATTTAAGACACTCTCCTCAATAATAGTCTTTCCTAGAGTTGTCTCTACCCTTGTATGGTTCCTAAATAGCTAAAAAACACAACATTGCCTGCTACATAAGATTTGACTACTTAAAAAATCCATACCACCACACCACTACGTATCGCCGCAACTACTATGCATAGCCCTCCACGTAGCTTTTTGGCCACTGCCACTACACCTACCACAACTGCTATTTTTTATTTCTTTCTTTTTCTTTACTTTTTTTTAAGATGCATGCTTTTGATATGTGATTCATGAATAGAACAAGGGAGTGACGATGAGTTAATCAATTCATGAATAGGAGGATAAGTAAGGCTGTATTCATGGATAGGAGTGTATTTAAGTTTGTCCATTATGGATACGAGTGCATTTGACTCAATTCATGAATAGGAGGCATTTGCGCACACATGCTGACCACAGACAGTTGGCATGAGTGAGGCTTCGATAATGATGACAATGGTGATGAGAGGCACCACCCCTAATTTGTAAGAGCCTCACATTAGCTATGCTTCTTGTAGAACTTTCATTTGTATAATTTTCAAAAAAAAATCATCTGTATGAATATAAAAATCAAGAAAATAGTAAGAACCATCTTTGAAGCTAGGTAAAAAAGGCCACTAGTCTTATCTCCATAACAATCCCTGCATAGGGTCCCTAAATTCCTGTTGGAATGGACCTATTGTCACACCCTAGCCCACTCAACGCGATATTGTCCGCTTTGGCATGCGGACCGCACAGCTTTAAAATGCATTGTACCAAGTTAAGGAGGGGCTTGACTATATTGGCCCAGGGATCTATGCAGATGTTTCCAATGTGGGACGTGTGCCCTTCCCCAATGCCCTTGCCACAACGATTTTTCCAAGCCGGGTTGGGGTCTCAAAGGTTGGCGGTCTCAGACTCTCCCCATCTGGAAACAAAGCCGTCCTCGGCTTTGATACCAACTGTCACGGCCCAGCCCACTCAGCACGATATTGTCCACTTTGGCCCGTGGGCTACACGGCTTTAAAACGCATTGTACCAAGTTAAGGAAGGGCTTGACTATATTACCCCTAGGATTTGGGCGGATGTTTCCGATGTGGGGCTTGTGCCCTTGCCCAATGCCCTTGTCGCAACAACTTTTCCAAGCGAGCTTGGGGGTTTCTCACCTATCACAGATCTTTCTGTACTAAAAGTTCAATTCTACAACTGTAGAAGGAATATCCTTCAGATTTATTTTAGCCTTCCAGCTAACAGGGTTCAGGATCAGCTTTTTTGTTGTTGAGGTAACTTACCCAAGAAAAGATCAAAAAAAGAACCTTGCTTCAAAATGTATAGGAATCAAGTCCTTCTGTTCTTTCTAAAGGAAGCACAGGATCTTTGAATTAGTTAATACCAACCTGACGGCCTGACCACATCTCCAAGCTCCTCCTTCATCTAGGAAAAAGGCAACAAGTTTGTTTAAGAATTGAGGTCTACCAGTGATAACTTCAAAATTAGTTTCAACTAATGAACCGCAACTGTTGCTAAAAATCACTACGATGGGAAAGACTATTGTGGTGAAAGTGATGCATCCAACATTCAACGTCAAATGGGTTCCATATAGGAAAGTGCCCCATTTCGTTTCCCATTTTACTTTCTTGACAATCTTGGATAATCATTTAAGCATCTTTTATAGTAATTTACTGTATTTGATGTTATGAATGGCAACTTGTTTGTTATTTTCCATTGTAATTTTATCTACATATGCAGATTAGACATGGGGAAGCAGTTGGAATAATTGGGCCTTCTGGAAGTGGAAAATCGACGGTGTTGAAGATTATGGCAGGGCTCCTTGCTCCAGACAAGGTAAGCACCCGGATGAAGTTGTTCATGTATGAGTTCATCTTCATTGTGGATTCCTCTGTATAAACTTGGGTGACTTCTTAATTCTAGAAGCCTCTTGTAGTTCACGTTTACGGATGAAATATGTTGTCCAATTAACAGGGAGAAGTTTTCATCTGTGGAAGAAAGAGACAAGGTTTGATTAGTGATGAGGAGATGTCCAGCCTCCGTATTGGATTGGTATATTTTACTTTCTACTTGTGAATCCACGATCTGGAGTACTGATGCTTATTGATGCTGGAAGCTTTTAAAAAATGCAGCCTTATGATATCTCATATGATGCATAATTCTCAGAAAAGGTGTGGGGTTGGTTGAATCTTCTCAGTTCCATTGATGCTTGTTTCACCTTCTATTCTATCTATTACATTTATTTCACTAAATGATTAAATGATGACCTACCAACCTCTGTCAATACTGGTGTTAACGGAACATTGTAGATACTCATGTGTCTTTTGTGACTGCGAGATATTACAGATTTTTATAATTCTTACAGAACTTTTAACTTTGTGTGTTCTCCGTTATTTTGTGGCTTTTGTGGAAAAGGGTATATAGTGGTACCATATTGTACTGTTTTATTTCTAGGTTCCCATGCTCGTCTTTTGTAGCATTCATATGAGGCACAATAAACATGAAGGATATTCACGAAAGGATCATCGAGAAGGTGCTTGACAATCACAGCACATACTCCACTACAGTACACTTGTGCAAGAGCCGGGCCATACATCTAATGGTGTCTACCGCAAATTGCTATGGCCCTAAAATCAGACATTTCCACACATGCGATAGCCTACACATGCATAATCAGTTTTTTAAAGATAGTATTAAAACCCGGTTTTGGACACTGCATCAGTGATGCCAATACCTTACATATCAGCCAATATGTTTTTTTTTTTTTAAGAAATAATTCAGAAAATGTTCAAAAAATAAAAATTAAAAATTAGCGAGTTTTTTTAATGGCCATTCCCACACTTAGATAAGGACGGTTGCGTCAAGTAGGTCAACACTCGCATAAAAACTTTTATTACAATCCCAACATGAATTATGTGGCTGACCCATAGTTGGCACAATTGAACAAGGCTTTGATGGTGATGATATTCAAAAATATAAAAATTGTGAAAATTAGTTTTTTTTATTTTTATTGGAATGACTAAATAAAATAACAAAATAATATGCATGTGGTGAGAATAGTGATTCAATACAATTTTTTATGGGGACTCAAATCCATAAAAAATCTGTATAGCCATGGGTGAGAGGCTTTACTTATCAGATGAGATGTCTCAGTTCAGCCCAGTTTTAGAACCATGGTGGGCTATATTCATTGTGAGGTCAACGTTATGAATTTCCCTGGTCTCCTACGCGTGTTGCTTAAATGCTCAGAATTTCCTTAAACAGTCGTTCACAAACATTCCCTTATCCCCATAACTCAAATATATCATGCATTTGTTGATCCGTTTAATTATTTTATGGAATAACAGGTATTTCAGAGTGCGGCACTTTTTGATTCATTGACAGTTCGTGAAAATGTTGGTTTTCATTTGTAAGAGATCTAAATTCCCACTGAGCAAGTTTGATAATCCTTTTTAATTGTTGGCTTCATCGTTTCATTATAAATAAATGAAAGAAAAAAAGGAAAGAAAAACCTGCTTCAGACTGACTGGCATGACTCTTTAATATTCCTAACAGTATGGTCCTTTCTTCTTCCGCCAGATATGAAAATTCCAGTATGTCAGACGATCAAATAGCAGAACTTGTTTCAAATATTTTGGCGGCTGTTGGCTTGAAGGTACTTTTTTGAACTGATATTCATGTTAATGACGCTTTTGAGACTGTAAGGTTTTTCAGTTAGATGGCTAAACCCATTTTTCTTGCCTTTTTTGCTCAAACAATGTTTTATCCACAACTTTCAGAACTTTATTGCAAAGCCAGTTCAACCAAATGTCTACTTTTCCTCCTCCACCATTAAGTGTATCCAAAATTAGACCCTCTTTCTCCCATTTCTCTTGTATGCACTACACACACAAACAAACAGGGATCATGCCATTCACTTCCTGAACAGACTTTTATTGTATTTTGTGATCTTAAGGGCATTGTATTATTAGCATAGATGTTCCTGCAAACAGTTATTTATGCTGTGCTTACTCCATATAAATGCTTTTATGTTCCACTTATTGGATATTTAAAGTTGCATTTAAATGTTAAATATAGTGCCATTGAACCTTGAAATGTATTTATTGTTATATTGGACAACGGATACCATCAGCTGCTTGAATAAGGCATACTTATTTCTTCACATTGCTTCTTTGTGAAACTTCATTAATAAAAAAAGAGATGTCAAAATGACACCAGCAATTATAAGAAGGATTGTGAACTAAAGAAAACATCAGGTTGTATTAGAGATCCACAAGTTTCTCTGTTGGAAACCCATCTAGAGAAGATGGGGGCTCATCGGAAGCCCCATCTAGAGATTGATTTGTAGGTCTTGGAGCCCTTCTTCTCGGTTGGAAGACCATCTAAACCGAGACCATCTAGAGAAGATGAAGGGCTTCCCCAATTCTCTGTCCTGCGTTTTCAGACAAATTTTCTGTTCTGCAAAAAGTTCATCAATAATTTGTCTTCTGACATTTCGAGCAATGGTAAGACCGACCTTCCATTACGGGAGTTGGGGTTGCGGGTTTGAACTCGTGCAAGTTCTGCTTGTACTCCTTATAGGGAGTCCCCATTTATCTCAAGACAGCCATAAAAAAAAAGAAAAATAATAATAAAAAAAAGAATAGTAAACATCGTGTGGCTAAGTCCTGTTTTGTTTCTTTTCATTGCTTAATAAAATTTTATCGTTATAAAAAAAAATATTACTTCTAAATAATTTAGAGGAACACTTATGGCCTGGATGTATCATTCCATACAAATGGCCATGATCTGGCCATTGATTTATTGATGTGGATCACAATTGGTAGATGTTTGCTTGCAAGGGAAGGGAAACGTTAAATTTCTCAACTTTGCTAGGCAATATAAGTTGGGAAAAAGGAACCAATTCCCTGAGAAATAGGACCCAAACCTGTAAATTCAGCTGAAATTTAGGAGCGACTAAGATTATGTTTTTGGGCAGAATTCATTTTTCTCAAAAGGAAAAAAAAAGTTAGCTCATTTATCCAGCCACACAGATTCATTTTTTCAATCTAAATTGAAGGATCAAATCCAAAATGGCTTCAGCTTAATCAGAACTCTGAGATTTCTTCTTCTTCTAGCAAACAGCCTGTCTTAACTCTTAACCTTGTACTTCCTCGCAAAATTAATTTAAGATACTTTAATCCTCTGGATTTTATTTTTTTCATCAGGTTAACTATCTGGTCCCTATTTGTGCAATAAATGCACCTAGAAACTCTACATGTCTTCTGCACCAGGATCGCGCAGAAGAACTCATTCAGAAAATATGCCCTCCTTTTCTGAACGTAAATTCACTGAAAAATGCAACCTTGTGGTTGTGGTTGCAACTCTGAGCACTTACGAGTGTGCCACTGACTCTTGCAAACCTATGGATGGACTGTTGTGTCTTCCATTTGCAGGGTACAAAATAGTAACTTAACATAAGACTGATGCATCAGGTATACAAATAAATTATCAAGTACTTAATGGATAATGAGGATAACTTGACCATATGCAGGGTGCTGAGGATCGATTGCCTTCTCAGTTGTCTGGTGGAATGAAAAAACGAGTAGCATTGGCTCGGTCCATAATCTTTGATCCCGCAGCAGACACAATAGAACCAGAGGTATGTTCAAGGCAGATTACTAACACGTGGAAGTTTTTACTGTTGCCTCGAGCTATCCAATAAGTGATCAACTTTTTTAAAGCCGGCCTGGGAAAAGATTCGATTTTCATGCAAAAAGCAAAAGTAAAAAATGAAAAAAAAAATCGATTTTCATATTTAAAAAAAAAAGCGACACAAAAATAAGAAAAAATGCATTTTTTTCAACAAATAATGGATGGAGAAAACATCTTCGAGCAAAACATAGATCCTTACATCTTTCCTAAACCATCTATGCATATAGATACAAGAAATCATACCTCAAAATACACAAATGAGAAGGCCCTCTTTTATGTGAATAGTAGAATCCAACTTTGGTGAGCTAGATCTCACAAAATAGATGGATTTGAGGATCAATCGTGCAAGAAATGTGTTTTGGAGGCTCAAATACACCATCTCTCAGCTGCTGCAACAAGAAAAATGGGAAAAAAATGGGCCCTCGTCACTTTTATAGTCGGCCAAGTCCGTTACTATGCGGACTCGGCCGACTCAAGCGAGTCCTCTGTGACTCGGCCGAGTCCTTTAAAAATGATACCGGGTCATGTCGACCCGACTCGGTAAGGACCGAGTCCGAGTCAACTCGGCCGATTTTTTAAACCATGCTATGGAGGATAGGAGTGTAAGAATGTAAAGAGCAAAATGAGAGAGAGAAGATTGGAGGAAAAGTTGATACCTCAAAGGAGGATCGACCAACCATTTATAAACAATTTACTCTAATCACATGCTAGTAATCAGTAGAATTACAATCTAATTACAATCAAGAATTAAGGAATAAAGAATATCTAAAGAATATCCTATCTCTATACATAGAAGAAAATCAATGTAACAGCCTGTATAAGGCTTATCCTAGACCCACACGTGGGATATTTTACATGGGTTAAAACCTGATTGGGCTGGGCCTAGGGCCTGTTAGCATAAGTCCATTATCTTCTACACTCCCCCTCAAATTGATGTGGTAAGGCAGAAAACATCAATTTGTTAGTGAGATCATGATGACGCGTTTTGGGGAGGGCTTTTGTGAAGATATCCGCCAACTGGTTAAGAGTAGAGACATGAGGCAAAGTGATCTTCTCCGTAACAACATGCTGACGGATGAAGTGGCAATCAATCTCAATGTGCTTCGTTCTTTCATGAAAGACCGGATTGTTTGCAATTCTCGTAGCACTGGTGTTGTCCCCATGAAGAGGTGTAGATCTACCAATGATGACACCGAATTCACAGAGAAGACGGCGTAGCCAGATGATTTCAGCACTCGCAGATGACATGGCCCGATATTCAGCCTCAGCAGAAGATTTAGAGACGGTGGTTTGCTTCTTACATTTCCACGAAATCAAGGAGTCCCCAAGAAACATACACCAGCCAGTGGTAGAGCGCCGAGAATCTGGGCAACCAGCCCAGTCAGCATCCGAATAAGTTGATAAGTGCAGAGAAGCGCCCGAAGAGTAGAAGAGACCATGGTTAAGGGTGCCTTTGACATAGCGGAGTATGCGCAAGGCAGCAGCAAGGTGAGGTTTGTGAGGATTGCTCACAAACTGGCTAACCGTATGAACGGCATGAGAAATATCTGGTCGGGTCATAGTTAAGTAGAGCAAACTACCTACTATTCGCCGAAAAAACAGAAGGATCATCTAGGGGCTGGCCATCATCCCTACGGATCTTGCTGTTCAATTCCATAGGAGTATCAAAAGTGTGAGCATCATCAAGTTGTGCCGAAGTTATTAAATCTTTAGCATATTTCCGCTGATGAATCCGAATGCCAGATTTGCTACGCATGAACTCCAGCCCTAGAAAGTAGGTGAGAGGACCAAGATCCTTCATTCTGAAGTGGCGAGTGAGATGACGTTTGAGATCTGTAATACCGGCACTATCATTGCCACTGATAATCATATCATCAACATAGACTAAGAGAAATGTGTAGCCTTTTGATGTCCATCGGAGGAAGAGGGAACTATCAGAGTGACTCTGGCGAAATCCAGCTTGAAGGATAGCTGCCCGAAATTTATCAAACCAAGCCCTGGGAGCCTGCTTAAGTCCATAAAGAGCTTTCCTCAATTTACAAACATGGTTTGGAGGACAAGCATAACCCGGAGGGGGTTTTAAATAAACAGTTTCATTTAAATCGCCATGAAGAAAGGCGTTTTTGACATCCATTTGCCATAGGGGCCAGTTACGTGCTGCAGCTACACGAAGGAGGGTGCGAACAGTGGTCATTTTAGCCACTGGTGCAAATGTCTCTTCATAGTCAATGCCATACTCCTGCTTGTAACCTTGTGCCACCAATCTGACTTTGTAGCGGTCAAGACTCCCATCAGAGTTCACCTTTATAGAGTAGATCCATTTACTGCCAATCACAGAAGTGCGTTCAGGAGTCGGTACCAAGTCCCATGTGTTGTTTGCTTCAAGAGCAAGTAACTCCTGAGTCATAGCATCCTGCCAATATGTAATCTTCGAAGCCTGTGAATAAGAGGTGGGAATAGGAGCACTATCCAAAGAAGTGAAAAGAGCAGGGAAGCCATATCTGTCAGGAGCAACAGAAGGACGACTAGAGCGTCGCAAGGGTATAACACTATCGGTGGAGGAAGTATTAATACCTGAGGGTGTAGGAGGCAGTATTGGGAGATGATCAGGAGAAGGAGACCCCACAGGAGGAACCTTGTTACGCCGGACATAGACTTTGGTAATAGGTGGTGGTGGAGAAGTAGTCGCAGGAAATTGTGGCAGATAAGAGACAGCAACAGGATGTGTATCCAAACGCAAAGAGAAGAAAGGAATGTGTTCTAAGAAGATTACATTACGAGAAATTCGCATGCGTTTCTCAGATTGATCATAGCATAGAAATCCCTTGTGTTCAGTACTGTGACCTAGAAAGAGACATTTGGCAGCTTGAGGTGACAACTTAGTGCGTTCTGTAGGTGGAAGATGGACAAAGCATAAACAACCAAAAACACGCAAGTGAGAATATGAAGGAGTATTACCAAAGAGAGCTTCATATGGAGTAGTCTTTCCTAGAACGGAGCTAGGATGACGATTGAGGAGATATACAGCAGTCTGTGCAGCATCACACCAAAAGGTGGGAGGAACTAAGGATGCAAGGAGGAGAGAACGAACAGTTTCAAGAATATGTCTGTTCTTTCTTTCCGCAACACCATTTTGCTGTGGAGTATGCGGGCAAGATTTTTGGTGAAGAATTCCTTTATCAGAAAGGAAGGTAGAAAAATCATGGGACATGTATTCTCCACCGGAGTCAGACCTAAGAATTTTTATATCCTTTTGAAATTGTGTGTGAACCATATTATAAAACTTTTGGAAAAGATAAAAGACTTCAGATTTGAAGCGCATGAAATAAATCCAAGTGAATCGAGAATGATCATCAATGAAGGTCACATAATACTTAAACCCTGTCCGACTTAATGTGGGTGCAATTCCCCAAACATCAGTGTGAATGATATCAAAAGATGTTAACGCACGAGAACGATGAATGGGAAATGGCAAAATATGACTCTTACTCAAACAACAAGTTGCACATTTTGATTGAAGGAAAGAGGACATCATTTTATTATCAATAGTGGGTTCTAAACAACCAATTTTAAATAAGGAAAGTAAATAAGCATTGTTTACATGACCAAGACGGCTATGCCAGATAGTCCACAATTTATTGAAATTAGGAGAAGAAGAAGAAAATAGGAAATGATGTCCAATGTCCAGCAGAAAAAGTCGACCATGTTTACTCCCCGTCACGATCACTTTCCCAGTTTGCCGCTCCTGTATGACACAACCAGTGGAAGAAAAGTTAATATGGTATCCATCATCAATAAGTTGTCCGACTGAAAGTAAATTGGCTGATAATTTTGGAACAAAATAGACATTGGATAGATGGAGGGACTGGCCAGAGACACTAGATAAAGTAATGGTACCAATTCCAGAAATGAGTAATTGGTCTCCATTAGCAGTAGTTATTTTATCTTTGCCAAGGTAAGGTTGAGAGGCTGTAAAGCTATGTTCCACAGAAGTCATGTGGTTTGATGCTCCTGAATCTAGAAACCAGGTAGATGGGGTAATGGAGGAAGACCTAGAGATTGAAGAATGAAAAGCAGGAAATGCTAGAGGAGATTGAGTTTGATACCGACCACCATTAAAACCCATGGATGCATATGCAGAAGTCACCGTGCTCTGAATCAGTTCTTGAATCTGGGCTGGAGTCATGGATACCGCCCCGGAAGAAACGCTTCCTGTGTCAGGCAGAGATGCTTGAACTTGGAATGCAGCTGGTCGTGACCTGGTGGAAGGATTTTGCTTCTGCTGGGGTCCATTCTTTCGCTGTAAGCTGCGACAATCATCAATAAGATGACCAGAGCGTTTGCAATATCTGCACACCAATTTCTTTCGACAATTCTTGGCCAAATGACCGAAGCCTTTACACTCATAGCATTGTATAGGCTTCTGATTGGGGGTTGCCAGAAGGGCAGACTCAGTCTGAAGAGAAGCTAGGGATGCCTGTGGTTCTTCAAGAATTGTACGCTGAGAGTTTAGGCGAAGTTCTTCGCGAAGAACTTCTTGGAAGCATGTGTCCAGGTTTGCTGTTACTTCTCGATTCATGAGAGCCAACCGAACAGATTCGAATTCAGGTCTGAGATTCATAAGGAACTGACTAATGTGGGTTTCTTCTTGTAATTTAAGAGCCTTAGACAGAAACCCAGCAGAAACAGTTTGAACAATCATAGCATCCCTCTCAGTCCATAATGTGAGAAATCCATTGAAGTATGCTTGCACAGATTTATCACCTTGACTAAATTTTGCAATTTCATTATCTAGTTGAAATTTGCGAGCTTTATTTGTTTGATGATAAATATTCTTAAGATGACTCCGCATATCAGATGCGGCAGTATATGCTTGAAGAGCAATTGCAAGAGAAGGGTCAATGGAGTTAAGAATCCATGTGATGACCTTAGCATTTTCTTTGGACCAGGTGGGTAATGCTTTTGTGTCAGTAGTGCTGGCAGTAGGTTTAGTTATCGATCCATCGAGATAACCAAACATACCTTGGCCTGCAACAAAATTCTTTAGATGAAAAGACCAGGCCATATAATTATTCCCATTAAATTTAACGGGAATAATATCGTATTTTTCCATTGATAATAGTTCAGCAGGAAGAAGAAGAAGAATCAGCAGAGATGCAAGTAACACAGCACAGAATCAATTATTGCAGACAGAGATGCAAGATCAGGCTTCCAAATAACCCCCAGAGCTCAGATAGCACAGCAATAAGTCAATAATAGTGGATCACTATTTATCATATCATTACAGAAGACTTTCTGTTTCCAATAACCACAGATCACCGATCTGGTTAAAGCCAAGATTACAGATCCTTGATCCGTGAGTCTCTCAAGAGCAGTATAATAAATCAACAGCAGCAGCAGGATGGCAGAGAAGCAGCAGTAGCAAAATCTGATACGAATCAGATGTTCACAGAAACACAAAACAGCCCAGACGACCTATAGTTTTGTGTCTGGATGAACACGTGGGGCCCACAGAGGGATTAAAATGCAGATTAAGTGTAAGATCTGATTGCCAGACTTAATTGTCTTCCTTCAGACCAAATCTGATGAGATTTGGATAAGGATCCACAATTCTGGACGGTGGAGATGAAATTACTTTGAGAAATATCGTCAGTTGAAGAAGAGGTTGAAAGTGCCTTTAAAGGGGATGAAATAAATCCAGAAAAATCACCACAATTCCCAGAAATGCTAGTCGACCAAGTTGGGAATGACTATTAGTGATTTTGTGATCATCATATGTGGATCATAGTGGAACAGAGAACAGCAGCCGCAAACATCGTGAAAAAAATGAAAGTCGACACAGGTCGACAGTGAACCGATCTCCTTGTGAGATCTGGTTAGCTGATTGTGGCCCGATCAGAGGTATGGAGTGGAAAGACAAGTTATTTTCGCAACTCCAGGCCAAAGTTTCACTCAAATCGATCAAAATCCACAAATTTGGACGGTCTTGATGAAATCAGTGGCAAGAAATAAAAGTATCACAAATGTTGCTGGAACACTCACCTCTGATGGGAGAAAAATTCCAGAAAAATGTCCATAAATACCAGTAATGCTGGTCGACCAAGATGGAGGTGATCGAGAGATATGTTGAAGACGATCTGAAGTGGGCCACGTCTTGATCAGGGACGATCAGACACTATCAGACACTATCAGGGATGATCAGACACTCCAGGAAGAAGATCCAAGTCAGGGAGAATGACTGAATCAGTAGCTCTGATACCATGTAAGAATGTAAAGAGCAAAATGAGAGAGAGAAGATTGGAGGAAAAGTTGATACCTCAAAGGAGGATCGACCAACCATTTATAAACAATTTACTCTAATCACATGCTAGTAATCAGTAGAATTACAATCTAATTACAATCAAGAATTAAGGAATAAAGAATATCTAAAGAATATCCTATCTCTATACATAGAAGAAAATCAATGTAACAGCCTGTATAAGGCTTATCCTAGACCCACACGTGGGATATTTTACATGGGTTAAAACCTAATTGGGCTGGGCCTAGGGCCTGTTAGCATAAGTCCATTATCTTCTACAAGGAGATGAAACTAAGGGGCTATGGAAGGAGGTCATTTCCTCTAAATATGACATCTCTAGGAAAGGAATGGTTGGTTCGTTCGAGATCCTTCTGTAGAAGATAACAGGGCCTGTTAATATACAGCCCTGTAGAAGATAACAGGCAAGGCTGTATGTTAACAGGCCCTATTATCTTCTACACCTTCTCCCCGTTCTTCTAGCTTCTGGAAAGGCATTCTTGCAGCAAAGGATGTTTTTATGAAGCAGGTAAGGTTATGAGCGGGCAGGGGTGACAAAATTTATTTTTGGACTGATCTATGGGTTGGGGAGAACGCACTGGCCTATACCTTTCCAAAGTTGTTCAGCTTTGCTACTAACTAGAAAGCTAAAGTTATCGAATACATGGAGAGAAGAGGTGATCAAATCAGCTGGGGGCCTACGTTCAGAATAAATTTAAAAGAGGTGGAGGAGTGCTAATTCTATGCTGGCAGTCCTTGGGAGTGTCTTCATCCCTAACGAGAGCAAAGATAGAAGAATCTGTATGGCTTCCTCTGATGGCCTTTTTTCGGTGTCTTCCTTCTCTTCGATGTCTGAAGTGGTGGCAGAGAACCATTCTTTCTGGGGCAGCTTGTGGAGCATGAAAGCACTGCCTGGAGTAATAGCATTTGGATGGACTGCATTGCTTGGTGGGATACTAACAATGGAAAACTTATGTTGATGTAAAGTGATTGTAGTTAATGCATGTCTGACATGCCTCGCTAGTGAGGAATCTATAGACCATTTGCTTCTTAATTATGTCCTTGCCCAGTGCATTCGGAGATCGATTTTGCCTTGGTTCCATTTTTGTGGCCCTCTTCCAAATTCTATCCCTTCTTTGTTTGACTTTTGGAGATTAGGGGTAGACTCTAAAAGAGGAAGGGTGATGTGGAAGCTTTCATTCTTAGCAGCAATTTGGTCTTTATGGAAAGAAAGAAATTTGAGGTGCTTTGAAGGAAAATCTTCAGATGCTACCAAGATAGTGGATAATGTCAAGCATCCGGTGGCTCTTTGGGTCTCCCCTCTACCTTTATTTAAAGGAATATCGATAAGCTCCATTATTCACAATTGGGATGAAGTGGCCAGATCCCGCCCTATTGTTGGGCGCATCTTCCCCAGATGGCACCTACCTCCACATGGAGCTTTGAAGCTAAATTTTGATGGAAGCGCTAGTGGTAATCCGAGTATGGCAGGTGTTGGTGATGTTGTCCGCAACGAAGATGGGATAATTATTATGTCTCACTCCAGCCCAACAGGTGTTTGTTTAATCAACAAAGAGGAACTACTTGCCTTGAACATTGGTCTTCGAGAAGCTTCCCGCTTACAACCTCAACAACTCCTTGTAGAAGGAGACTCTTTTTGTGTTATACAGTGGACGACTCGGTCTTCTTCACCTCCGTGGTATCTGGCAGACATTGTAGAAGTGGTGCTTCAATTGTCAAGTGATTTGAACGTTCCATTCAATCACATTATGAGATCAGCAAATGCAGAGGCGGATAAACTTGCCAAAAAGGGAGTTCTGAAACCTTCTTTGCTCATTTTTTACCGTACTTAATTTCTTTTTTGTTTTTTGTTGGTGCCCGTTGTTTTGGGTCTCGAATCTTTTTGTCCAGCTCTTCCTCTTTTTTTCGTAGGGCCTTTTTTGGTCGGTATAGCCCTCATATACTGTACAGTCTTTGAGCAATGAAAAGTCAACATTTTTAGAAGGAAAAAAAAATAAGTTTGGACCATTTTATAAGAATAGTCTTTTTCTTTCTTTTTTCTTTTTGTCAAGGACTTGTGATGTGCTGAAAATAATTTAATTAGAAATTGCAGAATTATGAAGTACTGAAAATAGTTTCATTAGGTAGATTTTGCTAAAACTAATAAAATCCAGGTCAGCTCTTGTTCGTGGTGTTTTAGAAGTGATTGATTTGAAATTGTGGAAAGATGTGCAACATACCCTCACAACCAAGATACTCACATACTCTTATACACATATGCATGCTACCCCCCTGATTATTCTCAATGTCATAGCCAATTTGAGCAAGAGGACTTGATGGGTCAACTCAAGACTCAACTAGTTCGTGAAATAATAATGTAGTTCCTTAAATAAAAAAATGAATGTTGCTCAACTTAAAAAGGGTGAGTTGACATGAGCTGCAACAGTATGAGTTGACACACAAGTTCAGAGTGAGGCCTCATACCACATGATGCATTGCTTAAACGTTACTTAACTGTACAGGAGATTAGCTTCACTATTTTTTTTAGCTCTTAGCATTATTTGCATTGTTTAAGATATCACTTGGGAAATCAAAATCCATGTGGATATCAAATTCCACGTCGTAGGTTTTGGAAAGCTCATTACCCATGCATCACATTTCAGTGTCTTGGCATAATAGCTGAGGTGTGCCTTGACAATTGACAACAAGGACTCAATGTCAACTCAGCTGGAAATTCAATTAATATAACAATCCACGAGCAACAATATAGATCTGTAGAATTTGTCTTTTTACTTTTCTTGAATGAATTCTCTTTCTGGGCAGGTCATCTTGTATGATGAACCCACGGCCGGGCTTGACCCGATTGCATCAACTGTAGTTGAAGATCTCATTCGTTCTATCCATTCCAAAGGTGAACGCAAACTTGGGAAAATAGCTTCATATGTGGTTGTCACTCACCAACATAGTACTATAAGAAGAGCTGTTGACAGGTAATTCATTCCCAAACTCATAACTACTTGATGAAGTATTCATGTTTCCACTAGACAGCCAATCAAAGGGTCTTTATCAACAGGTTGTTGTTTCTCTATGACGGGAGAATTTTATGGCAAGGCCTGACTGATGAATTCTTCACAACAACAGATCCCATTGTTAGACAGGTAACATTCTTCCCATGTTGATCACCCCATTACAAGGGCAGTAAGACTTATCCATGCAAAGTGGAAACTTATGATCTTTAATTCAAGGATTTCCACAATATCCGTGGGCCTTGAGCTTGTACACGTGGGACCCATTTTCTGACTATCCAAGCTGTTGGCTAGAACATGAGTAGAATAGAACCAGAACTGTCCCTGATGGAGCCACACTGACTCCACTAACCCGCATTGAACTGCGAAAAACCAAGTTTTGTATCGATAGTGTCATCCTATCCAGCTTATATCAGAGGCATGGTTATCTCTAGTTTGCCCATCAAAATAAAGTTTTGGATGACTGAATTGTGGGTCGCACAACTACAACCAGAAGTTGCCAGACTAAGAAGCAAAGGAAGAAAACAACATGAGAAATTGGTGAGGGAAACATCTTATTTTGCAACATTTTTCTGTAGAAACACGAATTGTATGTGAGAAAGGGCAAGCATGAAAGATGGTTATTTTCAAGGGAAAATCAGCATGGCTTTAAAAACAAGGTTGTTATGTAATGGTTCTGTGGTTAACCATACCAGTTTTAGGTGGCAATGGTCTGAAATCCTAGATTCTTTCAAAATTCTATTACATCCACAATTATAAGGATTTATCTACCAAACACCCCAGAAGCCCATTAAGATTGGCCATGTCTGTTTATTTTGGAGAGGTCAATATGGTTTTGGCCTTGGACATTATGGGGTCCGAAGCAATGTCTAAAACCATGTAAATGAGTTTCTCACCAACAATAATTAATGGCCATATTATGTGTATCCTTCATTAATCGCTGTCTTACTTATCTTCAATTGTTTTTATTTCTTATTCTTGTGTAAATATCAAATCTGGAGTTTCCAAAAGTATAAGCTAAAGGTGCTTCCTGTTTCAAATTACAGTTTGCAAGTGGAAGCGTGGATGGGCCAATTAGATATTAAAAGTTATACTGCCATTGTCATCAAAGCCCTATCCCATTAAAATGGAGGCATTGTAGTCATAGACAGTTAGGAGAAAGGGAGTGAGATTGGCTGCTGTTATTGGGCTGTTTATGTGCTGAAACTCAACCTGATTGGCAGCTGCAGGTTGGACAGATCTTTTTTTCCCTTTTTAGGGACATTTAGGACTGATTCTTTTTTATGGTATATTGTTCAATCTCATGCACGTGAAGTTGCAATGTCTTGCAAGCTGCTGCTGTTATGTAAGTGTACGCTGTGAACTCATTGGTTCGAACCCAAAACCCAATTCATAAACCCAACTCATTTATTAATCAGGTTGGAAATCTTTCCTTCCATACCCTTAATTCATTTTCCATTGAAGGGGAGAATATTCAATCGCCGTTTATAGGTATTCACATTTATTTCCTCGATCGAGCCCCTTTGAAAACTACATTGTGTATAATTCGTATGTATCCAGTTCCATGCAAACAGGTTGAGGGGTGATGGTGAAATGAGCAAGGGTTGGTTTAGTTTGGTTGGGATGGTTAGCATTGATTGACCCAACACAAAACCAACGAGTCAGGTTGGTTAGCATTGATTGACCCAACCTGAAACCAATGAGACAGACCCTTACAAGCGACTTGGAGAAATCCAAATTAAAGGAGTGGATGAAATCCACAGTGGAGCCTATCTATTGAAAATCTGAGTCTCTCGATATAAATGAATCGTGTATCCCCATATATTACCCTATTAAGAGTTTGTCCAACTATAAGATTGATGGCTCGCTAAAAAAATAATTAATAAATATACATAAATTGTATTAATCATGTTTTTAATTAAACAATCAATGTACGTTGGATCAACTCCTATGGGTGTGAAATTTGGGGATATCTCATTCATTGAAAGGGCATTTATTTTGAACGGCTCGAATTCCATATAGGCCTAACTATAGAGTTTCACTTCTTTTTAACTCAAGATTTTTTGAGGTGGTTGTTTGCCTTTTACACGTGATGGGAAAATGGGTTTACACACTAAATATCACATATGCAAATGTCACACATGTGAACACACATTACCGTGTTGGTCAAAATCACCATTTTCAAAGTTACATGAGTATATCATTTCGATGTATTTGGATTTTTTTTATTTTGTTCAGAAATTTATCAAGATTTATGAAAAGTTAAGATATGAAAATAAGAAGCATTTGGTAACTCTAAAAGTAAGCTCTTATTTTGTTATGTAAAGGTTATTTACATATGTTTTGTAAGTTTTTTTTATTGTATTTTCTCATTTTAGAGTTTATTTACTATAATTAGTTTTTGCCGCACGAGTGTGCGCGCGCTCTTTTATGACTAAAGTAGATGGGGGTGAAAATACAAAATTTATGTGTTTTGGGTTAAAAATAACCTCATAAAATTCTTAGAATGATATAAATAGCAAGTTCTATATTATAATTTTTAAAGAGAAATTTACGGTGTAAAGCCCTGAAGTACCCTATATCACTTCAAAGGTGTCATATTCACCGTGGACACAGATAAGGCTCCCCAAGTACGTTTTATTCTTCTTCTTCTTCTTCTTTTTTTTTTTTTTGTCGTTTAGCGAATGGTCGATTTCGACCATTTTGCAGAAACCCAAATAGAAATTGGGTCTTTCAGGAGGGAGAAAAAGGGAGGAGGCCAGGAACAGAGGAGAATGGTCGATATCAACCATTTTGCGGGAACCTAAATAGAAATTGGGTTTTTCAGGAAGGAGAAGATGGGAGGGCAGGATGAGGGAGAAGAGGGGAGGGGTGGTGTTGGGCATTTGGAAGAAGGCAGTGTTAAAATGAGTTTCCATCCTGTATTACCTTGAGCATAGGATGTGATTTTTGGGTCGAATTTTGACTTGGTAACAAAATGTTATGATACTAACTTCCATACATGTGATAGTTGACAGAATAATTTTAGATCATTTGAACCTACGGATAATAGAATTGTTTGGTTTTCTTCGGCATGATCTTAGAGATTAGGTAGTCAGTCTACTAGATAAATTTCTTACTACTCTTGCAGTGTGCATATTCCAACTTCAAGTTTTGATAGGGGGTTTTGAGGCCAAATAATAAGAGCTACCTTAGTGAAATCATTTTACAGCAGGTTGTGTGGGCTGTCCAAAGTATTTGATGTTTTCCCTGTAGCATATTTGAGCACCTCCTAAAGAGCTTGCGTCGTGTTGGACTGCTGCTGCTTTAGACAAAATTCAGCTATAAATAATCTTCGTCAGAGAACACAAATCAGTGTCTATGTGTGTCTTTTATGCCCCAGGGATGCTGAGATTATAAATCATCCATTGATTCATTGCCCTTGTTGTTTCAGCTCATCATTATCTTCTTGCATCAGTTTGCCCCTATCCCCTCCCCTCTTCTCCCTCCTCCTCCCCTCCCATCTTCTCCCTCCTCAAAAATTCAATTTCTATTTAGATTCCCACATAATGGTCGATATCGACCATTCCCCTCCCCTCCCCTCTTCTTCATCCTGAAAAATCCAATTTCTATTTGGGTTCCCGCAGAATGATCGATATCGACCATTCGCTTAAAAAAAAAAATAACGAAAACGTACTTGGGGAGCCTTATCCGTGTCCATGGTAAATATGGCACATCCGAAGTGGTATAGCTCTACACCGTAAATTTCTCATTTTTAAAAGATAGCTCTAATTACCATAATTTGTAAAGGTAGGCGCCATATCCTCATGGAATAAGAACTTTTTTTTATACTTTTTGTCCAACACACAAATAATAAATTATAACTTAAAAATTAAAGTTTTATTTTAGACCTTAATCTAATTAGCCCTTATTAATTGGATTCGAGTTTTTTTCCAAATGACCCCAAATGCCCTATTATTTACCATTAATACAAGATTATTGCTTGATTTGGATAATGAATTAGGGGCCCACAAAAGTGTGGGAATTAGATTTATAGGTTGAAGATTTAAAAATAAATTACTCAAATCCATAAATATTTAATATATCGAACTTCAAGATAATTGTGTCTATTAGTCCAACAAACAAATTAAATTAAATAATTTAGATTACAAATACGTGCCCCATAAAAATGAGAAAAATAAAAGTGCCCGATGAGTCCCCACAAGAATGCAATCATAGTCAAACAGACTAAACTAGCTCTTATTTTAAGGTGGGTAAAAGTGATTCTCACCTCTATTCAGGTGAAAGTTTTGGTATGGGTTGGACCTGATTATGCACTATTTTCATGCACCTCACGAGACCACCTTGAGAGAGGGGTTTGCGTTGGGTCTTTCTTGATCGATGCATGGTATGGGTAGCTGTGGTGTGGATATCCGAGCCATCCTTGGGAGTGTTAGTGATGATGAGATGGGAATGACAAGGAAGTAAGAGACTGGTCTTTATAGGGGGATGGGAGGGGAATTCCAATTGGAATCGAGTCCAATGGCAGGGAACAACTTCAGTGCCGTTGTTCCCATCACATCTTCAAACTCCCGCAATAAATGCAGATGCAGAGCCTCCGAAACGTCCCATCATCTGTTTCTTTAACCACTAACCCCCCACTCTTTCTCTTGTCTTTGTTTTTGTCATTTTGTCTTTGTTTTGTACTGATCTATGGCATCCCTCTCAAGTCTCAAGACCTCAAGCGGACCTCGTTGTGTGAATTCCAACCGTTTCCTATGGCTGTCCTCCCCTGCTGCAGCCCCTTTCCTCTTTTATCCGTCCAACAGTTTTACTTGTTGAGAAATAGTGGTTCTTCACTTGGTTGGCTGGTTGGAATCTGAGTTTAAATCTGGATTTGGATTCTACACATGACCATGGTGAGTATGAATCTGGATTTTGGGGTTCGACACAGATCCAATGCGTTGTATCTAAAATACTAGATCCAACTTCAGCTTAAATTAAAAAAAAACAAAAATGAAGCAAGATGATGATGATGCCACTGTCAAATTGACCCTTTTTGCATGTGCTCTATTTCAGGATTTCACATTGAAATTAAAACAAAAAAACTGGAAAATCTGTCATTACTCACAATAAATCAGAAAGAAAAATGCACAAAACAGTAATTTCATCATATTCACAAGTCAGTCACAGCAGAGACCCAAACCTGATCTCCGTTTGAAGCTTCTCAAAACTCTCATCAGGGCTCTATTTTCGACGGCCCCAGAATGTAATTCTTGGCCGGGGCCGTACAAAACAGAACCACCACCGAAACATAGAAACTCACCAACCCACTCGCCAAAAAAGCCCACTCCGACACAAACCCACCCTCCTCCTCCCCGTCCTCACCCCCAAACCCCGCCGGCGACACCCCCGCCCTCTCACACCCCTCCACACACAGCCCCGGATTCCCCGCAAACGCCCCCGGAAACCTCCACAACCCCTTCTTCCCCGGCACCGATCCCGACAAGCAATTATAAGAAAGATTCAAAAACTCCAGCTCCCTCAGCCCTGAAATACTCGCCGGAATCTCTCCCGACAGCGAATTATGAGACAAATCCAAGCTCCTCAAACTCCCCATCTTCTCAAAACTCCCCGGAATCTCCCCCGCCAGAAAATTATACGACAGATTCAGATATTCCAACCCTTTCAATCCAAACAACCCTTCAGGAATCTCCCCCCGAAGCGAATTCCTCGACAGATCGATCCCAACCGTTGATTGCAGATCATAGTCGAAACCCAATTCCCTATTCGGACCAAGTTCCACAAAAACTCTAGTTTCAGTTTCGTTGAATGTGTACCTGAAACCATCTTCATCTCTGCTGTTGAAGCTCGAGCTGACGTTGAAATTCCCATCTGGAATGAATCCGGAGAAATTGTTTCCAGAGATGTCGAGGAATTGAATTGACTCGAAAGAGAAAATCCAATCAGGAAGAGATCCTTGTAGATTGTTGCCTGCGAGCGAGAGGAATCTCAATCTCGACCATTTCAGGATGGAATCATTCAGCTCGCCATCGAGATCGTTGCCGCTGAGATCGACGAATTCGAGCGATTTGCAGCCGGCGAGCGGCAGCGGGATCTCGCCGGAGAGATGGTTGCTGCTCAGATCGAGGATTTTTAAGCTGTCAAGCGCGTCGAGCTCCGCCCGGAGCGTGCCGGAGAGATTGTTGTTGTTGAGCTTCAGTTCCAGTAGCTGAAAGCATCCGACGAGGCTGAGAGGGATCGATCCGGAGAGGGAATTGAAGGAGAGATCGATCGCTTCGAGGTAGGTCAGATTTCCGATCGTCGTCGGAATCTCGCCGGAGAGATGATTGTGGGAAAGGAAAAGCGCTTGTAACGTCTTTATTTCGGTAATTCCGGTTGGGATTCCGCCGGAGAACTGATTGTGAGAGAGATCGAGAAGGAGTAGCCCTGATTTGTCAGATGTCTCTGCGATTCCGGCCGGGAGATTGCCGGAGAGATCGTTCCAGCTCAGATCTAGAACCAGAAGCCAGTCGGAGAAGATGAGCTGCGGAGAGATCTTCAAACTCAGTGAGTTTGACGATAGATTCAGCTCAGATAAAACTCCAAGAGACGAGATGCAGGTAGGAATCCCTCCAATGATGGAATTACAAGCGAGATTGAGAATCGAAAGAGAAGAAGCAGAAGCAGAGAAGCAAGGAAGAGTTCCAGTGAGATTGTTTGATGCCAGATTCAGGAAAACCAGCTCAGATTCCTCAAAATCTCCAAGAATTCCAACCAATCCATTGTTCGATAAATCCAAATACTCCAACGATTTCAGATGCAGCAAGCTCTCCGGAATCTCTCCTTCGAACGAATTCCCTGCAAGATCAAGCTTCCGAAGCTTCGACGAGAAGCTTCCAATCCAGTCCGGAATCCGGCCGCAAAGATCTCCATTTCCAGCAAGAACAATCTCTTCAATGTTCGATAAATTGGTAAATTCCGGCGGAATTTGCCCGTGAAACCGGTTATGGCTGAGATCTAGGGTTCTGAGGGCTTGAAATCGGCCGAAACAGGGCGGAATTGAGCCGGAGAGGTTGTTTTCGGAGAGGATTAGGGTTTCTATCATGGAAAGGTTGCAGAAACCGGGATGAATTGGGCCGGAGAGATTACAGCGGCTGAGTTCGAGACGGATGACTCGGCCGGTCTGGTTGGAGCAGGTGACTCCGGTCCAGTTGGCGCAGTCGGTGACGGAGATGTTCCAGCTGGTGAGGATCTGTTTGGGATCGGCTAACCATGACCGAAGATTGATAAGGGCTTCTCTGTCTTGTGTATTGAAATCTGTTGTGGAAATCATTGTTGTGTAGAAGGCTAGAAGCAGTAGAAATCGAAGGAAGGTGGAAGAGATGATGATTCTGGATTCTTCCATTACATGAGGTGAAGTAAAGTGAGGAGGTAGAGGTGAAGTAAAGTGAGTGAGGAGAAGGAGAAGGAAAAGGGTTTGGGTGCATTAAAGAGGATTTAAAGAGACCGACATTCTCTTTGGGAGGAATGAAAGGGGTTTTTGGTCCGGCGCCATTAAAACGCAGTGGTGGGGGGACAGCTTTTGTTGTTTGCTTGCTTTGTCTACTGAGTATGGAGCAGAGCAGATGAAGGGAAGGCAAATATCAGGTTATACTGATTACTTTTCTTTTCACTTGTTTTACTTTACCTTTATTTTATTAGTTAAGTATTTTGGAATCCTTGATATGCATTGCAGAGTGCGCGCGAATGATTTTATTTTACTATTGAGATTTACTGTTGGGGGACTTTTGGGGAATATATCGTCAGCATTTGGAATTGTGGGGTTGATATAAAGAGAATTTTGAAAAAGTTGCCACTTGCATAAGCGAAAGCCTGATTTTACCGTTGCTGTGTGAAAGTAGGGACTTCACATGCCTGAAAAATAATCTGTTCTTGAAGAAATGGGTGGATTAATTAATTATTTATATAAGATCTTGTTAGTCAAGCAATTTGAAGTAAGACTAGTTAATGAGTGGAGGCAGATATCAAGTTGAGCTGAGCATTTTAAGCATTACAGCTTGTGATTCAAGTCTAGATGTATTTAATAAATTGAACCAATCCGGAATTCATACATATTTAATCCTTTGAGAGAGAGAGGGAGAATCCAATGGAGGCAATTTCAGAAGAAGAGAATGGGTGTGATACTGTGATTCCACTAACTCGAATCCCCAACAATTCCATCTCCATATGCCAACAATCTAAAAGCCAACGCAACCAAGCGACATTCATCTACTTGAGACTTGAGAGGTGCCTCAAACTCAAGAAAGATTCCATGCCTTTGGTCGTTCTTTAACATTTGTTTGTCTCAATGTACTCTTAGGAGTCAATTTCATTTCGTTTTGGTCCAATTGATTAGAATTTTTCATTTCAATCCTTCAATGGAAACGGAATGGGGGTAAAAGAAATTGGATTTGGAGTTTGATCCATTTCGATTTGTAGCATAATTTTTACTAAATTTTTTTTCAATATTCATATAAAATACATGCATAATTTATAGATTTTTTTTATTTTTCTATTTTTTACATATATGTGTATATATTTTTAATTTTTATTTTCTAAAGCTTTGTCAAATGTTCGAAATACTGAAATATTCCATCTTCGAGGTGAGAGCAAAATGACGGCCAAAACGGAATTGACATCTATGCACATGCGTCCTACATGACATGGATACTTAGACAAGATCTCACTTGATGATTGAATGGGCTCATCCTTGTTTTCAGCTGCTCATCATTCTCTCTTCTTTTATAGCCGTGTCTGTTTGGCAAGTCTGATCCATTTGAATTTGAAATGGAGTTGATTCAATTAATCTCTCTTTTGAAATATAGTTGTTTATCGTTAAATTCTATTTTTTTTTTATTTTAAAGATTTTTTTTTAAGTTTTTCCTTTAAGATTTAGTTAAACTCTGTTACAAACTCTTTCGTATGTCTTATTTAATTGAAAAAAAATTGAACTTGTTATACAGTAGTAGAAGTTGTAGGGAGAAAATCATAATAAAGAAATGCCTTCATTACTTTATATATTCAAGTTTATTTGAAAATAATTACCTTTTGGTACTTCCTGTAAAAGAGACAAAAAGGTCTAAGGCCCCTTTCTTTCCTTTGGCATTTCCGAATTTTGTATTTCCTTGCTATAATTCTAAATTTTAACTACATGAAAAATCAATATTATCTTTTAAAGTTTTTAAATTACAATTATGGGTTGTTTGGCAATTTTCTAAGGTAGTAAAAGTAATGTAATGCCTTCATTTTTCACACAAAGGGTTACATCAAAAGTACACATTTTAAAAAAAAAATCAAACAAAACTTAAAAATCAACTTACTTTCTCCACTAAAAGACAAAAAAAAAAACACTGACATTTTACACAAAAAGTCAAAAAGATTCCTTACCAATCCACTAAAGATAAAATATTATTATAACCTATTTATCTTTTATTCTATCTGGATTTGATGCTTTACATTACTTTTACTTTAATAGTAAATTCACGTAAGAACATGTTTCTCTATTGAAGTTCTAAGAATTTCTTTTTAGAAGATTTATAAATTCGCCAAAAGTTATCCCCTATGTGAATTCTTGAATCCTCCTCTTTGGTGGAAAATCTATAAATTACAACAAAAGGCAAAATGATTGAAATTCTAGGAATTTCTAAAGTCATTTTAGACTTCTTAAATGGCTGGAAGTTGGAATCTGAATTTTTTGACACAGAAACATGGCATTTGCAAATTTTAGGGGACAAACAATTACATTAGATCTATGAATTCCTAAGGGCCCGTTTGGATACATGCAGAATAAAATATTTATATATTTAAATAACAGCAGAATAAAATATTAAAGAATCTAATAGTACAATATTATAATATTGCAATATTGTAACTGTTTGGCAATGTTTGAAGAATTCAACATATTCTGAGCTTAGTTGTTTGGCAGTTGCTTGAAGATTATAATATATGCCGGAATTAGGTGTT
Source organism: Litsea cubeba (assembly GCA_012931725.1). Lineage (NCBI taxonomy): Eukaryota > Viridiplantae > Streptophyta > Magnoliopsida > Laurales > Lauraceae > Litsea > Litsea cubeba. The sequence continues at coordinate 15,379,426 of CM022946.1, forward strand.
AGGATATAGACAGCTCTTAAGTCCTCAAACAAATACTCTCGATTGAGTGGATTTCATCATACTCGTTATAGATTTTATTTTATTTATCATTTATTTATTTTTGCACAGACAATTCATTGGAAACCTTTCAAATTCCTTCGTGCTTACAGGCGGCATCCTAAAAATGACTCATTAAAGTGCATTCCCAGACTCCAAAGTTGTGTCTGTAGGCGATAGACCAAACTGTTTCAAAGAGTTCTAATAACCATATTAAATTCTCTAATAACTTGACGATGCCATGAGCATATGGTGGAAGAGCTACATAAATTTTCCTAAAAACTTCCAATTTCGAGGGATTTCCTAGGTACACTCCTTTGTGCTGCTCTGCCCTTTGAGACCCATTTACCATCCAAAGCTTGAAACATGACCAGTATTCAAATTTGATTAGAATTGAGAGATATCCTTGCAAGTAAGGTGTTCATTGAAAGGATGAGATTTTTCAATATAAAGGCCGGCCGAGATTCCTCCACTCTTAGGAATTCTAGAACCATTAAGACGATTGAAGCCACATGAGTTTTTACTTGATTCTTATAAAAGAGAGAGGGAGTTGTTCTTCCTCTTAACATAAACTTATCTTCTCTTCATCTCTGTTTTTCTTGTTCTTGTTTCAATCCATTCCATTCCATGACCAAATCAATCTCTTTTTTTTTTCTTTTACTTTTAACTTGTTACAGTCCTTTGTGGAAGCCATACTAAAAATTAAATTCTAATCCATTCAAGCAAAGAAGCCCTAAAATACAAATAAAACCCTATAATAATAAAGGCATAAAATATAGTTTGTAGTAAGTGATTCCGACGGGAAGATGCTGCCGATGGTGAGATAAAATTGAGTAATTTGTATGTGATGAAAACCAGCAAAAAGCCTATCAATGCTACATGGTGGATATGGGAATTTGGAACTGAAAAGTAAAGAGGGAGAGGATGAGGAAGACGTGGAGATTGAAAATGAGAAGGGTGAAAAAGAAGTGAAGGACAGGGATATAAGGAAAAGGAGAGGAAAAAAAAAAAAGAGAATAGATCTGGGAGGGGTATTAAGGAGAGTAGAAGAGGAAGAGGAAGAGAAGAACAAAGAGGTCTGAAGAGGTATCATAGAGAGAGCAAAAGAGAAGAAGAAGAAGAGAAGTTCCAGTCTTCCAGAGACACCGAGAAAGGAAGAACGGTACTTTTTTTAAAGAAGTGGTATTGTCACGAGTGAAGCCCGATAAATGCAAGAAAATCTTCCTATAGATTTTCTCCTACAGCGTGAGTGTGTAGGAACAAATCTTGAGATATTTTGAAAGAAAAGCAAAGATTATGTTATTTTCATGAGTCACCCAAACTGCTCCAATTTAGAAGTTGAGAAGATTTACTTAAAAATAAAAAAATCTTGCACTTTATTGTGCATCCAAACAGGCCCTAAGATTTCAATTTTTTATCAAAAATTCTAATAAAAAAAAATAGGCTCTTAAGCATTTCAAAATGCTCAAGCCAATAAGAGGATCCGAGAATTCCAAAAAGGGGGCAGCTTTTGGATATCTCTAAACATCAACTATTTATAATAAACAAAGGCCAAAAAAAAAAACTAAGGGGCATCCTATCATTGCCTTGTATCTGATTTGTTCAAGCCGTCTATTGTAAAGTTGGAACCTACAAGATAGTGGTGTCAGAGACTATTACTTAGTTCCAGGTGAAGCATATTGAATATGCTTAGGAACTTTAAAAACATTAATAAAGGTTTGTTTCTTTACTTCAGCATCTACAAATTTCATTAAAAATTTAAGGGGGTGGAATTTCTAAATTCTCAAAAGGTCATTTGGAAACTTTTCGGGTCGTTGGAAATTTGAATTACTTGTGAAAAAATAAGGCATTTGCAAATTCCAAGAGATAAGATGTCCCATCGTAGCCAAAAGACCCCAACATGTAAAATTCTTGTGAGAAGTTTTTGGAAAGAAACAGGCCCTAAAACTAAAAGAAATCACGTTCCTCTTAGATAGGTTTTAATTCCGGTGCATGTTTATCTTGAGAAATTCTAAGAAATGTATTTCTAAAGCAGAGAAACTGGAGAAACAAAGATGAAGATTCTATCTTTTCTATAAAAGTTTTGTTGGGACATTGGGAAGCAATTGTAAGGAGTGATAGTTTGGCAGTGTATTCAATGGCAAGGTCCCTGGAATCCACTGGTCATGAAAAACAGTATCACTTAATCTACATGATCAGGCCTCTTAACCGAACATTAGAGGTTCTATGTTTTCTTGTTACTCATGGTAAAGAAACAGTGTTTAGGTCATTAACTCATTAGTTATTTTAAAGGAACAGTTCTTGCTGGGAGCATCATCCTGATCCAGGCCTTGTTTATAGATCTGGTTCATCGGCTTACATTAATTACCACATGTGGAAACAAAACTACATTTTGCATTTTTTTCTTCTTCTTTACTCATTAGCAGGAATTCATAACAGTGTTTGATTGCTGCTTCTTTGGAGCCAAGGCCCAGCAGAGACACAAACTACGCTAAGAGGCAACCTAGATACAGATACTTCAAAACCCATCAGCTATTGATATGTTGTGTTCTTTTCTCTCTCTCTCTCTTTTCTTATTTTTATTTGTAAAATTGGTGTCTTCGTAGTATAATGTCTTGAAAATGTATCATCTGGGCAGCACCCAGAGAATATCTACTATCTAATGCCACTCAAATTTCTGTTTATATCAGTTGTATCATGACATGTCCGAGCACAAGAAGGCAAAAAAACAGAGCAAGGGATTGGTTGATTTGAATCTGGATCCTGAGGCCTGGGGCCCAACTCTTAGATTCCAAACCACTTGACATATTTTCCGCGTATGTCTTGGTTCCGGGTAGAATTTCACTTCAATCAGAGTTGGGGTACTGCCAGACTGATCAGATGCTAAATATTTGATTGATTTTTCCTATTTAGAAAACAAAACAAGTTGTTAAATCATGGTATTCTATATGTGATCAATCTGATGGCATACACCGAATTGAAAAGAGATACAATGTGTATAGAACAGAAATATTAATGAACGCACAGAGGCGTTTATACTAGCAATTTGAGATAACCAAACCATAAGCCTAATCCTCTCCCAAAAAGAACCATGAGCCTATATGAACAACATATTGTACAAAATATTCTCTTCTCTGATTAGGCATGATGGTACATCCAAGCAATTCATAAGATGAAAATGGAAAATGAAAACAACCAAAACAATCCCTCAATGTTTGTTTGGTGGGCCATTCCAATATATATATATAAACTCTGGATCTGAGGGGAATAGCTATAGGTGGAGTTGTGGAAATGATATTGATTTATAGATGGGTAGTTTTGTAGAAGAGTTGCATCTGAAGGCAATGGGCAAGACATCATTGGTTGATTGTAAATCTAGGAAGGCCTAAGGATTGCATAGGCAGTTTTTAACCATTGCTCTATTTTCAGGCAACATGTGCTGATAACAATAAAGCTGTCTGGTTTGTGGAAAGAGTTGGATATGATTAAAATACGAGGCGAAAAATGGCCCAGTGGAAGCTTAGACTGGTTCTTTGTGCTATTTGTAAAGAACAAATTTTATGAATCTTGTCAAATATATTCAAGATACCCTTTACCCCTCGTTATAACTCTGTAAACAACAACCAAATGAATAAACTACTAAAGAGTACTGCATGGGCAAAGAGATATATCATCACACCAGAAACACAGTCATTAGGCAACTTTTCAATCCAAACTATCCAAACTAGGCCTAGATATAGAAAGAAGAAAACAAAAAAAAAAAAAAGGTCTCAGCCATCAACAAGTAGGATTAATCCAATGCAGTATGACAAATTGTCAAGCATATGTTTTAGCCCTTTAGGGGCTTGAAAAAGATTTCTCCCCAGGAAGAACTTGGTATAGATAGCTACCACAATCTCATCCATTTTTAAGGGATTGTGTGTGGACCTGGCTATTTGTTTCTAACTGCATCTACAATGTGAGATCTTAGAACAGCAATCTCCTACCATATAACTAAATGACAACAATGATCACGTAATGGAAACATGTGGGGCTTACAACTTTGGACTTCGAGAGATTATTAATTTTTTCCGTTCTGCTTCTAATATGCACACAACTCTGTATCATCAACCAAACTGCTCTGCAGTTGAGTTTTCTTTACTCTGATTTCCAATCACTGAGATGAGGTTTTTGCAAAACATCTTACAAATGATTCTAGAGAGCACTATCTCTACTTGGGAAGAAAGCACAGAAAAAATGTTAGTAATTGCTGAGCTGTGAGACTTATCAGATGGAGAAAGCAAAAGTTTATTGCTTGCCTAACACAAGGCAACTAGATCACATAATCTCCTACAAAATGCAGAGACAAGCAACAACTGAAAAGGTGAGTAATCAGATTAGAAAGGGTGGTGTCATCTCCATGGAGTAGGTGGAGACCATCTGTCATGACCCAGTCCTGATATTATAATTAAATCCAAGTTAAACCCCGAGTCGCGACAACACTTACTCCCGAACATTCCAAATTAATAAAAAAATTAAACGAAATCTACAAGGGATATCAAACATTAACATTTATACGGAAATACAAATGATTTATATCATGTACAATTGTACAATATACATTCTCAGTTTCTCGATAAATCATCCACTTGTACATTTAAAATACAATGCAAGGATGATAACATGAAACATTCAAAAACAATTTACTTCCAAAGTTTTTATTTCCAATTCTCTCTCAAATATCGTACTCATATGATATCGCGTCTTTCACATTCAACTATTCCTCCTGAAGGAACCTGAGCAGTCTCCTCCGCTGGCGCTGAGGCCTCAGTAGGACCGGCACGGGCAGCAGGGCCTGTAATGCCATTAATAACACTGTCAATACGACGATCCAGCAATGTATAAACAAATACATAATTACAAATGCTAAATTACACATTTAATCTGCATAAATTGAAACATCAGATAACTGCAGACACAATTCAAAATAAATAAGAGTCATTAACAAATTTGGCAAACTACAATAGCATTTCAAATCATCTTCCTAAAAAGAAAGGAACCACATCTTCCCTGAATGAATGAATCAAATCATCTTCCATAAAGGAAGGAATATCAAATATTGTAGGATTTATCAGTGCCCAGGCCAGAGACTACTGACATCTCATGGAGTCCGGATCACTCCCAAATCATCTGATGCAACAGGAACAGCTCATAAAGAGCAATAATCAAATAGCTATATGGTGCCGGACTCAAAGTAGTACAATTAACACATTTCATTCGTTTCTCATTTAATTCAACAAAACCCATTTAACTAATTAATCCAATCATGATTTAATTCAATATAATCCCATAAGGATTCACAATTCAATACAATACAATCCCTTTAGGATTTCAATTCAATAATGTCATTTATGACTAATCATTCCATTCCAATTCCAATCAACCATTCAGGTGAAATCTTTAGTTATTAAATGTACTTGTTATTCTCGATGGACATCACATTTAGTATTGAATTTATACATTAAAGTCCACTTAATAATTCACACCCATGGAGACCTAAACATTATTCTTAGCCTTGTTTTAATCAATAGGCTCTTTCCTTATTAAAATCAGAATTCAAATACGAAATTCTATCAGTTTTGGGTAACTGTTCGGTTTCAAAACCAGAAACACCAATTGGTCACTCATCTTGATCAAATCAACACATATTCTCATCATGAATTTCAATCCAATTATGACAATTAAGATGTCATAATTATCCTTAACATACCTAAATAAAAGTCTCTAAGGCTCACTAATTCAATAGGCTTATAAATTTAAAATTTAAAATTTTCATCATCAGAAGCTTTGTACATTCGGTTCATTCGTTTGTTCGGCCAGGTGATCCATGGCTTGATCTTTCGCAGAATTGTGACACAGTCACATTCAGCGACCATTCGGCTGGCCGAGCAGTGCCCTCCAGAATTCTGATTTCACCATTCAAACCTGCACAAAAATCATGGAACCTGTTGTTCCCTTCCTCAAACATCATGTACACTTCAATAAAACTTCTATTTCTCCCTTCCAATCCAATCAATTAATTCAAACACCTTTCAATCCATCCAATTCATTCCAATAAACCATATACACTTCCATTCAACAATATAGAGCTGAATTCAAATTCATTAACAAACCAAAAGAAATCAACATTAAGTAGCATATAATCACAAATACTTGTTTATACTTGCCTTTGACTCCAATTTCAAGACAAACACCCCTTTTTTATGAGCTTGGCTTGAGATGAAACTCACCAAATTGAAAACTCTTTTTCTAACCTAACATCATAAGACAAATCAAAAACAAAACTTCTTGAATTGGGTGTGCTAGAAATCATTCACAACACTCAAACCTGAGAAAGAATTCAAATCACTTACTTATAGCTTGAAGAAAGAAATTCTGAGATTTTCCTTACACTTAAAGAACAAGAAAACCAAGCAAAGAGATGAGGAAGATGAAGACAACTAGAAATCTCATTCAAACCACTAACTTAGCCTCACTTTGAGCTATTGAGGAAGAAGAAACGAAGAAAAAAGAAGAATCTAGGTTTTTGCTATCGGAACATTCGTATGAATGTTATTTGGATTCTGTTGAACCTTATAACATGAACATTCTGCATATTAACCCCATACATTACACATATTTCTAGTTGGAGTCAAATTAAGACTTATTTGATCCATTTGAAGTCAAATGAACTCAAGTGTTTTATGAAAGTTAATGCACTCGTCGAAATACATATGACCAAGTTTTACCGTATTCGACGAAATACATGAAAATCCGGATTTACGGAAAAGTCCTTAATTTGACCAATCTGAGTCTAATTCACTCCAATCATCTTAGTCTCTTTTAAAACCATTTCATTTAGTTCAATTCATCTATTTGAGACTAATTAAACTCAGTTCAGTCACTAACCACCATTAGCTTGTTTAACCATGCTTAATGTGCATTAATCTCAATTAACTAAAGTTAATCTTGATTAACTCAGGATGGAATGTCAAATTTCCCTAAATTTTTAGAATCATTCGGTCATCCAAATGAAAAATCAATTATATAAATTACGAAATCAAAATAAAGCACAAAGTTAAGATTTACCTGAACGAATAACTCTGGATATTTTCGAGACATTTGTTCTTCATTTTTCTAAGTAGCCTCAGTGGGTTAATGATGAGCCCAAAGGACTTTGAACCACTTGATAGTTCTCGTGTGAAGAACTTGTTCATTGGTATCAATAATTTCAACTGGCTTCTCAATATATGTGGCGTTCGGTTGGACTCGAATCTCATCATAGTTGATGATATATGTAGGATCTGCCACATACTTTCGAAGCATCGATACATGAAATACATTATGGATACCGGAGAGTTGCAATGGGAGATCCAAACGGTAAGTTACGTCTCCAATCATGTTTTTTATCTTGAAAGGTCCGATATATCTTGGTGAAAGCTTTCCTTTCTGCCCAAACCGGATTGTACTTTTCAATGGAGAAGTTTTCAAAAATACTCAATCATCAATAGCAAATTCGAAGTCATGCCGACGATCATCAGCATAACTCTTATGCCTTGATCGGGCTACCTTTAGCCTATCTTGTATCTTCTGAACTCTTTCAGCTGTTTTTGCAATGATAGTTTGACCATGGAAACTTCTAGTTCCAACTTCTTCCCAGCTTACTGGGGCCCTACATCTTCTGCCATATAATGCTTCAAATTCGCACAACGTGAGATGCTCATCCCAATCACTACCAAAATCCATAACACTGGCATGAAGCAAATCATCTAGAGTCTGAGTTGTTCTCTCCGGCTGCCCATCTGTCTGTGGATGATACGCAGTACTAAACTGAAATCTAGTACCCATTGAGTTCTGAAATGACTGCCAAAATGTGGAAACAAACCGACTATCTCAATCTGAAACAATCGAGACCGGTGCTCCATGCAATCCAGTCACTTCCCTCATAAACAACTTGGACATTTCATTGAATCCTATATCATTCCTAAATGGAAGAAAATGCGTTGACTTTGTAAGATGATCTACAATCACCCAGATGGTGTCATGATGTCTTCTGGTCATTGGCAAACCAGACACAAAGTCCATAGTCAAATGTTCTCATTTCCATCTAGGAATATGTAGAGGATGAAGTAATCCAGGCGGCTTTTTGTGCTCAAACTTCACACGCTGAAAGATCAAGCAAGAAGACACATATCCTGCTATCTCCCACTTCATGTTATTCCACCAAAACCCGTCTTTGAGATTTCTATATATTTTTGTACTTCCTGGATGCATAGAATAACAAGTGTGATGAGTTTCAAACATCACTGTCTGTTTCAAATCCTCTTGTGCTGGTATACACAATCTGTCTCTAAAATAAAGAACTCCTTCAACCAACACAAAATCTGGCCTTGCTGCAATATTGTTATTCCTGATTCTCACTAATTCAAGATCTTTAAATTGTCTTTCCTTGATTTGCTGAATTAAAATCGGTTCAAAGATAGACATTGCTGCAACCATTACTCGATGGTTTACCATCTCAATGAATACATCTAGATCTCTGAATTCTTCAATCAAATAACATCCACCCACCAGTGATGCCAAGTCAGCAGATCTCCGACTCAAAGCATCAGCTACTATATTACATTTTCTAGGTACAAGGTGAACGGAAAATCATAATCTTTGATCAGCTCTAACCAACGGCGTTGCCTCAGATTAATGTCCTTCTGAATAAACAAATATTGAAGGCTTTTGTGATCACAATGGACTTCAAAAGTCTCTCCATACAGATAATGCATTCATTGCTTCAAAGCAAATACAACCGCCGCGAGTTTTAAGTCATGATAGTATAATTCTTTTCATGCTCTTTTAACTGACGTGATCCACAGGCAATCACCCTGTCATTCTGCATCAGTACACATCCCATCCTATACCTGAAGCATCGGAGTAAATCACAAATCCTCCTCTCCCGTCAGGTAATGCCAAGATAAGGAGGCTGAAATCAATCTTTGGTTCAAAATTTGGAAACTCGACTCACATTCATCATTCCATAAAAATGGAGTACTCTTTCGAGTCAGTTTTGTTAATGGAGGTGCAATCTTCAAGAAGTCCTTGACAAATCTTCTGTAATACCCAGCCAAACTCAAGAAGCTTCGAACTTCCGGCACATTCTTTGGACTTTGCCACTTAGTAATAGTTTCAATTTTAGCTGAGTCAACTACCAATCATTCTCTGGTAATTATGTGACCCAAAAATGCCACCTGCTGTAGCAAAAAATCACACTTCTTTAGCTTTGCAAACAATTGATTATCTCTAAATAATTGCAATGTTGTTCTCAGATGGTGTAAATGTTCTTGCTTTGACTTTGAATATACCAGGATGTCATAATAAAAATCACAACAAACTGGTTTAAATAAGTAACAAAAATTATGTTCATCAAAGTCATAAATATTACAGGTGCATTTGTTAAACCAAAAGGCATAACTAGAAATTCATATTGCCCATATCGGGTCCTAAATGCAGTATTCTATACATCATGATCTCTAACTCAAATCTGGTGATATCCAGATCGGATATCAATCTTTGAAAAATATGCTGCACCCTAGAGTTTATCAAACAACTCATCAATCCTAGACAGAGGATATTTATTCTTGATTGTTATCTGATTTATGTGCTTGTAGTCAATACACATGCAAAGGGTTCCATCCTTCTTCTTCACAAACGATATAGGAGCTCCCCATGATGAGACACTAGGTCTGATAAAATCCTTGTCTAACAAATCATGTATATGTTTCCTCAACTCATGCAATTCTGATGGTGCCATTCTATAAGATGCCTTGGAGATGGGTGCTGTACCAGGCACAAGTTCAACAGTGAAGTCTAATTCTCTTGTCGGAGGTAAACATTGCACTTCATTGGGAAACACGTCTAAGAATTCACAGATGACTGGAATATCTATCAATTTCTTTACAGGCTTCTTTTCAGTAATGAATGCGATGTAGCCTTCACAATCACTACGCATCATTCTTTCAGCCTTAAGTGCTTATACAAGCCTCGTATCATATTTCTTTTGGACTCCTTCAAACAAAACACTAGCATTGGCTTCATTCACTTTAAAAGTGATGACTTTGCGAAAACAGTCCAGACAAGCTCTGCACTTCGCAAGCCAATCCATACCAAAAACAACATCAAAATCGTTCATTTCCAACACTACTAAATATGCTGGCATTGACACCTCACCAATTTTCACAAATATACAATTCACATACTACTTTTCTTCCCAATGGAGTAGTTACTGTGAAATCATATGACAATTGTCTAAGTTGTTTTTGCATATCACATATAAATAGAGGTGCAACAAATGAATGCGTAGATCCATGGTTGAATAAAGCAACCGCTGGTTTATTATCAACGAGAATTGTGCCTTCCACAATATTAGCTGTATCTTTAGCTTGCTCTCTATGTACAGCATAGGTCCTTCCTGCAACTTGAGGCCTATTTTATTGTCGCTGCTGTCGTGGCTACTGTTGTCTTCAGCGTTGCTGCCATTGACGATGTTGTTGTTGCTGTTGAGGAGAAGGAACTGTGACTTGTCCCTGAGGAGGTTGTTGATTGGCTCGATTATCTCTTTTAGATTTGGGACATTGAGCCATGTTATGGTCCATAGAACCACAAACTAAGCATGCCTCGGTAGTTCTCCAGCAAGCTTCAATCTTGTGAGCTTTTCCACATGTCTCACAAATTGGTGTATTATCACTTCGAGCAACATTCTTTTGCTTCTTATTTTTGAATTGGCCTCCTTTCTTAAACCACAAACTACTCCTCTTAGCACTATTTACGGCCAACTCCTCTCTATGCACTTCTTCTGCTGTGTAAGCCTTGTCCACTGCATCTGCAAACAGTGTAGGCTGTTGTCCTGCCAATACCATCTTTTTATAAGCTGGGTTCAATCCATTGATGAACCGCTTGACCTTCTTTGCTTCTATATCCACTAAGTCAGTGACATATTTTGACAATTGGAGGAATGTGTGCACATAAACTACGACAGTCATTTGGCCTTGCTTCAAATTCAGAAATTCTGATTCCTTTTTTTTCCTCACTTGTTCAGGAACAAATTTCCTTTCAAGCTGTTCTTTAAAATCTTCCCAGATTGTAGCTGCAAGCTTTACAATAATTCCATCTTTGATGCTTTTCCACCAAACTTGTGTTACTCCCTTCAACATCGAGGAAGTAAGCAACACCCGCTGCTTTTGAGTACATACCATAGTGTTAAACACATCCTCGGTATGCTAGATCCATTCATCTGCTTGTAGTACATCTTCTGTACCGTGGAACTCAGTGGCTCCTCGTTTCCTAAAATGTTCAAAAAGAACGTTAGGATCCTTCTCTTTTGACTGCACTACCACCTGTGTTTTAACATTATGTTGTTGTTGAATTGGTAGTGCTAATGGTACAGTTGGAGCCTGCATCTGTGCTTGCAGCTGACTTTGCACTTGCAACATCGCAGCAATTTGTGCTTACATGTTCATTTGTTGTGCTTGCATATTCAGCTGAGCCTCATGGCTTTTAGCTAACTGCTCTAGAATAGCAGTGAGTTTAGCATCATTATTTGGCGTAGGAGGTGTAGGTGTAGGACCTCGTTCCCACCCACTACATAGTCCGGATTATCATTTTCATTTCCTCCGCTTCCTAAACCGGATGTCATTTTGAAATAACACAGAAAGTTAAGATATATATATATCTTTTTACTTTCCATTCAATTACATCACATATAGTGAAAGTAAATCACATATACAGTGAAAACAAATCACATATAGTGAAAACAGTAAATCACAAATCCTTAGTTGGATTTGTTACGTAATCTTATATTTTCTCACCACGTCCTTACATGTCTAAGGATTTTAACAAAAATTTCCTTTCACTTAGCTCTGATACTATACAATAAGTATGTCACGATCCAGTCCCAAGATTATGATTAAATCCAAGTTAAACCTAAGTCGCGACAACACTTACTCCCGTAGATTCCGAATTAACAAAATAATTAAACGAAATCTACAAGGGATATCAAACATTAACATTTATGCAGAAATACAAATGATTTACATCATGTACAATTGTAGAAATATACATTCTCAGTTTCTCGATAAATCATCCACTCGTGCATTTACAATACAATGCAAGGATGATAACATGAAATGTTCAAAAATAACTTACTTCCAAAGTTTTTTATTTCCAATTCTCTCTCAAATATTGTACTCATACGATATCGCTTCTTTCCCATTCAACTAGTCCTCCTTGAGGAACCTGAGGGGTCTCTCCGCGGCGCTGCGGCCTCGGCAGGATCGGCACGGGCAGTTGGGCCTGTAATGTCATCAATAACACTGTGAATACGACGATCCAGCAATGTATAAATAAATACATGACTACAAATGCTAAATTACACATTTAATCTGCATAAACTGAAACATCAGATAACTGCAGACACAATTCAAAATAAGTAAGAGTCATTTACAAATTTGGCAAACTACAATAGCATTTCAAATCATCTTCCTAAAAAGGAAGGAACCACATCTTTCCTGAAGGAAGGAATCAAATCATCTTCCAAAAAGGAAGGAATATCAAATATTGTGGGATTTATCAGTAATCGGGCCAGAGACTATTAACATCTCATGGAGCTCAAGAACACTCCCAAATCATCTGCTGCAACAGGAACAGCTCATAAAGAGCAATAATCAAATAACTATGTGGTGCCAAACTCAGAGTAGTACAATTAACACATTTAATTCATTTCTCATTTAATTCAACAAAACCCATTTAACTAATTAATCCAATCATGATTTAATTCAATATAATCCCATAAGGATTCACAATACAATCCCTTTAGGATTTCAATTCAATAATGTCATTTATGACTAATCATTCCATTCCAATTCAAGTCAACCATTCAGGTGAAATCTTTAGTTATTAAATGTACTTGTTATTCTCGATGGACATCACATTTAGTATTGAGTTTATACATTAAAGTCCACTTAATAATTCACACCCATGGAGACCTAAACATTATTCTTAGCCTTGTTTAATCAATAGGCTTTTTCCTTATTAAAATCAGAATTCAAATATGAAATTCTATCAAATTTTGGGTAACTGTTCGGTTTCAAAACCAGAAACACCAATTGGTCACTCATCTTGATCAAATCAACACATATTCTCATCATGAATTTCAATCCAATTATGACAATTAAGATGTCATAATTATCCTTAACATACCTAAATAATAGTCTCTAAGACTCACTAATTCAATAGGCTTATAAACTGAAAATTTAAAATTTTCATCATTAAAGGTTTTGTACATTCAGTCAGCTGTTCGGCTGGCCGAACAGGGTTCATTCGGTTGTTCGGCCGTGATCCATGGCTCGAATTTTCGCAGAATTGTGACACAGTCACATTCGGCTGGCTGAACAGTGCCCTCCAGAATTCATTTCAGAGTTTTGATTTTACCATTCAAACATGCACAAAACTCATGGAACCTCTTGTTCCCTTCCTCAAACATCATGTACACTTCAATAACACTTCTATTTCACCCTTCCAATCTAATCAATTAATTCAAATGCCTTCCAATCCATTCCAACAAACCATATACACTTTCATTCAACAACATAGAGCTGAATTCAAATTCATGAAGAAACCAAAAGAAATCAACATTAAGTATCATCTAATCACAAATACTTGTTTATACTTGCCTTTGACTCCAATTTCAAGACAAAAATCCCTTTTTATGAGCTTGGGTTGAAATGAAACTCACCAAATTGAAAACCCTTTTTCTAACCTAACATCATGAGACAAATAAAAAATAAAACTTCTTGAATTGGGTGTGCTAGAAATCATTCATAACACTCAAACTTGAGAAAGAATCCAAATCACTTACTTATAGCTTGAAGAAAGAAATTCTGAGATTTTCCTCACACTTAAACTCCAATAAAACCAAGCAAAGTATGAGGAAGATGAAGACAACTCGAAATCTCATTCAAACCAATAACTTAGCCTCACTTTGAGCTCTTGAGGAAGAAGAATCTAGGTTTCTGCTGCCGAAACATTCGTATGAATGTTATGTGGATTCTGTTGAACCTTATAAGATGAACATTTTGCATATTAACCCCATACATTACACATATTTCTAGTTGGAGTCAAATAAAGACTCATTTGATCCATTTGAAGTCAAATGAACTCAAGTGTTTTATGAAAGTTGATGCACCCGTCGAAATATATATGACTAAGTTTTACCGTATTCGACGAAATACATGAAAATCCGTATTTACGGAAAAAGTCCTGAATTTGACCAATCTGAGTCTAATTCACTCCAATCATCTTAGTCTCTTTTAAAACCATTTCATTAAGTTCAATTCATCTATTTGAGACTAATTAAACTCAGTTCAGTCACTAACCACCATTAGCTTGTTTAACCATGCTTAATGTGCATTAATCTCAATTAACTAGAGTTAATCTTGATTGACTCGGGATATAATGTCACACCATCTTACAACACTGCCAGCCCAAGTCATTGCCCATCTCTGCAAGTACCAGATGGATCAGTGTTTTTTAACAATCCATGGATGCTCTAGAATTTTCTCAAGAGAGGGCCTCTTCACTGAATTCTTCACCAGGAGCTGCAGATTTTCATTTTAACTGTCATTCTATATTTCATTATTCCATGCATACACTAAACCAAGGTGTGTAATAAATCTTGAAACTCCACAATCCATGATGCATCAGCCTCCCCATAATCTGAACTATATTTGTAAGGTTCGCTGACCACTGTGATGATTCATGGACTCAAAATTGCAACTGAACTAGATGTTACCATCTCATTGGGGGCGGGTCTAGTTTTTTCTTTGATGGGCAAAAGATAAATAACCCAGATCATTCAATAATTAATGCATTGTTTCGGCTATTTGACACGATTTCATGCATCAATATGGGGGCCTCCTACGAAATCAAATGTTGGGGAGAAAGAAGAAACAATACATGTTATTGATCGAGCAATGATATTTGCAGGGCTGTCTCAAGACAATATGTGGCCCCAGGCGAAAGTATAAACGAGGCCCCTAGTTTTTATGTGTGATATGAGAAAACCATCATCCCAAAAGATCACGCGCAGTCTAAATATCCAATCCAAACAGAAAATGCAGCCCTGAATTTAAATCCTTCTGCTAAATCAAATAACTGAAAAGAGCATAAAATCATTAATGGTGATGACAAAAACTACTGGAATATCAGAGTAATGGTTAACAATGAGAGGTCAAGAGTTATCCATATACAACTCTTTTGGGGGTTGTTTGGTTGAGAGCATTTACTATGTAAATAACTCATATGTGAATCATTTACACACCTTCATGTTTGGTTGAGATCATTTACGCATCATGTGTGAAATTTTTATGTGTAAATGATATGTAAAAAGGTATTATTTTCGTACTTAGATTTAATTTTCACATGTGAGGGGGTGGTAGAATGAATCGCATGTGATTTGCACATGAAACAAAACCATATCAAAGGGCGGACGGTGCGGAACAAGTGACGCTCCGTCACAACAATGCATGGGTTCAAAACCAATCTTCCTTTTTTTTTTTCATTTTTTTTTAATTACGCATATCAGCAAATGTGGTTTTCATTGGCAAACATGCCCTGTTTTCATTTTCTTTTCCTTTTTTGGAAAGAGCTCTGTTATCATATTAATGATACCAATCCAACAGGCCTTTAGACATCAGATTATGATTTTTAGGAATGTGTTTTTATTTAATTAATTATGTCTAGTTGCAAATTAAGCATGATTAGTTGTTAATTAGTGTTGATTAATGTGTTAGATTAATTATATGATAAGATAATATGGAATTATCGGTATCAATGAATTTCTGAAATTGTGTTGGACATTTCTTATTTTGGAGCCATATTGATTTGAAATGTCATTTTATGAAAAAAAGAGTATTTTCTATATAAAAAAGGATTATTTGTAATTCTGATTTTATGAAAGTTTTCCAATGATGGAATTTTTTGATGATTTCAGTTTCATTAGAAAACGGGTCAAATTGTGATCGATTTTCTCTTCTAGCTTGGGTTCATTTGAATTCATTTCAGATGATTTCCAGTGAGATTTGATACCTTTAAAAACGGACATATTTTACAATAGTAACTTTTACTGTGATTCTGTTTCGTTTATCTTCTCTGGTTTTGGAGTTTGGGAATTGGGATTAGACTTTAGAAGTGAGAAGAAAACCCAACCTAGCCACCTAAGCCTACAAAATTATGAGGCCCCCTCATGGTGAGGCCCCCACCACTTGCTTCACCTGCCTATATGGTGAGCCGGCCCTGGATATTTGGGCCCAACTATTGTCATGAAAAGGGTTGAAGGGTCCAATTACAGTCTGTATTGAACATGGACCCTACATTCCACTTTTGAACCCATTCAATGAGAAATATAGGCAACCTGGATGATAACAAACTTGGGCCTTTTCCCGGAGCTCTCTTTAAATGACTAGAGTCTAATGAGCCTGGAGCCCATATTCAGCCCAATAAGGGATCTGGACCCTATATTCCGACTGGTTCGGTTCATTGGGCTCATACACATTTGGGCCATACCTGGTTCCATTGGCATCCCAAAATAATTTAAGATTCTCCAAGTGAAAGCAGGTCACAAAATGAACATCATCATGTGGAAACAGCTAGACACAGAGAATAGACATCACCAACTTCTTATGTGATGATGTTTTGTGTCTTTTGTTCTTGTTTTCTTAATGAGAAATCTCCTTTTACCACACCAAAAAAACAGAAAGAAAAATCAACTTTTATTTGATTTAGCTCTTCCATTGTCTTCAATGTAGATCATTCATTAATTTAATGGGCCATACTGTTGTTGGGATAAATGATTAGATATCTAAGCTTGTTAGGATTGGTGATAAAATAACTACCATTATAATTTTAGAGAATCCAATAAACACAAAACACAGTAGTATATACAATTACATCACTTATCCTAGGAAATCTGAAAATGCCATCTCTTGGCCCAACAACAACTGTAAACCTAACCACATTACAAATCTTGTACATAAATCATAAAAATTCATATAATTGTCATCACCTTGGATGGAACTCTAGCAAAATTATGGACCCATCAAAATAGATGTCCTTGTGTATTATCTTAAAGCCAAGTGTTAAGAGCACTTCGGCTTTCATATTTTTTCCATGTACAATGGAGTAAAACTTGGCCTATAAGCAACACATGTAGTTCTAACAGATCAAATCCAACCTTAGTTGTAGAGGAGGATGATTTTGACATGCAGTGTGACCTCTATGGGAGCACTCATCTAGACCCTCCTTAATTTCACAGGTTCTCCTGTTGTGGCGACAACACCAATCCGATCGAACGCATAGCACAAGGGCGCAGGTGAAAATCTTTCTGTAAGGAAACTAATGCCCCATTCATATTTCTTAACAAAAAAAAATGCCCCATTCACATTGCAACTTTCTCAAAAACGAGTGTATGAGGCTCCGACTTATGAGAAACTTGTAGAGGCTCGTGAGAGCTCTTTTGTGAAAAATTTAAATCAATCAAAATAAATGATCCACGCCCAAGCTTTGATAAGACCCAACAAATCTCACTTTAATAAGGATTGGCCCATCGTCAAATTGAGCACATACAAACATATGAATTAGAAGATATTATGAAAAATTCAAATATTCTTTATTCGTGATCAATCTGACATTTATTATGAAACACATGAATGAGATGTTATATACAAAAAAAAAATCCATTTCATTCCATTAGAAGTTGGCCCATTGTCGGATTGGACTATTTTTTAGCCCTCTCTTAAACTCTTGAAAAGGATTGGACCATTATTACAATTTGATTGGTGTCCCAAGAAGTGATTGTAAGAAATTAACCACTGTACAGGAAAAATACAAAGGCGATATATATTCGTTCACTAATTCAATTTCCTGCAACGTTTCATATGGTTTCTTGGAAGCTACTTATGATCGATTTAGGCTTTACGTTACCCCAAATGACTTGGTGTGGGCTCTCTGGAAGCTGCTTTGGAAAAAGAGTAAGTTCTGCTCTGGCAAGAAATGATCACTGGTGTATTTTATATTCAACTTTAGTGCTGCATAAGCTTTTATAGAAATGATTTTGAAGATCATTCCAGTTATAAAATTGTTATGATATGTTACTAGTGGGTTTTTGCAGTTCAGCTGCCCAAGTATGTGAGGAAGATAAGATTAGAGCCTAGACTTGAAACTGGAATATTTTTATATCCCAACTTTCATGATACAGCTACCAAAAATCCAGTTCTATACCTACCCCTACCCTACCCATCAATTGGTCAGCAACCCAACTATAATCCACCATAACTGTGCCTACAAAACTAACATCTTGAAATACTAATATTAATGGTTAGGATCATCTATCTAATCACAAGTGATATTTGGCCAGCTCCTAATCTCCTCCTTGAAAAAATCATACCCAGGTTTATTTTTTTATTTTTTAACTCTCCTCAAGATAGAATTCTGGTTGAAAGTTTCATGGGAACTCACCATAGATAAATGAACATTTTTATGAAGACAAATTTCCCATTAATTAGGAATCATTAGGAAAAATTCGAAGCTCGATTGCTTCACCAATACAAAATTCGCCTGTAGGACGAGGAAGTAACTTGTGCAGAATCAGAAACTGAACGCGCGAATAATTTGTATACATCTTAGGAACCAGTCCTCTCAAGATTTTCCAACACAGTCTTCATCCTGGGCCTCAGCTCTGGGTCAGACTCTGTGCAAGCCAAAGCAATGTGGAAAACCGCAATCACCTCCTTCTTGGCATGCACCTCCTGGAGCAGCACAGGGTCCACCATATCTGATAGCGGGTTCTCCAGCTCGAACCCTTTCCTCACCCACCTCACCAGCTCTGAGACATCAGCCGCTGATGAAGATGATGTCGACGGGGACGACAGTGATGAGATTTCCGGGGGCTTTCCAGTCAGCATTTCAAGCAGAACCACACCATAAGAATATACATCCCACTTCTGGGTGGGCCGGCTAGCTGTAATTCGGGCCTCTGGGGCTCGGTAATTGTGGGCCCGGTCGGATGGGGCAGGCCTTGTGTATGGGAGAGCGGAGCCGATGAAGCCACCGGAGGATGACGGGTCACTACCGGCGAGGCTAATTAGGCGGTTGAGACCAAAATCAGAGATGTACGGATTGAAGTCTGCATCAAGGAGGATGTTGGAAGGCTTAATGTCACCATGGACATATTTTCGTGGGCTGCATTCATGGAGATGAGCGAGCCCACGGGCTGTACCCTTAGCGATTTTTAGCCGAGTCGACCAGGATAAACTCGGCGATGGTTGACCAGACCGACCTGCACAAAGAGTGAAGGAAAATAATTCAGAAACAGGACATGTTATGGTGGCCCCAGACACAGCCAATTGGGATTGGAAATTCATGAAAACATGTATGACACACAATGATGGGCCCACCGGTTCTTCCTAAACCAAATCAAAAATCATGAAACTTCATTAAAATTCAAACTGCCGTCCATTCCAGGGCACCTTAATACAAGCATTTATAATCCAATAAATGAGAACTTTAGATATGGGACCTGAAGCATGGGCTAAGCCCTGGGTCTTAAGTAATGTTTGACCCACACAACTCCTCTCTGAAATTCAATTTTTCCTGAAACCACAACAAAAGAAAAGCTTCCAAAGCCCTTCATAAATTTCTATATGTGGATAGGAATATCTACCGATAACCACCCATTTTTCTAATATCTGAAAACAACCACATCTATTTTTAAACAATCACTTCATCCTATTGAAAAATAATGGTCAACCAACTATAGTACCAAGCTAATTTCTTCAATGAAAAGACAAAATACCCTTACACAAGTTTATCGCAAACTTAAGTATCTGATCATGACTAGGATAAGTAAAACCGAACTGTCAAAATAATGTTGTCTCTAAACTAACTAGAGTTATCATGGTGATTTTACCAAGACTCTAGTTTAGGATAAAATGTGAGGGACAAACTCGGCCGAATCCTTTATGACTTGACTCATTAGTGGCCAAGTTCGAGTTGACTCATTGGTGGTGTGGAAGTTGTAGGAATTGGGATGAGATGGGAAGAAAATGAAGAAGTACTATATAAAGTTGAGAGACTCGACCGAGTCCTTAATGACTTGACTTAGTCAAGGCCAAGCCCGAGTCCACTCGGCCGAGTGAGTTTTAAAACACTGCTCATGCAGAATTTCCCCTCCACGACTTAAAATCAGATGAGGACAAATGGTCAGAATTGTCTGTGTAAATTATCTTTGTAGAGAAAGGAATTGCAGCATGGAAGGGCATAATGGACATTTGGACAACATGAGGGAATATCAGAAAACATTGTCTGAAATCTGAATACATCAATACTGCCGATTCCTCATGTCCAGTGAGGACCAAGGTCAAACCACATGAGTTGAATGATACAGCTAAGAAGATATATCTGAAATATAAATATTATATGTAACTGGGGGTGAAACCACAATTGGGAACACTTCTCCTAACTTCTTTTATCTTATTACTCAATGACCATGTGAAGAAGCCTTTCTTCTTCTTATATCATGGAAGTACTAGCATTAGTACCAACCTACCCTTCATAAATATAAAATAAAGAAAGAAAGCTAATGCTTCCTGCAGAAAGAGTCTCTTTGCAGTTGATGACTTTGCAGAAAAGAGGCACTAAATTTTTTAAAAGCAAATCCAATCAAATTTGAATCCTTGCAGCTTTCATAAAAGGTGATGGGTGATCTATTACTGAGTTGTGGAATTCAGGTCTTACTGGAGATTGTTGTGTAATCTGATCAAAGCAGGGGAGAGAGAGAGAGAGAGAGAGAGAGAGAGAGAGAGAGAGAGAGAGAGAGAGAGAGAGAGATTTGGGAATGAGAGGGTCATTTTCTAGAGATTAGGGTGGTCATTCTCAACTGTTCATGTACCATACCACACATGAGAAGTTGAATAGGGTGGTCATTCTCAACTGTTCATGTACCATACCACACATGAGAAGTTGAATTTCAAGGCTCATCAACGAACACATGGCTCTGGGCCATTCTGTCAGTGCCATCTTTCAAAAACGACAAAACATCCATGAATCATCGAACTAAGGCCACCCCCACACCTTGAATTCCAGATGGCTCAGTGACTTGTTGTGCATTGGTACTGTGCCAAATTCCACTGCAGATGGAACTAAAGGGTTTGTTTGATAATAAGTTCATGATTTTTTTATGGACAATTTTAAGACCCTTCAAATTCTTCTTGCTAGCCCTGCCACTAAAATTTCTCAAATGATTAATATCAAAAAATATATATAGTTAAGATTCAAGAATTTGAAGCATTTCAGAGGCAAGTTTAGGCCATTCTATTGTAACAAATCTTGTTACTTTCTTTTTTCCTGAAAATGAAGAATCTAGATTACCCAGAAAGAAAGGTCTTAAAAGAGATTGAGAATTTTGAAAATTCCAAGTGAATCCAGTGAAAAAGGTCACTCATCACCAAAGTGATCATGTTTCATATTCATCGTTAATTGAAGTCATATCCCAACTACTAGAAGTTAGATTTGTGAGCTTTACTTTGGTAATTAATCATATTTGATTTCTAACTTTCACTAAATCTATATTTTTTTAATTGATATCATAATTTGAACCCACAACTTCAAGTTTGCAACAGCGGAGGAATAAAAAAGTTTACAACAGTGAAAACCTTCCACTCTCCCACAGACTCTGGTGTTTGATTTACAATCCATAATCTTCTCTCATTTCACTCTCCCTATGCTCTAATCTCTTAGCATAAAGCGATTCACTTGGTCTTACATGTGCAGTTTTATATAAAAGACTTATCTTGTCTTTCTTGCATGTGCCTGCATCATTTCAGACAACCTTCTTTTAAACTTTCTTATCACCTTAAAAATACATTAAAAAATCTATAAAAAAAACCTAAGTCTTTTGCATGTGCATCTAAGGTAGTGGGACAGTGAGTTTAGGTGGTCTGGATTTTAGAGGTAAGGTGGGACCTGATCCTATTTAAGCACCCATATAGTTTACCCATCATACTCGCCAAAATGAAGCCATAAGAGTAAATATTATGAACTTGTTTGTACAACAAGAGAATTCTAGATTTCTATTTTTATGTGAGAGAGGATCCTACGTTCCTGCCCATCTCATAGAAAATTGAAATCCTCTTGAAAGTGGAAAATCAGTTAATTTTGTTTCCTCCCTTGCAAAGAAAATATGTCAGTGCAAAACAACCATACAGAGGGCTGCATTAAAAGTTTGAAGAATTTCCCTTCTCTTGCAGAATCTTCTCTTGGCACAAATGCACCTATGAGTAAGTTCTTCAAATTTCCCGGGTAGCCCATTGTTCACATTTTCTTTGTGGAAAACCAAGGAAATAATTTTCCTCTCTCGGAAGAACTTCAATTTCACATAGGAGGGATAGGAATGCAAAATTCCTCCCTCTCCACATAGTGTGGAATTCTCTTGTTGCACAAGCAAGTCCTGTGCAAAACTAGGGAGGAAAAAACAGAACAAGATAGATTTTTTTGTCACTCACCTCTAAGGGCATTGCC
Source organism: Litsea cubeba (assembly GCA_012931725.1). Taxonomy (NCBI): domain Eukaryota; kingdom Viridiplantae; phylum Streptophyta; class Magnoliopsida; order Laurales; family Lauraceae; genus Litsea; species Litsea cubeba. Next base: position 15,402,097 of record CM022946.1, read on the forward strand.
CAGATTGCCATGGGAGACGAAATCAGAAATGAGAAGCTTCTCATCAGGCGCCCAATAGTAAGCTCTCAACCTCACTATATTCTGATGCCTCACCCTCCCAATCGCCTGAATCTCCGCCGCAAACTCCTTATATCTCTGCCCTCCTCCCTCCCCCAGCCGCCGCACAGCCACCGGCACTCCATTCCCCAGCACCACCTTATACACTATCCCCAACCCACTCTTTCCCAACACATACGCCGAAGCCCTCAACAACTCATCCAATTCAAATGTAAATCCCTTGTCAATCGCCACCAGATCCCCCTCTCCTCCGCCTCCGTCCACCGACTCCCCCTCCGACGAACTCGCCGGAAAACCCCCTAAACACCCGCATTTCCTGCCACCCCCACCACCCAACTTCCCCTTCCCGGTGCAGCTGCAGCTCTTGGAGTCCTTCCTCTTCCAATAGATATAAACCACAATTAGACCCAACAAAGCCACCCCAGCTGCATCTGCTGCTGAAATCAGGATTATAAGGCCTGGTTTCAGACCTTTCTTTGATGAAGAGCTTGAATGGGAATCTGGGTTTTGAGCAGGAGAGGCTTTTGAAGAGTTTTTGCAGGGTTTTTGCAGTGGGAAACCACAGAGAGCTAGATTTCCCGAAAAAGCAGTGGGACCCTGATTTGCAAAGGAACCCGATTCGGGAATCTCTCCACTGAGGTTGTTGTGTTGGAGATCGAAGCTGACGGTCACCGGAAGGTCCCCCAGAGAGCTGGGGATCTTGCCGGAGAGGTGATTGTAGGAGAGATTGAGGGTCCCGGAGAGAGATTTCAGCTGGCCGAGGTCCGGCGGGATGGACCCGGAAAACCCATTTGAGGAAAGGTCTAGCTGAACCAAATTCCCTAGCTCCGACCAGATTCCGGCGGGAATCTCGCCGGAGAAGCCATTACCTGCCAATGACAGGCGCTGCAACTGGCTGCAGCGGCCGAGCACGGCGGGGAGTGACCCGGAGAGGGAATTGTGGGAGAGGTCGAGGTTCTGGAGGCGGGGGAGGCTGCAGAGGGGCGGAGGGAGGTTGCCGGAGAGGTTGTTGCCATAGAGAAATATGCTGTGGAGGGAGGTGGCATTGGAGAGAGCCGCCGGGATGGGTCCGTAGAGGCGGTTTCCGTGGAGGTTGAGGCGGCGGAGGAAGACGAGGGAGCCCAATTCCGACGGGAGGTAAGCTCGCACGCCATCTCCGGCGACGTTGACGGCTACGACTCTGGGGTCGGCGAAGCCGGAAATGTTCATACAGGAGACGCCGGACCAGGCGCAGGGAGTGGTATCGTTCTCGTTCCAGTTTCCGAACGTCGGCGACATCGTCGCCGGATCTACGGCGGACTTGAATGCGAGGAGGGAGAGTCCGTCCGGCGAAAGAGACAACGCTTCAAAGTCGAAGAAGATGAAGACGACTACGAAGACGGAGAAGAAATGAAATGGGATTTTATTGCGATATTTCCTCATTGAGGTGCGTTTGGATGTACAAGAGAAAGAGAATTCGAATTCTGTTTTTCCCTGGGATTTTGTTTTACATGGAATGAGGGGGAGAATTGGGAAATGGAATGGAGGAGTAGAAGGTTGGTTTGGAAGGTATTTATTTTAGAGATTGTGAGAGTAGAGTGACTAGTGAGGTTTGATTGATGGTGGGCCCATCCCCCCCGCCAAAAAGACTTCAACGGAAAGGAAGTAGAAGAAAAGCAACTGCTTGTACTGACCTTGGTTTGGCCAGCAACACATGATGGGGACATGGGCGTATTCCACTATTGCTAGAGGAAATGGTAGGGATTTGTGGAGGCTGTTTGGAAGGGAGGAAATATTGGAGAAAGGGGAAATGGATGATCTACTGGGGTATTTGAATCTGGGTGTGCTGCACCTAAAATCCACTGTAAATGGGTAAGAGCAGATTCACATTTCAGGTGGTAATTCCATGTAATTGGTGGAGACCGAACTTGTTTGTTTGCATTAAAATTCGTTTGAGTTGAAAGTAAAAATAAAGATCAAAAGGTCAATAATAAAAAAATGAGCCGCCGACCCTCCTTTCGTTGATCATTGGTAGACCTCTAAGTTAAAATTGGACTTTCTAACTACAAAAATATTTTAAGTGTGGGTAGCATTTTAAGTATAGATAACATCTTATTTGATGTTCATTTTTGAAATTTCAACCCTTTAATCTTCATTTTTAACTACCAATGTGTTTTAAATGCAAACAAATAAGTCATAATCATAGTTTCGATGGGGAAGATTGGACTTCAAAACCTTCACTCTCGTACCAAACATTCGAATGCATTCTCAGAAAACGGGTACATTGTACAAGCTTCAATGGACATATACTAGATCCTAATTCCCGGTCAGATATATCACATGGCTATGGGTTGGCACCAAACCACCAACCAGTGCATTGGTCAAGTATCAGGTAGTACATGGACCAGGTTTGATCCAGAGGATTTGTACGCTACTTGAAAAAAAAGGGAGACAATTACCGTTAGTTTCAAAACAGCCTAAAATATATATATTTATTATAGAGCTGTTCGATCCCTAAGATATCACAGCTTTCGATATCATAGAGATGTAGGATATCTCACAATCACTTAAACAGTCCGCGTATTTATTTTTTTTCCTTGACTGTGGAACCACCAAACTAGCGGCTTTCTTGCAGATTTCTCGATAACCGTGATAGATCAACAGTTCAAATTTGGTGCGATATTAGTTCTTACACTCATATAGTTATCCAACGGTTTGGATAGTGGTTTGATGGTCCCACGGTCAAGGAAAAAAAATCGAACTGTTCAAGTCTTCCCGCTTCTGATTGTAGGATATTCTACATCCCTAGGATATCGCAGCCGGATCGAACAACTCTGCGGTAAAAATATATTTTTGGATTGTTTTTGGGGCTATTGTAAGCTTTAAGACCGTCTGTACGGTAATTGTCCCTTAGCAAAGAGGACTATGTATGTTTTGACAAAATATATATATATATATATATATATATAGAGAGAGAGAGAGGACTATACTGAGATCCATAGAGCAATATGATCTTGTAGAATCTGGCCGTCATCTAACAAGTAGGCCTTTTGATTGGGTTTGAATTGATGTTCATTGAAACTTTAAGGCTAGGATTTTTTTTCTTTTTGGTTCCCCAACCAAGGGGGATGGGATCCAAGGTAGCCCCCACAAGTGGGAAGGAGGGCCCACACATGCGAGAAAATAACCTATACAAGTGGAAAGAGGAGCCCACGGAATGTTGGAAGAGTATAGCATCACTTGTTTTGGCTCAGAGTTTGACTAAACTCTGTTAATACCAGTTTAGTTGTTTTATTATTTGTATTCTTGCTATTGTTAACAAGGTGGGGGAGGAAGGACTCTCTAGGTGACAATGTAAGCGGACCGGGACTCTGACTTTCCTAGGATTTGAAGTACTAGGGTGATGGCTGATCCCACGTTTCCTTATTCAATTCTGATCGAAAATGAGGTTATTTCATGGTTAATGAAGCTTAATATCTGCCTTTCATTCTACACTTTTGGCCACTAATAAAAACACAAGGTTAGGATTTGTAGAAATTCTATCTCATGAAAAAGGAAAGGCTCTAATTAATCTCATGCTAAGGTAAATTCTTCTGACAACACCCTTCAAACAAGCTATTATTTTTAGAGGTCAGAAATCTAATAGTACTTCTCTTAATTGGTCAATATGACAATTGATTCTTATCATAACAAATTTGCATCATACTTGGTAATCTAACACTGAAATCATAAGATACAATGACCCAAGTAGGGTTGAGTTCAGGTCAAGTACTTGATGAGGTTGAACAGCAAAAATCTATTCAATAACCACACTTGTTATCAATAAATATCAACTCAACTAAAAAAAAAAGGATAAATAAAGGGGTCAGCCTGAACTTTTGCTGGATTGGGGTTGAGATAAGATTGATGGACCCACCTGATGAAAGAATAGAAATTAGAAATGTGTATTGTGCAGACCTTCAGTTCTGCCATTCCTCCAGGGCAAAGTATAGAGAGTTCTTCCATTCTCTGGGGAGGAGAGAGTACTACATTTGGTCAGTCAAAATAATCTCTGCAGTCTGCAACTGCATGGAATTTATGACGTGAAATGGATCTCTCAAACCAGAGAAAATGCAGGCACGCATCAGATGCAATTGCAATTGATGGCATTTATCTGATTTTCTTGCCTCCACTTTATTGCAGATTCATCTGTTCAAGACATGCGGAGCCCACATCTTAAAGTGCTCATGGAGGGAGCTTTACCAACAAAAATCAAATTTAAACTTCAAATAGAGACAGTAAACGGATTTTGAAAATCATCCATGCATGATAAAGTGCTCCATGCCTCCATCCTTCATGATGTGAATTATTTTATTTTATTTTTTACAAAATTCATTTTTGGATTGCGATAAAATTTTCCGCTGCTGGTCAATTTACCTAATGCATCCCTTGTACATTTTTTAGGCTTGAGACAAGCAGTAAAAACTTGGCAGAAATAAAAAGAAATTGGTGAGAGTTCATTCTGTTATATTGGCTCAATAAGAAAAAAGCGGTATGGTTGAAGTGGAGACTTACTTTTAGAGTACTTTATGACTAATGAATGCAGACAAAATTGAAAGAAGGTTTTACAAGACAACGGTTAGATCAAATATAATCTATGGAGCAGAATGTTTGTAAATCAAGAAGGTAAAACTAAAAAAGATAAAATTAAAAATTAACATTCTCAAGAGATTCCGGCAAGAAAAGGTATGTCTAGCATATGTCGGCAATGACGCCGGCAAGAAAAAGTTTGACCATGAAGACTAATGACGACGACCAAGGAGAATGGGCAGGCCAAATTGGAGATGTATAGAGGTAGTATAAATAAACTTGACGATGCGTAACTTACTTAAGAGTCTTTTTGGTTTATGATAGATCAGAATGTAGAAACATAATTCATGTAGCCAACCGTAATATAGTTGGGACAACCCTTTGATGATGGTGGTGGTGTTTTTTTTTGGGGCATTCTGCGACAGGTCTCTGAACATTTCACTTTATGGCATTAGATACACAAAAAAAAGTCATAGAGCCAAAGGTCCCTCCCACACTTTCTCACACCTGAAATGTCTAGTTTACCCTTTGTTTATATCATAACCCATGATTGGTGGGATATCCCATTAATAATGGCCAACTAACATTTAATTGCTCACGATTAATGGAATCCCCAGATTTTTCAAATAAATACTAAAAACACACAAATAAATTTTAAAAAAAATGAAAATAAATTTTTAAAAATGAAATAATTTTGAAAAATGCAATAAGTTAAAAAAAGCAATATATAATCAAATAACGCAAATAAATTTAAAAAGATGCACATAAGTTTCAAAATATCCAAATAAATTTCAAATAACGTAAATAAATTTAAAAAGATGCAAATAAGTTTCAAAATATCCAAATAAATTTCAAAAAATATAAATAAATTTCAAAAGACTCAAATAAATCTCAAAAGATCCAAAGAAAATTTCAAAAAAAAACAAATAAATTTAAAATAAAGAAAATAAATTTAAAAATCGCATAAAGATTTAAAAAAAGTAAATAAATTTGCTAAAAAACTCAAATAAATTTTGAAAAAAACTCAGATAAATTTACCAAAAATACAAAGAAATATGACATAAAACAGATAAATTTGAACAACACTCGGATAAATTTGACAGAAAATAGATAAATTTGAATAAAACTCAGATAAATTTACCAAAGATTCAAATAAATTTTGAAAAAAACTCAGATAAATTTACCAAAAATACAAAGAAAAATGACAAAAAATAGATAAATTTGAACAACACTCAGATAAATATGACAAAAAATAGATAAACTTGATAAAAACTCAGATAAATTTGACCAAAAATAGATAAATTTGATAAAAAAATCAGATAAATTTACAGTAAAGCCTGTAACTAAGCTCTGTCACCGTCAATCCATTCTGTCTACCTTGTAGATTTCGTCGATAATATGAATCCAACAACAAAAAAAAAAAAAAAAACGGAATGCAATTCTGAGTCCGGATGGCTCCAGAAATCCAGAAACAATTCTGGCCGTTGAACCCGGTCAAACTGCCACCACCTAGTCTGGGCTTCCGTAGCAGGTCAGGTTAGAACTGACCCAGAACTGAACCCAAATCATCGTCTTCTTCTTCCTGGGTTCTATAACAGAACGCTGGGGGAGTCTTCTTCCTCCCCGGAGATGGCACGGCACGACGGGACGGCAACGGAAGAATCCGGCGACGGCACGACATCAGCGGGACGGCGGCGGTCAGCGACGATCGGAATGAGTCCGGTGACGGGCGACGTCGTTTTTTTTTTTTTTTTTTCGATGACAGCAGTGAAGCCCCCCTTTCTCCTCCTCCTCCACCTTCCACCTCTGCAGAAGCGGCGCCGCCTTGTTGCTCAGCGTCGCCAGCAGCGGCGAATCCGATGATAATTTCAAACGATGTAGGGAAGACTTTAGCGAGAATCTCGTCGTCGGAGACGGCAACGCGAATCTCGAATTCCTCATCGGAGAGGCCATGGCAGACTCTTCTGGAGCGAGACTCGAGCTGTGATCCCAATTGCTCGAGCCTCTTGAGAAGCTGACCTGCATCGACTGCTGTGTCGTTGAATTCTGAAAGCCCTCCCATCTTCATTTCGCAAAGAGATCGCGTTCAAGGTGTTCGACGATTTACGCCTTTGAAGTTCTGCAGCGGGAGACGAAGGTGTTCGACGATTTGCGTCTTTGAAGCTCTGCAGTAGGAGCTTTGGGAAGTACGCAAGGACCAGAAGAAGGGAGAGTTATATAGAGAGAGATGGAGGATTACTGTAACCAGAACCGGACAGTAGCCTGTTGCCTTCTCTTTCGGCTTCCCCTCCGGCCAGCGTGGCCCAGTAGAAATTGAATAATGATCTCTCCCCCTTTTGTCGATTTGATTGAGAGGATTTAGGAAGGAGGGAGGAGGGAAGATTTGAATTTTTAAATTTCAAAATATTATACCTAAAATGGTTGAAGGGGCAATTTAGTTCATAAGTATGTGATCATGTGGATATAGGGACCTAAGGCTACAAACAGTCTAGCTGAGTGGACCATAGGCCTTAATAAGTTTTTCCTTGGACTGAGGCTGGAAACATTCACTTATAGGGACATTTCGTTAATTTTGTCTTTTTTTTTTTACAAAAATGACCTTACCCACAATATCACGAGATACTTGCGATATCGTGAGTATTGATTTTTTGTTTTAACTTGACTTCTCTGCACAAAACTTACTTCTTGATCTTCATGATGAGTCCCCCCCCCCCCCCCCCCCCCCCCCCCCCCCCGCACCATTTTATCTTTGCGCACGGGGTTAGATGGCCGATCAAATCGTGCAGGCACTTGTTGCAGAGGGTGATGACCTGCTTCTACTATTGGGAATAAATCACAAACACAAGACACACGATCAAACACTAGGTGTGTGTGTGAATGCAGCTGAAATGTGAACATGTTTGGGTGTGTGCCCAAAATTGCAATGGGATACGAGAATAGTTTAGAATTTAGAGGCCCAAATGCTTTACAATATTGTTGGGAGGTGCAAAGACCAAGGATGAAAATAGCGGTAGCGGAGGGCGTAGCGACCCGCCGCCAAAACGCTACGAAGCGGGGGATACGTAACGTAGCGGGGATACGTAGCGGCGTAGCGGTGCGATTTGAAATAATCGCCCAAAAGATCTAAAAAAATTTCAGAAATTTGTAAAATGAAAGAATATGTGGTTCTTTTGCAAAAGTAAGTAAGAAAAGTGGGTATAGCGGTGCCCTCAATATATGAAGTCCTGTATCGCTGTATAAATAGAAAATAGTAGTAATAATTAGTTTTTTCACATATATTCATGTTTCTTAGTCATACTAATTTAGAAAGTAATAAAAAGCTCATAAAAAAAAGTAGAACATGAAATAAAGGCATAAATAATTGCATAAGACTTAAGAGTTAGGTCATTACTCATTACTCAATTACTCATTAGTCATTACTCATTAGTGAATATTGAATAATCAAAATATCAAATATCAATACTTCGACATTCAAGGTTCAAATTCAATCAAGTGAATGAACTATGAAGTGATCAAAATAAACATCAATCAACAGTCAACACCAATTTAGAAATGACAGAGTAGAGAGTAAGTGAAGGAAGTAGGAATACCTTGGTCACCACCAAAAGGATCGTCTACCAAGATTCAAGGCACTGTTATCCTCATCCTCATCTATGTTATCATTTGTATTGGCATCATATTGCATTTGATATTGATAAAAATTGGGATCCACCAATCCAAAGAAGGTGGTAGCCGCATGGCCTGCATCATCATAACTTGGAGGAGGTGGAGGTGGATATCTATTATATTGTATTTCACCGTAGTCACCATATGAGTAGGACCCTGAAATAGAAGACTGTTCGTCTCCTTGTTGCAGTTGACCATATGGAAAATACTGCGAGGGTCCTTCTCCACTGTAACTAGGGTTCCACGAACCAGTCCATGATGCTGCTTGTTATCCTCCAACACCTCCACCCATATTTCCTTGTTCATTACTACTACCTCTAGGAGCATGTGGAGCAGGTGGTGAGACTCTCCGACGCCGTTGATAACCACTATTTCCTTCCATTCTTTCCGGAAAGTCTTGTACCTCCTCTACAGGAATGACATCTTCCTGATCATGTTGGTAGTATTCACTAGTAGCACCTGTCCCACTAGTGTCTCCTGCTCCATGTCCCCCATCTCCTCCACCATGGCTACTCGAAGAGACGGTGGTACTCGTCCTCTCAGAAGATGACACAACATGAGCAGGAATAGCAGGTTCTTTCCCTCTAGATTGTGGGTGCGGCTGTGCACTTGTGCCTTCTCCTCCAAGTGGGGCACCCCCCGCCTCATCCATTTCTTCATCAAGTAAATCTCTAACCTCCTCCTGAAAGCCCGGATCTGAATCTAGCAATGGATCCTCTATCTCGGCTATCCATGGGAGCAAGGGATCGTCCTCTCTGAATATGTGATCCAAACTAATAGGACAATAGTTCGGACTATCCCTTGCCTTCCTTTCTCTCATTCTATTTCTCAACTTTAAATTGTAATGACAATACACAAGCTTGTTGAGTTTTTGCATGGTAAGCCGATTCCTGGACTTTGTGTGGATCAAGGAGAAAGTGTTCAAATTCCTTTCACAGTTTGATGAAGTTGTAACTTGACTAAGGATGCGAACAGCCGCTTTCCTTAGATTTGGAGTATCCTCTCCAAAATTCATCCACCAATCAGCTGAGATTCAAAATAAACAAATAAAATTAGATATTCCTTAAGTCCTTCCAATCAATTGAGAGATAAATAACAAAAGACTATTAGGTTGGGTGATTGGGTCTTTTGTTATCATATTCATACCAGGTGTCATTTTTCCAATCGCCCTTTGTGTGATTGGGTCAACAAAACCTCCTTTCCTTTGTGTGTATGTAGATATCTACAATGTGAAAATTAGGAATAAATCATTAAAGGTTTAACGAACCCATCTTAAGCATATCTACATATACATATATGATATGTCATCTCAAATCTCAATCACTAACTCACCTCTTGAATGGCGTTGATGGAATCATCAATTCCCAACAATTTTCTCAACACTTGCCTTAATCCTACCCTCAACTCCGTCTCTATTACATCGCTGTGTTGTTGGGCATTGGGGTAGTAGAATTCGGGATTAAGGAAATAACCTACATTGAAAACAAGTTGAAATGCAAAATGATTAAACATCAATCAAAGAATGATAGCTTGCTTTAAAAGCATCAAATATAGATATAACTATTGAGTACCTGTAGTATGCAATGGATGGTGCAGCTGGTCAGCCCACCGTCTATCAATAATCTGTATATATTCTTCATGATATCTAACATTTTCCATGATAGCTTGCTTAGCCCGATCCATTGCTTCATATATATATCCTATTGTTGGCTTGTCATCACCATCTACAAGATGCAACACTCTAACTAAATGCTCATAAACCTTTAATAAATTAGACACTTTCTTCCAAAACTTATTGTCCCTCATCAAGTTAGGGATCTCAAATTCCGGACCACTTGTTGCATTGCCCCACTTTGAACGAAGCCATTCTTCTGATGCAAACATCTGAATCAGCTATGTTCTAAACCTTACAAGGCTCTCTATCGCAATGAAATGGGTAGCAAACCTAGTTGATCCCGGACGAATCAAGGCATGATTATTTGTGAATCTTTTCATTAAGCTCAAAAGCCATGAATGATCATAAATAAATCTGGTAATGCTTCTATATGCCTTGATAACTTCAGCAATTTTCTTCTTCCTTCCAATCTCTTCCATAATGAGATCTATATAGTGTGCTGCACATGGAGTCCAAACCAGATGAGGCCTCTTTTTCTCCAACATCACACCGGCTGCCTTGAAATTGGCGCCATTATCTGTAACCATCTGTACAACATGCTCCTCTCCCACAGTCTCTACAACCTTGTCCATAAGAGTGTATATATATTTAGCTGTCCGTCTATGCTCAGATGCATCTACGGACTTCACAAAAACACACCCAGAGACTGAATGTACCAAAAAGTTTATTAATTGTGTTTGTGTACCGCTGGTCCACCCATCACACATAATGGTGACTCCATTCTGTTGCCACATGGGCCTAAAGGTCTCCACCCATGCCTTTATTTCTTTATATTCCTCTTCGAGATATTTAGTGCCCACATCATAAACAGAGGGCGACTGTATTCCCCGCCCAGCTTCGGCGGCAACATCAAGAATTGTTCGGAAATAAGGGGAATCTATTGCTGTAGGTGGTATGTTCTTGTGAATTAGCCATTTCGCTGTAGCTTTGGCTATCTCTTGCAGACTTCATTGCCCCTTTCATAACACTTGCTATATTTAGTTGTTTAGCTCCCTCTTTTCTATGTGCTAGAGGATCAACAGAGGGAGGAGCTGCTCTTCTAGTAGAAATAATTTCTACATCAACATCCCGTTCCCGGGTGCTAAATGCCCTATGCATTGCCCCCGCAATGCCCTTGCCCCTGCTTGGCACAGCAGATGAGCCCCTTGCATCATAATTTTTGCTGCTTCTAGCAAATGCACGACGTTCATATTCTTCTTGATGACTCATGACGGACTCTCGGTGTGCAGCCTCCATCTGTGCATCTTCATCATCAAAACCTTCATCCCCAAATACATCATAAAGGGCAGCATCAACATCTTGCTGCCTCTTTTCTTTTATCTCTACCTTTCTAGCTTTGCTTTGGCTAACCAAAGCTTTCATTTGTTCCCTTACTTCCCTTGGTGCTGACTTCCCTTGGTGCTTCGGTACAGCCAGCAACATTACCAGAAATGTGGCACAAATGGTGCTTGAATCTTATAATGCCCCCATTGGTCACTTTCCCACAAAACTTGCATTTGATTTTTAAGCTGTTGTTCTCAACTGCCTCACCAAAACTCCATGCGGGATCAATATCACGAGGCATTTTCAAAAATTAATTGACAAACACAAATGCACAATGGAAGACTGAATACCTATAAATATGAACAAGTAGTATGTTAAAAATTAAAAAAAAATAACAAAACATGTTAGAGGAAACATATATCTAACACTTAAGAATCATTCTCTTGACATTTAATTGGCATTCAATTACTAAAAATATTTTTTTTTACAAAATTAAATAAATCCGAAAATAAAAAAAGAAAAAAATTGAAAAATAGGTATTATATGTTGGAATGATCTATGAGAAACATAGATCTATAATTTAGAAGCCCTTTTCAAGACATTTGATTGACATTCAATTACTAAAAATAATTTTTTTTACAAAAATAAAAGAAATCCGAAAATAAAAAAAGAAAAAAAATTGAAAAATAGGTATTATATGTTGGAATGATCTATGGGAAACATAGATCTATAATCTAGGAGCCCTTTTGAAAACATTTGATTGGCATTTAATTACTAAAAATAATTTTTTTTTACAAAAATAAAAGAAATCCGAAAATAAAAAAAGGAAAAAAATTGAAAAACAAGCATTATATGTTGGAATGATCTATGGGAAACATAGATCTATAATCTAGGAGCCCTTTTCAAGACATTTGATTGGCATTCAATTACTAAAAATAATTTTTTTTACAAATAAAAAAGAAATCCGAAAATAAAAAAAGGAAAAAAGTTGAAAAACAAGCATTATATGTTGGAATGATCTATGGGAAACATAGATCTATAATGTAGGAGCCCTTTTCAAGACATTTGATTGGCATTCAATTATTAAAAATAATTTTTTTTTACAAATAAAAAAGAAATCCGAAAATAAAAAAAGGAAAAAAATTGAAAAACAAGCATTATATGTTGGAATGATCTATGGGAAACATAGATCTATAATCTAGGAGCCCTTTTCAAGACATTTGATTGGCATACAATTACTAAAATTTTTTTTTTTTACAAATATAAAAAAATCTGAAAATAAAAAAAGGAAAAAAATTGAAAAACAAGCATTATATGTTGGAATGATCTATGAGAACCATAGTTCTAACAATATGAAGCTATTTCCAAGTTATTTCATGAGTTTTCAAAAAGTGATAATGGTTTTTTTTTAAATAACTTAAATCCGAAAATAAAAATAACAATATTTAAAAAAAAAACAAAAGATATGCATACAAGATCAAAAGGATGCATGGATCTACAATAAAACAAGCCAATGATGCCATTATATTGTGATTTATAGTAGTTAGAGAGTGATAATCTCAAAAGTTGAAAAAAAGTCACATACCTAGATGAAGATTCTTGTTTAGAATCTTTAAAATCCTTTGAATAGTTGAATGTTGGTGATTTGGTGGCAAGAAATCTTGAGAAAATCCACTTAGGAGACACTTGGGACCACTTAGGAGGAAGAAAATGGAAAAGAGGAAGAAAACATAGTAGCAAGTGAAGGAGAAGAAGGGTTTTTCGTCCAAAAAGGGGTTTTATACCCCCCCCCCCCCCCCCCCCCCCCCCCCGCCGCGGTATCGGCTGCCACGGGTGCGACGGCCGATATTTCGGCCGTGGCGTGGCGGTGTCGCCCGCCACGGCCGATATATCGGCCGCCACGCTACGTGGCGGCCGATTTTTTTATCCATGGCAAAGACAAAAGAATAGTGAGCATGGATTGGCCCCCATTGCTATTCTACCACAAAACAAACATGAATGTGGCAGTAAAGGTTAATAACTCTCGCAATAACATGACTTAGGACATTATTATAAAAAGGGGTCAGCTCTCCTAAGCTGAAGCTTAAGATAAGGTAAGCTGAAGTAAGCTCAATTACGTAGTGGGGCCCACTTGGGGGCCCACATGGGGATGGGGGTGGGGGGGATTTCAAGGACTCCCTGGGACCCTCCTTACTATAAAAAATCAGCCCCAATCGTGGTTTCTATCATCTCCATCTGGGCACCAAAAGTTTAATGGTCAACGGTCTATTCGGATTGGTACATAGTCGATCCAACAGTCTAGTAAATTCGGATTTGACCAAAAGTTGGTGGGCTTGTGTAATTTAAGGGGGTGCTTGGTCCATTTGGATGGATCAAGGATGGGCCCCAGAAGCGTTAGCTTACGGAATCATATCATAAGCTTAAGCTTAGGAGAGCTTTGCTCTTATAAAAAAAGAAGCTTAGACATCTTATATGAAGCACTCTACCGAAGATTTCTAAATTTCTTAATCATTGATTACGAGTATAAGGTTAATTTTTTCGAAAAAAAAATTTTAAATTTTGAAATTTTTTGTTGAAAAGGTTCAAAACTCTCCAACTTTTGTCAAAAATGATTTGTTTATTTAAATGCCAAATTCTAAAATCTGTTTGAAAGTCTCTATCTTAGAGGATTTTAAAAGATTATTTTAGTTATCTTATTATAGTTGTTTGAAAATTTAAAGAATTCGACAAGAAAGTTTATCGGATACCAACTATTTTCTCGTCGTCTGTTTTTGTAAATAACAGGCTATTTAGGGCATATTTGTTTGATTCAAAATATATTGGAAATCATGGTGAAATGAACTCAGCAATATTGGTATTGAATATAAATCTGTCATTAACCCTGCACCCAGTGCCTCCTTGTGGGGCCTACCTAATAATCTATTCAAGTGGACTACACACATGTACCCCTTGAATGTCATTGGATTCCATGGTTTGCACCAAATCGAATGGACTACACTTCTTCTTCATTATTTTATTTTTAGTTTTTCTTTCTTTAATTTTGTATAAAGTCATTAAGCTTATGTGCCACATAATAGGGTTAGATTAGGATGATTTGATGGGCCGGAAATTTTACACAAAGGTAGGGCCGACTAATCCACTTCCCACTAATTGGAAGGGGCCCCACGTAGGCCACATATACATGAGGAGTGCTCCTGTGTCATGAGACATTGTATAAAAATAACTAATGGACCCACCTAGGACCCCCAAAATCACGGGAGAAGTGTGGTCAAAAGATCTATGTGAGATCACTCTAGATATTAAATCTCAAGTCAATCCAGTAATTCTAACCCCGTAATATGTGGCCCACACATTTAGCGACTTTAAATCGAAAAATAACTTAAACTAGGTTCAATACATTTATATCAATGCAAACTCTATGGGATCTGTGACCTGTGGGGGTCGTTTAGATTGTTCATTTGGATTGATCAAATAGTGGACCCCACTAGGTGTCTCACACAGCAAGACCTTGCGAGATCTATCTCACACAGGTGCATCATAGGATGGGTGTGGATAGAAAGATCCATGTGAGACCACCCAAAATATGAAAGTTCAAGTAAATCCAATGTCCCTAACCCTTTGATCCATGGCCAGCGAATTCAACAACTTTATATAAAAAGAGATTTTGACCCTCAATCGAATGGTCCAGTCCCAATCGAACAAGTGGGCCCAACTTGCTACCTCGCACAATAATATTGTGCAAGGTGGATCCATACTAGCTTCTTAATATATTAATGTGTGTGCATGTGTCCATGATCTAAGTATGATGGTGGTGGTAGGAAGTCACCTGGGCCCTCTTCTGATCAAGTCGATCCCATATAAAGGTTGAGGTGCAAATGTCTTGCACCCTTGCGAGACTCCTTGTGGATCCCGCTATGATACATCCAACCTTTCCCACACCACTAGCCCTTTGAATGTCATAGGCCCATGATTTTTACACCATTTTGAATGAGACTGGGTTGAACTAAGAAAAAAAAAAAACTCATGGTTTTTACAACTATTAAATTTAAGGTCATAAATCAAGGGGTTAGGATAATCGAACAAACTTGAGATTTTGGACATAGGTAGGCCCCAATCGGATATTGTAATCCACCACTTCTCCTTTATTTAGAGATCCATGAGAGGTACCTCTTAGTAGAACATGACCATATGGATACATGGTAGATAAACACTAATGAGGATCCAAATGTGAGATTAATGCACTAAATCATACTATGCAGAAGCTGTAAGGAAGCTTTCAAATGTCAAACAATAGTGATCTTCCCACCATTCTTCTCTGTGTCCTATTTTATTGCTTTATTTATATTTTCTGCACAAAAAGCTCAAGAGCATATTTGTGCTGCAGCAGTTAAAAGAAAAGGAAGAAGAAAAAAATTGGTTTTTATTTGTGAATGCGTGCAATCCAGTGTAAGTAAGGAAATTCTCATTGGGTTTGTTGTGAAAAGATGCCAGCCAAAGTACACAAAGGATGCCAGCCAAAGCACACAAAGGATGCCAGCCAAAGCATGACAGTTTTGAGAATGTTAAAGTCCTAGGGGTAGAGGTCGGGCCCTTGATTTGTAATTGCAATTTCCGTGGTTTATGGGACCCATAGCCAAAATATCCAATGAAAATATACATTATGGAACCATGAGTGTTTCCAAATTTCCCTAATGCTCCAGTATAATTCTTTAATAAGTAGTTAAGAGTTACACTAGACAACAATTAAACACTTGTATGCATGACAATCACCCGTGTGCTTACTTGGATGCATGATAATCAATGAAGGCAAGGAATTTATATCTTGGAATGTAGTTCCATGGTATCAATCCAATAAAATGATTATAGCCTTTAATTTTAGATCTTCAAAATATTATAGGCTATATATTGTTCAAATTTATTATGATGAAATCTAATGGTAGGTCATGTCCGGATGAGTGTCAGTCAATTCAATCCTAGTGCCAATTTAAGGAGAACAGTGCTTGGGTACTTAGTTTGTCTCACAAGTAACAAGTTATGTATCACTCACTTGTCTAGGAAAAAAAGAAAGGGTTAGAACTTAGGACTGACCATAGGAGCAAGGATGGGCATTTTGAAAAATCTCACACACCCCACAGCACTACCAACTCCACTTCAAAAAGGTCTTTAGTATATTAACAGTACCCACAAACTTAAGCCATGCCAATCAAAACAGTGCTTGATACATGATGGCCTTAACACCCAGTACGCATATCCCTTCCCACGTGCTGTCCTTGCATTAAAATACACCAATAGATCGTAAATGATATCTTATAGGAAAGAACCAAACGCCATTGATGTTTTCCATTGAAAATACGAAGCTTCCTTACAATTTTAGAGAGAATTGGATTCAAAGGAAAGGAATCAAGTCGCCAATTTAATGATAAATTATGAATACTTCACTTTCACTATCCAACTCCATGTCCACTACTAACGTTGCTTTTCTCTTTGCTGCCTCTCTTTCAACAAGGACTTTCTGGGGAATTATCATTACCTGAGAAGTAGTTCCACAACAACAGCCTTCCTCATCTCCCATTCTCAGATTCCTCACATGGTTTTTTCCTTTCATTCAGGGAAAGAATGCCAAAACAAGGATAATTCGATTCCTGTTTGACTAGTAAGAAAATGAGGGGGTTTTTTCTTTTCTTATGATGAAATAATTACAAGTAGAGAAGGAGTGCAAGCCTTTTCCTCATGATGAGAAACATACTTACAAGCTACAACTAGTGTAAAGTTGCATTGTTTTCCTAATTTTTGTTATCATCTTGGCTTTTAGTAAGATGAGAGCCATGACTTTTCTTCTCTTGCAATGTTGTAAAATTTGTGTATATGATTACTCTTGACCGACAGGTGTATGGATAAGGATCCTTTCATGCTGTTCATAAGAAATTTCTCTGCGGCGAGGCCAGTATATCCATCACTGGCGCTCACTTATTATACCATCCGAATAGATAATTACTTTTCGATCGATGCACCGACTTTTTTCTCCCTACACAGGGAACTCAAACTCACGCACACTCGTGTCCCTGACTATCTGAACAATAGTTGGGGACAATAGGCTGCATTTTGTATTGGCATTAGATTGTGAATTTTCATTATGTTTTAAATATGTTGAATCTGATGTTGGATCAACTCCAATTAAAGTAAAACTTGACTCAACTCCGACGTATGTTTAGTCTTTAGCAGTTGGTTTTTTATAAGCAGGCCAAGTAATGGATTTATAGTCCAAGCCTGAAAAACTGTTCTAAAAACCATCATCAAATGATCAAGTCATAAATCAAGAATTACATGGCATCACTTCCCTTGGGATACTTGGGAGCTAGTGTTCGTGGTAACTGAGGCCGTCTAGGATAAATAAGAAACATGGTAACAGCGGGGCTCATAGCCTTGAGAAATTCGAGAGGAGATTGCGAATTTTTCACCTACCAAAACTAAGCTTCATTCTTATCCAACTTCTTAAAAGACCTTTGAAATCTGAACTGCCCCTTGATCAATACCATCCACATGATCAGATGAGTCGCACGCATGTCTAAAGAATCTAATTTTGATAGATGAAGAACCAACAATCTCCCTCTTAAGTATCTTGGGGCCAGTGGAGCAACTAATCATGCCATATGTCTTACATATCATCATAAGCTCCAATCACCACTAGTAGTATGTACTGATGAGGTTGTGGAGTAACTTACACCCCTTTTTCATTGGATTTGGATTTGATCAGGTAATCATTCAACTATACATTTAATTAATGTTGTTGTACAGTAGATTGGTACCTTTGCTTCTAAGAAATATCTCTAAAGTATGCAACCCATAACTGAAAACCATAGCTTTGATGATGTGGATTTTGTTTTTCATGATGCCCAAAAACAGTATAATAAATTAAATGTGGAGAGATTCTCCGTAGCAATTAAATAAGGTTGGTTGGTGAATTTGAGCTGTTTTGGATTTCAAAGATGGACCTTATTACCTATTGATATAAGTTCTCTTTGAGTCTTTGAGAACAAAGTCTCCAATTTAGATCCACCATTTATTCAGCCAAAAGATCAGGTTGGCTTGAATATGACGTATGACCTAACACCTTGTAAACTATTAAATGGCATGTTTGGATTGGTGTACTTAATGCAAATTTTATAAATGTGGTTGCCAATTTACTTTTAATGGATCAAAGGCAGATGAATAAATGATATAAATATGCTTTCCAAATCTACAGTATTCGGAGCATTTTGAAATCATTCTCATAAAGAACCAATCCTTAAATAGTGTGGCAATTGCAATCTTATGTTTGGGGTCTTATATATGGAATAAATGATGAAACTGCATCATAAGGATCAAAAATTGTAGATCAGATTGCAAATGCACAACCTTAGGTCAATCCGCTGATGGTTTAGTGGTAGGCCAGCATATTTCTTTCCATAGGTACAATCAAGGATTAACTTTAACTTTTCGAGTGTTGCTCTGTTGGTTACAAACTTGCATAGTGTGTGTGAATGTGTAAGTGTTGAGTTTACCATAGATAGAAAAAAAAATGCACAACCTTTGAATAAGCCAAACCCATGTAATTTCATTTTTATGACAATGAGAACCTTTCAACTATGCTATGAGATTTAATTAGTCATATACTAATTAGTAGTCCATCTACAAGCTAAACCCATTTCTAGTACTACATGACATTATAAACAACTCCTAAACAAATTACATACTTAGCTGGGCATTATTAGTCTGAACAGAAAAATGGTAAAAATCTATATATAGGTTTAAGTGTCCTTAGGCCCATTTGCCTGGTTTGATGAGAAAGCTCAATAAAATGAGAAGTTAAAAAGATCAAGGATGAAAATCTACAATGGATCATCAAAATCGATGTATGTAATTTCATGGAGGTGAAGGGCAGGAGTTTTTTTTTCTTTTTCTCAAAGGAGATATTTCAACATTCTAAATCTCCCACCTTCCAACTTTCACTCTTAGACCCTGAGAAAGGTCAGAAATTCTTCAAGAGTAAGGCTATTATTGGTTCAAATGATAACTCTGCTGAGCATTTATACCCCTTCATTTACCCTAAAAGGAGTTCAGCAGTGTTGACCAGATTCTGTTTGGAACGGAGGAACTATGCTTCTGACATGAAGAAAAGCCAGCCAACTGGTAATTTAAAGTAGTGACCGAAAGCCCATTTGTGTCCTTCACTTGAGGGTGTGGAATTGAACATATGGTCACCAACAAAGAATTATTAAAGAAATGAAGGCTAAGGATATGAGGTCAAAATCTAGATCTACCTTGACTTTCTTGGATTTTTTTTTTTTATGAAGAAAAGGTTTGTACTAATCCTTGAGCCCTTGATTTCTTTTTATGTGCTTCTAATCATGCAATCATAGAGACACAAGGAAGATTGATGGCTTTTTTAGGATTTGAATTAACAAGGTTATGGCGATAAGAGCACCCGTACACAAGCACTCACACAAGCAAGGAGATGTCATCCACACACGTGAGGAGAGAACATGCACTCAGCACACGAAAGAAGAGGACGCCTGCAAACGCGTGGAGGGAACACCTGCAAACATGAGGAATAACCTAGGATCAATCCTGGATCATCTAGGTGAAAAGTGGGGTTGCCAAACTAGACACATAAAAAATGAAAAAAAGGTTATGGCTGGGTATTTATTTTCCATTTCCGCTTGATTCATTTTTCTTTTGAGGGGAAAATTATTTGATGGCAATATTTACCTTTATTTCTTTAATTTTAATCACTCTTAGAAACACGAGTAGTCTTAAAATACTTGAAAATTCAATTACATGAAATAAACGGGCCTTAAAGATTGCATCTAAATAAAATCTTGGCGGTGGCCTACAATGCTGAAACTGTGTTCTGAATCAAGTTCAAGTCACTTGGATCATTATGGATGCATTTGGTCTCTACAACATTTTTAATACTAGCAACAAACGCCCGTGCTAAGCCCGGGCAAAAAATCAAAATATGTTAAAATTGAAAAATTCTTTTGAAATATTGTTAAGATAAAATAAATATAAAATAAGGTTTTTTTATTATCTTTGAATATTAAAAAAATTTCTATATACGAAAATAAATATAAAATAAAGTAAATTTACATAACACGATGACCACTTGAATTTAAAGATATTGACCATTATGACCATCTCATTTACGGGTATATTATACCATTAATGATTAATGAAAATATAAGAAAAGAAAACAAACCGGATGGATCTACATCTACTAAAAAGAACCAAAATAATGGATAAAAAAATTAACGTGTTTGATCCATCAGTGAGGGCTACCCTTGAAATATTCTTAACGTGTGGGACCACCGATGGCTCTGCATCCATAGGATAAAAAAGGAAAGATAAGAAGAAAGGAAATGGAAATCAAATGATTTCATCCTCAATAGGCCACACACCACATCTGGATTTATGGTGATGGGACAATTGGCCCCCACAAATGATTGATAGTATAAGAAAAAAAAATTGAAAGAGAGGGGGGCGAATAAGTGTAAGAGAAGAAAAAAAAAACATAAAAAATGTACATTGCATGGGATGAGTGTACGTGGATATAGATATGAGTCATCATAGTATGTTTCTAATTGTTCTAACTCATGTGGACACAAATGACATCCTAAAAATTATCAAAGAAATTAAGCTTGTGTATGATACCAACCCAGTCGGATTGCCCACTACAGACACATATTGACCTAGAAAACTAATATCTATGCATAATCCATGAGTGGGTCCCACTATAAAAATAAGTTAAATGTGCAGGGTCCACTAATTTATTTGCATCCATTAAGAAACCAGACAACGGCCAACAGGCTTGCCTCCCTCCATCAGTGGGGCCCACTCTTAGAAAAAAGGGGTTAAGAGAAGGCCATTGGGATTTCATCCAATACGGGAGTCCAATCATGAAATATATTTAATACGAACTGGTGCCCACTACTCGAACCATCCATTTGGGGAAAAAACTGAAAGAAAAGTAAAGGAGCAACAGCTTGGATTCCATTCATCGGTAGGGCCTACAAAACATATTTAACAAAAGACTCATTGATGATTGAAGATCTAAGGAAAAGAAAACAAACCGACTGTAAAGATATTCTTATAATTTAGATAATGGCAAGAAATATGACTCAAATTCAAACGTTCATAAAAATCTCTTATGAGAGAGGTTTTAGGAGAGAAAGAGTAGCCCAAAGTGAAGTGGCATGCACCTTAAAATAATGTGGGTTTTTTTTTTTTTATTTTGCATATTTCTTTGAAAGGAGAGACTTTTTAGGGATGAGGTGGCACCCCCACAGCCCACATCCCCCTTTGCTTTAATATATATAATTTTTACTATTCTCATGCTCCTAGCCGTCTAAAGATTTATTTATTCTATAACTTAATCTCTTCTATGGTGATTAGACAATCATAACCACTCGTTTGAAGAACTTTCCATGGAGAAGTAAATAGATGGTTCAAAGAAACTGTACAGTGCAAGAATTCCATTGTCTATATATCCTTCTTTTGGAAAAGTCAAGATCTTTGAGATAAAAGGTTAGGATAGTATAATCAGAATCAGTCAATGTAAGTAATGATTACAATATAAATACATGTGTTGCAATTAGGCTATAATGGACCCACCTCTACCCAAAATTTATCTAAAACCAAGTCTGATAGAAGTGAATTTAGATTATCTAAGGGGTTTATAAGGCTGGTTTTGGAGTCTTGGAACTCTTTATTGGGAGTCCAGATCTTGTTCTAAATCCCTCACTCAAGGAAATTCGTGAGGTTTCTTAGTGTTCTTCCCTCGTTAATAATCTAAACCCGACTCCAGAGCCTCCGAGGCTTTAAACCTGGAGAAATCCTAAGTTAAAGGAGTGAGATTTTACAGTGGAGCTCCCTTATTAGAATCCAAACCATTCAAAAATAAATGCCCTCTAAATATATGGTACCTTAATTCAAAGATCTTACCATAATCTGAGTTTATAGCACCGTTGGATTGAACACGTGATTTACACAATGCTATTCACTTTCATAATCATGTTTTTATCAAATTGTCATTCCAATTGTGAAACAAGCTCATATCGACATAAAATTTGAGGACACCGCATATAACCAGGGGCTGTTTGTTTTGGACGATTCAGATTATAATATGAGGGCCCTGCTGTGAAGTTCCACTCCTCTATCTCAAGATTTGTCTAGGTTAAAGACATGAAGGATTTGGTTCCAAGTGATACATATAAAATGGAAAGTTAAAAAAAAAAAAAAAAAAAAAAAGGAAAAATCTATTGGCTCATCTTCAAAAAACATATACGAAGATTTGAGTATTTCAAAAAAGTATAAAGAGTTTTAAGGATTCTTTCAATCAAGTCCTCTCCATAAAAAAATCTTTGAAATATCAAGAATACCCTTATGTCATTTTCAAGCTTTTCTTTAATAAATCATTTAAGAGAAATGTTCATGCCCAACCCAAATGACCTAGTTGGGGCCACTTCAACTACCATTATGCAGAGATGGTTAAAAAAGGGGGAGGATTCCAAATGACTAAAAAACTAGCTTCATTAAATGGTTATGATAATCAAAATCAAAATGATCAATTTTGGGGAGGGAAATGATTAAGAAAAGACAAAATTCTATC
The DNA here is from genome assembly GCA_012931725.1 of Litsea cubeba. Lineage (NCBI taxonomy): Eukaryota > Viridiplantae > Streptophyta > Magnoliopsida > Laurales > Lauraceae > Litsea > Litsea cubeba. Next base: position 15,424,953 of record CM022946.1, read on the forward strand.
ATAAGAGGGATATATTTGCCATCTCTCAAAAAACTTATGAAGAGGGCCTAATCGAAAGAATTGTGGCGAACTTTTATACTTTTGAAACATTCAAATCTTCATGTAGCTTTTTAGAAATGAGCAAAAAGTCTTATACGTTTTTTAAATTTCCCCTTATAAAGTTTCCCAACTTGTATATGATCGATGTAGCCAATAATCTCACTCCATCAAGAGTTGCCCCCACCATAGATTGATCACATAAAAGCATGTGAATAAATTACTCGATAAATTTCAACTATTTTATATGTGGCCGATCTTAGAGAACGTTTGGAAACTCTAATCTAATTAATAAGAGTTAATTAGAATAATGTCTAAAATATAAAAGCTCTAACTTTTAAATTTTAATTTACATTTATTGTGTTGGATAAAACTTATTTGGGTTGTGACAAAATTTTATATTCGCTGTCAGCCTACCTAACGCAACGATCCTCCCTTACCCCCGCTTGAAACCGAAAGTAAAAACTAACGAAGATAAAAATGTAGATGTGCAGTAAAACTAGAAATGATAAAATTAGAAATGAGCGATTTCGTAAGCATTTAGGGGTAGCGTCAATCGAGGGATAAAATTAGATAAACTCGTTTGAGATAGTTTGGCACGTCGAACAAAGCAACAATACCGGTAAGAAAAAGTTTAGGTATTCAAGTTGATGACTCCGCTAAAGGGAAGGGGTAGGCCGAAGAGGAAGTGGATGGAACAGTAAAAATACTTTTGAAGTAATGCAACTTATCTGAATATTCGACTCAGGATAGATCGGAATAGGTCACCCGCCCCAAACATAGTTGGGACAAGGATTTGGTGATGATGATATGTTTGATAAAAGTATATTTAAAAAGAAATCTTATTTCATGAAGTAATTGAGCCCACCTTTAACAATTGTGATAATTGTGGCCTATCTTTAAAAATTATAATATAGAACCCGCCCTTTGCATCATTTTAAAATCTTATAAAGTTATTGTCATCCAAAAAAACATAAATTTAGCATTATTCATCTCTCTAAGTACCCTAAAAAGGCAGCGAGCATAGAGGATCCAACCCCTTTAGGCTTTAACCATGCAGTCTGTGGGGCCCAACCTTTACAACCTAACCCTCAATCCATGCAGTTGACCCTCTCCAATCGACTGTCAACTGTACCAAGACGAACACCAGATGTTCGAACAAATTTCCCAATCAAAGTCATACAGCCGAATGGATCGAATCTCCTTAACACGAACACCATCTGCTCGACGAAATCCCTCAATCAAAAATCACCAAACCTAGACCTCCAAAACCACTAAATATTTCCATGTTCTCTTCTCTCGCACCCCTCCAGCAATGCAGTCATGGCGTTCGACAACACCAACCTCGTCCCTCTTCTCGTCTCTCTCTCGCAGACCTGCACCACTATGCGCGAGCTCAAACGAATCCACGCTCGAGTCCTCAGACACAATCTCCACTTCAACAACCTCATCATCGCCAAGATGCTTCGCTTCGCAGCTGTTTCTCCTTCTGGAGACCTCCATTACGCACACAATCTCTTCTCTCACATGCACCAACCAAACACCTTCTTCTACAACACCATCATCCGCGGCCACGCCAAGAACAGCCAAACCCTCTCCCAATCCATCTCAATCTTTAAACAGATGAGGATTAGTTCCGTCCCACCTGATGAATTCACCTTTACTTTCCTTCTCAAGGCTCGCGCAAAGATGCCCATAAACCTTAGGTCTCCATCTCAAGGAGAGGAGATTCATGGGCATGTTTTGAAATTTGGGTTTTGTTGCCATATCTACGTGCAGAACGCTCTGATTCATTTGTATGCTGCAAGGGGAGTTTCTGGCAACGCACGCAAGGTGTTTGATGAAATGCGAGCGCCTGATGTGGTGTCGTGGTCTGGGTTAGTGGTTGCCCACGTGAAGGCCCGGGAAATGGATAATGCGAGGTGGGTGTTTGATCAAATGCCTGAGAGGGATGTGGTATCGTGGACAGCGGTGATCTCTGGGTATGCCCGGGTGGGGCGCTCCACGGAGGCGCTTGAATTGTTCTGGGAGATGCAGGCATATCGAGTGCAGCCGGACGAGGTCACGATGGTAAGTGTCATCTCGGCCTGCACCAGCATTCGTGATTTGGAAGCTGGGCTGAGCGTGCACGGCTACATCAATGAGAGCGGGTTTGCATGGATGGTGTCGCTCTGCAATGCACTGATTGACATGTACTCCAAATGTGGGTGCATGGAGAAGGCGTGGGAAGTGTTTGATGGAATGCCGAGGAAGAGCTTGATCTCTTGGAATTCAATGATTTCGGCTTGCGCCATGCATGGGACGGCTGAAGAAGCTCTTGGGCTGTTTCAGGCAATGACTAGAGGTGTGGGGGTGAGACCGGATGGTGTGACTTTCCTTGCTGCGATGAGTGCTTGTGCGCACAAAGGTTTGGTTGAGGAGGGGAGGAGATTGTTGGAGAGCATGGAGAAGGATTACAAGATCGAGGCGGGTGTCGAGCATTATGGTTGCATGGTGGACATGTTGGGGCGAGCAGGGCAGCTTGAGGAGGCGTATGAATTGATCATGCATATGCCGGTTCCAAGTAATGACATGGTGTGGGGAGCATTGCTTGGTGCTTGTAGGATTCATGGCGACGTGGACATGGGCGAACGGGTGGTTGAGAAGCTGCTTGAATTGAAGCCAGATGAAGGAGGTTACTATGTTCTGTTGTGCAATATATATGAAGCGGCGGGACGGCGAGAGGAGGCCATGGAGATGAGGAGGACAATGAGAGACATAGGAGCAAAGAAGACTCCTGGTTGCAGTTGGGTAGGTACATAACTGACTTTTTAAAAAGGGAGAAGGGCAGTTGGAGGAAGGAAGGGAGAGTTTTCTCGTCCACATGAGCAATCATTTTATGAGCGCCTTTAATTCAGGGGAATCCCATTTTATTTTAGGCCCCTGCCTGCCTTTTTAACAGTGAGATGCCTGTATTTTCCTTTGGGGAAAAAAATTTGGCTGAAGGAAAATATTTTGACAAATGGCGCATCTAATTTACATGGGGCTGATCAATCAGATCAAATGATATGCAATTGATGGTCTAGATCACCGAAAAACATGGACCACTCTTTGAAGGAATTCAAGTGCTCTAGGCTTGAGGTGGAGGGAGCTTTGGAGCAAAATGACGGTGCTGCTTGATTGCAAGAATTCAGGAAAGCCATGCCGGGTGAATTTCTAAACCCTCAAATCCTTAACCCATAAATTCTTTCAATGGAATTCCTCTAGGGCTTGTTTGTTTGCATTAGAATACATAGGAATTGCCCAATTTCTACATAAGTAACTAAAAATGAAGAACAAAGGCGAACATCCAAAAAAATCCCATCAACTAACCTCCACTTTAATAGAAACTAGCACAATAACCCATGTTGATCACGGGTACGTCCATACAATGCAATTTAAATATTCACTCATACAATGCAAATAAAATATTCATGCATAGCAATGATTTTATGGAAAGAAAAAAAAATATGACTGTAGGGAGTGTAGAAAGGGAATATGAGAAATGAGGTAAAAAAAAGTATACATAGAAATGGAATAGGAGATGCGGGCAAAAAGGTAATTTTGTAGAAATTAAAAGAAGAAAATAAAAGGTAATGGGTAGTTATAAGAAGTGAGAAGTTATATTTAAGTTACGGTCAAAATCAAATCAAGTGGTCAAAATTATCTAAAAAGCCTCTAGCTTAATATATAATAATTGAATCAAAGAAAGATGAGAATTAATCTCCAACTATCGCTCTAGTAGTTTAATACATAGGAAAGTCAAGATCTCATCTCCACCTTATTTCCTTCCCTATTCACCTTATATCCTTCATCCCTGACCTCTTTAAAAGTCCTTTATGGAGCTCATTTGACCTTGATTTGCAAACAAACAGGCCCCAGGTGTTAATCTCGAAAGAAAGTACTTGGAATTCCAGAATTTGGAAGACTTCACGGCAACTAAAATTTGAGAGACAGGAGGACAATGTTCATAATAGGTTTTCTCTCCTCTCTCCTTCCTTCTTTGGTGGAATTATTTAGCAAAAGTTGTATAATTGGTTGGAGGCAACATCAGAGCAAGAAACTCGGCGTACTGTTGTTTGCTGCAGCAAAGGTGAAACCTCTTCCTGTTCATTAATCATAATTACAAAAGTTTTGCAAGGAATCAAAAGTTCTAAAATCAATTTATGTTGTTTCAACCTTTTCCTGCCCTAATACAAGAAAGGTGAAAGCCCTAATGCCATATTTTTATTCATGAAAAGAATTTTATTTTTCACAGTAAAGGTAATATTCAATGTGGAACGCTAATGTAGTGTTTATATATATATATATATATATATGGGGGATATTCATATGCATCGTTCCCTCACCATATGGTGAGGGACAAACTTAATGGGGCCCACGTAGGGATTTGAAGGGGATGGAAAGAGACATCTTGGATGGGCCCAATATCAAGTTTGGGGTCAATCTCATGCCTCTAACCCCTTCATCCGTGGCCACAAGTTTAACAACTTTATATTAAAGAAAAAGAATTTGACCTTCGATCCAACAGTCTAATTCATTTGGATAGATGAAAAAAAAACTTGATGGATCTAGTGTACTAAAGGAGGTCCCATGTATGTAGATGGTTCGAATGTATCATAATGTTGGCCCCACTAAGTTGTCCATCACCATAATATGGTGAGAGATGGATGCACATGAATATTTTTCATATGTATATATATTTATGGAGATGCTCCTACGAGAGTTACTCTCACGGTACTATGAGAGTAAGCCCAAAATAAAAGTAAGTCCATGGAGAGCTGCTAATGCCTCATCCCAAACTTTTCTAGGTACATCCCTTTATTTTAAGACCGATATACCCATGTGTGAAATTACTAAAATGTACATCATTCATAGTTTCATACCTCACCCAATTTCTCTCTACACTCACTCACCCTCACCCCAGCCCCCACCGCCCCCTCTAGCAGCACCACTGGAGGGGGAGAGGGCGAGGGAGAGGGCGGCGACCAGAGGCGGTAGGGATAGGAAGAGCGGGTGGAAGGTGACGGGCAGGGAGAGAGAGGGGAGCGAGAAAGAGGGAGAGGGAGAATGAGAGGGAGAGAAGGCCCGGTGAAAGTGAGGGAGGAAGAAGGGGAGTGAACTGAGAATTTGGGGGTGGAGGGGTATTTTAGGAAAAAATGGGTGTGTGAAGAGAAATCTTGGAAATTTTTTGACTTATTTGGGGTGTGTAGAGAGAATGGATGTGATCAGAGAAGTTTGGGTTGAGGCATTAGCAGCTCTCAAGTCCATGTCTTTCACATCTCCAAGACCCGCCGGCCTCATGAGAATGGACTACCACTATTAGGTTTGAGTGTAGAATGATGTTTTGACTCAGTTTTTCCCCCTTTCATGCATAATTGCAAAAATGTAATTATCTACACCCTTTCTTTTCTTTTCTTTTCTTTTCTTTTTTTAAATAGTTACTTTCATTATCTAAAGCAAGCGGTACAAGATAGATATACTGACAAGCTAAAAGAAAGCAAAACCCCTGAAAGATACAAGAGAGAGCCCCTAATAGAAACTAACGTGACCCTGCAAATGAAAAGGCCAACTCCTCCCAGTGCAACATAATCTTCTCTATAGAGTATCCTTTAAAGGGCGGACTGATGGACACCCAAAGCACAACTAAGAGTTTGGTTTTCTCCGCCAAACAGTTGCCCCTGGTAGTAATCCCTTCAAAGCATCTTGAATTCCTTTCTTTCCAAATTTCTCCAAAGGACGGCAATAAAGGATAGTCTCCGTAATTCATTTCTGTCAATCTATAGAGTGTCAATCTATAGAGAGGAGACAGACATAATAGAGAGAGAGAGAGAGAAATGGAGTTTAATTGTCACCCCCTTTAGGGTCGACTGATGTTCATATATATAAGGGTTAATTACAATCAATTAAGAATCTGAGATCCTAAACTGTAGCCATAAACTAAGTAATATCTTTGACTAAGTACAATACAATAAATGGACCTAAATAGATGGGCCTGCATGGGCCTAAATGGATTGGCATGCTGAGATTGGGCTTGGATTGACCCCCTCAAATTGATGCTGGGGAGTCATAAAGCAGCAATTTGGAGACAAGAAATTGATGTCGAGGCCGAGGAAGTCCCTTCGTGAAGATATCTGCAAACTGAAACTCTGTAGAGACATGAGGTAGACGAATGACATCACGCTTATATTCATCTCGAATAAAGTGGCAGTCAACTTCGATATGTTTGGTGCGTTCATGGAAGACGGGATTTTCAGTGATGCGGATAGCCCCAGTATTATCGGCATGCAAGGGAGTAGGAGAGGTTGGAGCGAACCCGAGTTCCGAAAGAAGTCCCCATAACCATAAGATCTCAGAACAAGCAGAAGACATGGCCCGATATTCAGCTTCCGTGGAAGATCTGGACACCCGTTCTTGTTTCTTGCATTTCCAGGAAATGAGAGAATTTCCAAGGTACATGCACCAACTAGTAGTAGAACGGCGTGTGTCTTGACAGCCTACCCAGTCAGCATCCGCATAAGCTGTCAGATGAAGAGGATTATCCTTTGGATAATATAGACCACGAGGGACAGTTCGCAGCAGATAGCGAATAATCCGCTTCACAGCTGTCAAATGAAGATGTCGAGGGGCTGTCATGAACTGGCTCACAAGATTAACAGCATAGGATATGTCAGGTCTAGTGATGGTGAGATAGACAAGACTTCCCACCAGACGCCGGTATGGATGAGGATCAGGAAGAAGATCGCCATCATCTTTACTCAACTTGAGATTTACCTCGACAGGGGTATCAATAGGTGAAGAATCATGGAGGTCAGCCAACTCGATAAGATCTGATGTGTATTTGTGTTGATTAACAAATAGACCTTTTGGAGATTGATGCACCTCTAAGCCCAAAAAATAATGTAATGAGCCCAAATCCTTCATACGGAAGGAATCTTTGAGAGAAGCTTGGAGAGATGTTATCATACGATCATCCGTGCCAGTGATAATAATATCGTCAACATATACGAGAAGCACAGTAACACCAGTAGATGTGTGGCAAAGAAAGAGAGATGGATCATAAGAACTCTGGGTAAAGCCACTCTCGTATAAACGACGCTGGAAGGTTTCGAACCATCCCCGAGGAGCTTGCTTTGGACCATAAAGGGATTTTCGCAGGCGACAGCAAGTCCTCTTTGAGGGAGAGGGGACACCTTGTGGTATCCGCATATAAACTTCTTCTTGCAAATCCCCATGCAGAAATGCATTTTTGACATCCATTTGGTATAAAGGCCATGATTTAGGTGCAGCAATGGCGAGAAGTAACCGAACAAATGTCATTTTTGCCACAGGTGCGAACGTTTCCTCATAGTCAATGCCATACTCCTGTCTGTTTCCGAGTGCCACAAGTCTAGCTTTGTGTCTATCCAAGGACCCATCAGACTTAAGTTTGATCGAGTAGATCCATTTGCAACCAATGGGTTTAACTGTTGAAGGACACTCCACAATATCCCAGGTGTGATTCTGATCCAATGCATCCAATTCCTCCTTCATGGCCTGGTTCCAACAATCTTGTTGTACAGCCTGCAAATAAGAACTATGGATAGGGACAGAAGATAGGGTTGTCATCAAAGAAGCATGGGTAAATCCATACCTCTCAGGCGGTCTAGAATCTCTGGAAGAGCGACGCAAGGCTGGAGTAGGCGCGGAACCATTAGCCGGTGGAAGATCAGGAGGACGGCCATCTGCAGTGATAGGTTTGTCCCGTCGGTGATACACAAAATCAGGATTAAACCTAGTAACAGGTGTTTGATCCGTTGGTTGATCCGAGAAACCAGGTAAGAGAGCTGGTGAAGATGGTTGAGGACAGTCTATGTGAGTTTGGAAGAAATACTGATGTTCAAAGAAAATAACATTGCGAGAAACCTTGATACGACGTCCAATGGGATCATAACAAACAAAACCTTTCTGATGAGGTGCATAACCCAAAAACGCACACCGGCGAGATTGAGCGGTTAGTTTTGTCCGTTCCGTGATAGGAAGATGAACAAAAACAAACACATCCAAATGTATGAAGGTGATCAAACACAGGATGGTGCCCAAACAGTTTAAAATAAGGTGTGAAATGATCAATGGTAGGGGGATGGAAGGCGATTGATGAGATAAATTGCGGTGGTGAGGGCTTCCGTCCAAAAACGAGGTGGAACGGAAGATTCAATGAGAAGTGTTCTAGTTACATCAAGGAGATGTCTGTTTTTCCGTTCCGCGACATTTTGTTGTGGAGTATACGGACATGTACGTTGAGAAATGATTCCTTTAGTGTTCAGAAAAGATTGAAAATCATTGGACACATACTCCCCCCTTGAGTTTGATCGCAAAATCTTAATGCATGTGGAGAATTGTGTTTCAACATAGCTTAAAAAAATCTTAAAAGCATGAAGAACATCAGACTTTGAATGTAATAAATATAACCAAGTAAATCTGCTGTAGTCATCAATGAATGTGACAAAGTACTTAAAATGACTATGAGAAAGAGTCGGAGCAATGCTCCAAACATCACTGTGAATTAAATCAAAACATGCAGTGCTCCGTGTGTTAGAGTGAGGAAAAGGTAAAGTCTTACTCTTTCCTAATTTACAAGCATCACATTCAAATGAAGCAGAAGCAATAGGTTTATTTAATAATCCAGAGTGAAATAAAGTAGACATAGTAGAGTCATTCGGATGACCAAGTCTATTATGCCACAACCGAGAATTATTCTTAATGGAAAAACAAAATAACTGATGTGAAGAGTTATTTGGAATAAATGAAGACACTGGTAAAGAAAACAGTCTTCCACGCTTAGGCCCCCTCGCGATCACCTCCCCCGACTCCTGGTCCTGCACAACACAACCAGAAGGAGAAAAAGAGACATTGCAGTTATTTTCAACAAGTTGACCCACAGAAACTAAATTGGTAGCAAGATGAGGAGAAACGAAAACATTGGTTAATGGTAAGGGGCTAGGGGTATCACCAACAGAGGTGATGGGAAGATGAGCACCGTTGGCAGCTTGCACAGTAAGATGACCAGTGTAAGGAGCAACATGTTGTAATTTTAGGGTGAAATTGGTCATATGGTTACTAGCACCAGAATCTAAGTACCAGGTATTGGAAAGAGGAAGCATTACCTGGAATGTTCATGGAAGCTAAGGCATTGATGATCATTTGGTTTACCATCTCAGGGTGAGAGGAGCTGGTGACACAGAGCGTGAGGAACCAGGTTGGGAGGAAGAATCAGACTGCAGAGAACCACTGAAGGCAGAGGATGCATATGGTGGAGTGGTCACTGTGTAAGCACTAGGAGCTGACTGCACATAGTTGCGGGAAGTAGAATTGCGATTCTTTTTCCGGCATTCTTCAATAGCATGACCAGTGGCCTTACAATATCGGCAGATTTTTGCCGTACATTGATTTGCATAGTGACCATATTTCTTGCAGTTATGGCACTGAACTTTACTGATGTCTCGAGGAGGTGGTCTGGTAGTAGCAACATAGGCAAGGGGAGCCTCAATAGATCTCTGTTGTTCCAGAGTAGTTTTAGTGACCAGACGTTGTTCTTCCCGTAGAAGTTCTTGAAGACAGCCATCCAGGCCAGGAAGAGAAGCCCTGCTCATCAAGTTAGATCTAACGGTCTCAAACTCCAGACGAAGTTTCATAAGAAACTGATCCCGATGGCTACGTTGCTGCAAGGGAAGTAATTCTGGAAGGAGAGCTTCAGATACCGTGGCAAACTTTATCTCATCATATTCGGACCACAGTCTACGAAATCCATTGTAATACTCCTGAACCGATTGGGTGCCTTGAGTATAGTGAGAAATATCAAGTTCCAATTGAAATTGGCGAGCAGCATTGCCTTGTTGATAGTTCTTATGAAGATGGTCCCACATTTCACGGGCAGTTTTGCAAGGTCTGAGGTTGAGGATAAAAGATGGGTCAACGGAGCCTAGTAACCAGGTTTTTATTTTAGCATCCTTCGTTTTCCAGGCTAATATCTTCTTGTCATCTTCAGTGGGTTGAGGTTCAGATCCATCAATGTGTGCCCAGAGTTCCTTCCCTTCTAAGTAAATTTGAAATTGGAATGCCCATGACGTATAATTTTTTCCATCAAACTTAATCAGGGTAATTTCAGATTTGTCCATGACAGTAGAACAGATCACAGAAGGTAGTGGAGATGCAACAACAGCAACAACAGTAAAAATACCAGCAACAACCCAGATGAAGAAAAATATACCAACAGCAACAATACGTCCTTTGACAACAGCAGCAGTGACAGCAGAGAGCAACAGTAACAGTAACCCAGCACTTGACAGTAATCAGTAATCAAGCCACAAGCAGAGAATAAAAGGGCACAGGCAGTAACAAATAGAAGAGGAAGACAGCAACAGGAAGATGACTTTGGAGAGGATCACAGGTGATCGTCTGAGCTCTGATACCATGTCAATTTATAGAGAGGAGACAGACATAATAGAGAGAGAGAGAGAGAGAGAGAGAGAAATGGAGTTTAATTGTCACCCCCTTTAAGGTCGACTGATGTTCATATATATAAGGGTTAATTACAATCAATTAAGAATCTGAGATCCTAAACTGTAGCCACAAACTAAGTAATATCTTTGACTAAGTACAATACAATAAATGGACCTAAATAGATGGGCCTGCATGGGCCTAAATGGATTGGCCTGCTGAGATTGGGCTTGGATTGACAATTTCCTTTTGGGGCCCCAATTGGAGTCTTCCAGGCCTGGAAGAGCTCTGGGAGGGATTTTGGGAACACCAAACTGCAATCAAACCATTTTACCACCGAGCACCAAATTAATAAGCTGAGCAGATTTACAGTTCACCATTAGGTGGTCCATCGACTCATCTCTTAAACACATGGGACAACTGTTAACCACTATCCTTCCCCTCCTCCTTAGGTCTTCCAAAGCAAGCAGTTAACCCAGCCACAATCAAACAATTACCTACACCTTTTCTCCTTCCCACAATTTATCTTTTTTACTTTATCATTTCTACTTTCTTCCTCCTCAACTGGTTGTTCCTCTTAATTTCACTGTTAATCATCCAGCGACCACTTATACATTAGCAACATTCCCCACAACCAACAATATGCAACCTCCTCCTTACCAACATTAAGGTAAATTTCATGTTTTTTTTTTTTAATTTATTTCCATGTCTAATAGTTATAGGACAATATATAATTGCATGTTTGGATGATTTGAAATGATTTCAAATATCTAAAGGGCTATGGGACCATATAGAAAGATACCCTTCTTTATATGTACTTTGCATTATTTATTTATTTTTTATAACCTAGGGTATCTTCTACCTAGCCCAGCCCAAGAGCCTTTGGCCCTAAGCCCGAGGGACACTTGACTCTGGATAGCCAAGAACTAATCATTAGGGGCACATGTAAGCCCTCCTATCCACATGCATCAGGTAAAATTATGGTAGGTGGCCAACAAAATATCTGCAATAATGATATAATGACTATTGACTCAAAGAAAGAAAAAAATTGAAAATATAATAGAATGAAAACGTTAGTAAATACTTTATATTTTGATGTTAGGCTTTAGTCGTGTGATTTTTTTTAATTATTATTTTTGGAAGTTATGGTTGGGCCATGTGAAAATAATTTATTATTATTATTATTATTATTATTATTATTATTATTATTACTATTATTTGGTGCAGTGTAAGTGTAAATGATAGCTACTGCCCATTTTGGGATTGAAAAAGTAGTTTAAATTAAAGTCTAAAGAAGATTCATTATATTTGCATCCCTTCATATCCTACCTGTATGGCCATAGATTTGGGAGTTCAGTTTTTTAAAAGTGTTAAAAACGTTATTTATCCTCATAAACACATTACATAGCCTACATGGATCTAACGGAGGACATGGCCCTAAACAGATTTGATTGGCGTCGTCAAATCCATATAGCCGACCCCACCTAGTGGGAAAAGGCTTGGTTTGGTTTGGTTTGGTTTAAACACATTACATATAATAACCAATGACCATGATTACAAAACTGGATTAAAGAAATTTAGAATGAAAATGTAAATAAAAACTTAAGACATTTGACTGTAATACTCAAGTATATGAAAACAATTTCATTAACTGATGAAATATTGCATTGAATTTTAGTGCATTGTAAATAGCATTGGCTAAGGCAAAATAGTAGTACATGTGGTGGGAGAAGCCAACCTTACATAAATCCATATCTATCAATATATGGGACCCATTTTATGAAATTCAAAACAATCATAATGATAATCAATCTATTATTGGGCACGACCTACCGTTGGATTGATGAAGATTTCCTACACATAATTAAACTTCATTTAGAGAGAGAGAGACCACTTGAGACTTGGGATAATGCAATTGTATTTTTATATCCATTTATACTTGGTGGATGTAGGAGCAAACCAGCACAAACATCAAAGTGGTCTACATTTAAATTAGAAAATCTTTGGTTCAATTCAGAATAGATTGCACATATACTCTGTAGTAATGTTGAACAAATTTGTCCACTTTCTGTTGGCTAAGACAAAACAAGATCAGAATGTCCATACAGACCGACTCCATAGCCCGAAGAAATGACCGATCCCACGTGGAAGGCCATGTGGCGCTGAGGTGTACCAGAGTGAATGAAAAAATTTCAAACGCCCGCCAGAATGAAAAAGAAAAAAAGAAAAAAAGAAGAGAGGTCTGGAGAGAGAAATGCCCTAAATACTCTGGTTCTTCTCCCTCCCAAACACTCCTCCACAGCGCTCCTCACCTCCCTGGATCTCATCTCTCTCTCGCTCGGCGACATCGCGCATCTCTCTCTCTCTCATCAGCCGACGATCTCTCTCTCGGCAACAGTGCGCAGCACCATGAACGAAAAGGGTCCTTCTGGTGAGGTGTGTTCGGGAAAGTAGTAGAGAAGGGGGAAAGAGGAGGAGAAAGGAAGGGAGGGGAGGAAGAGGCCTGCCCATTTCATTTTTCCATCCCAAAAGAGAAGAAAACCCTATCTTACTTCCTCATCCCATTTCTAAAAGTTCAAATCGACGCTCTCTCTGATCTCTCCAACCTCATCCAAGCGACGACTGCAGGCGCTCGTCCCGTTTCCCTCATCGTCGGCGGCTCATTGCAACGACCCACCCTGCTCTGCTAAAGTTAAGATTTAATGAAGAACTCGATTTCTGTATGTGGTTTGTCCTCTTTTGATGGTCTTTGGTGCAGTCTTACTGTGTCACATTGCAGGGGACTTTTTTCTTGTGTTCCATGGGTGGTAGCTTATGCAAGCATTGGATCATGCATGTGTTACAGGAAGAAGCCAATAGAAACATATTCGGTGCTGGTCACTTGGTATTTTTCTCCTTGTAGAAGTGGAGTCCAGATTCTTCTTCTGTATAGTTGGGATTTGGTTTGTGGGTCTTCCCCCTTTCAGATTCTTCCTTCTTCCTTTTTATTATTTAAGTTTTTTTTTTTTTTTCCATTCTGGGTTCTTTTTTGTTTTCCCCCTTCCTGGTAATTAGGTTCATTGATTTTGAATCAGTGTCTTTTTTCTACTTTTTGGGTTTGAATGCTTTTTCTGTACCTTGTATTTGGTTCTGTTTGTGGGTTTTTTTTTTTTGAAGGTTCTGTCTGTTTTCTCAGTGAAAATTGTTGTATTTATTTGTATTAGTGAAAGCCATCGTTTTCTCAGTGAAAGCCATCGTTCTGTTTGTCGACCAAATATTTTGTCAATGTGTATTACATCTATACCTTGTCGACACTTTCACATTCGAGCAAATTGAAGAAACGATGGCTTTCTAAAGATGTCATACAGATCAATCTGTTTTGAGATATGTATCCAAACAAAACGAAAGAATTCTGAGGCATTAACATAATATACACCCAATTCTTGGCAACCGCCTGGTCATCTGTTTGAATTTCATATGGAACCATTTCTCAAGCTTTTCAAGAAAGAGCTACTCTTGGTGATCTCACGCAAGGGTTTGTCAGTGAAGCGAATGAGGTTGTCAGCCCATGCACCCAACACCATCTTGGATGATGAAACTAGTTTATTTAGTAACTAGTTTCTCAGTGCAAACTGGTGTATTTATTTGCTGGCCTAGCCTATCACCATCCCAATATCTAGGACTCTCCAAACCATTACATTCTGGCTGATCATCTAACCAGCCCTCTGTTTATTGCTTTCATTCATCATAAGAATATTTTTATATAAAGTAGCAATATTTGTTCTTAGGTGTCCGATAAAGGAAGATTAAAAGCTTAATCTTGTTCAAGTCCATTCCACTAAAATTAACAACTGAGAGAAGAGTCCAGTCCACTAAAATTAACAACTGAGAGAAGATTCAGGGAGTGTCTGTTTGGAGTCTTGAACCATTCTTGCAAGTTGCTTATTTAAATCTACTTGCTGTGCTTGTGCTGCACAACATCTTTGTGTTATGAACCAAAATCATGCTTTTCAACCTGTATTTCAATTTGGTCCATATACTTTTGAGCTTAAATTATTTGCTTAGGATGATAGGGCAAGAAATATTGACTCCCTCAACATTGATGAATGCAAAACTGGTGATTGAACACTGGTGGTATTTTTTTTTTTTTTCACTGGAAGGCTCTGATTCTGAAATGCTTGGATAAGAAAATGGTAAAGGATACATTTCAAAAAAAGAAAATGGTAAAGGATTCAATTTTTATGGCTACATTTCAATTTTTTTTCTTTTATCAGCATTTCTAATATGAATTGTTATTTGACTGCTTATGTAGGGAGTATGATACTGGAGTTTGAAGATGCTGTCAATGGAGGCTTCTGAAGATGGTGCAGTTGGCATGGATTTATAATGATCCTTTCGTTTTTTTGTCAATTATGGGACTTCTCCACTGTCACTAGTATTGTCTGTTTTTTATGATCTATTATTTGACAGTATTTTGATGAATCAGGTGATTTGGTGAAGATGAAGCTGTCCGCAACTTATGGTTTTCAATTAATGTATTGATATGATGAATGGGTTTGTGTTTTTTTATGAATGATATTGCAAGACCCATGGCTTCAGTTACAGCACATGATATTGCAAACATCTTGGTATTTTTTTGTTGATTACTCCTAATTGCATAACTAAACAAATATCACGGGTCCTTGTTTATTCTGATTATGACACATCATAAGGCACCGACTGAATCAATACTGGATGCTGGCTTGCCTTAAAAGGACATGAGAATATCACAGGTCCTTTTTTTTTTTTTTTTTCAGCCTCAAATGTTGATGTTAATGTGGAAATCACTTCATTCTGTTTGCCCCAGTATACACTATTTTCCCACCAACTCGCTGTCTTCAAAATCAATTTAAAAAAGATTCAAATCTATTACAACTTGTCACAGAAAAAGTCTTTTGACTCTTACTTTACAGAGACATTGTTCTTTCTTAAAGAGGGCATTTGGTAGAACATGTGGCCTTTTGCTTTGGGTTTTTTTCTCTATTCTTAAGTTTCAATACTACGAGGTCGCAGTGACTCTGTAATTCAGGTTTTCGCATTTGGAGGCTTATCCAACGTATGAATAGAAGTTGTGGACGCCCAACCCAATTGCATCCAAGTGGGCCATTGGGTTCACCATGGTGTGACACAAAAGGCTATATGTTCAATTAACACTTACTCTCCAAAAGCCTAAATTGGAGCCACATTCCCTCCCAATTGGGCTCAAAGTTGGTTCTACAACCACAGTACCCTTCTCCTTTTCTTATATTTTCTTTCTTGTTTATAAAAAAAAAAATTTACAGCCCCTGCTCTTAACATAAAAAACACAAGTTCAGCTGAGCAGGCCTACTATTAGGATCTCTCCATTCCGGCCCCATCTGTAGTTTATTTTTTAGCCTTTTTCTGGCAAGGTAAAACCAACAAACCATGAGATAATCAACATATTAAACATTCAACATTCAAACACATTAAATGGTCCACACAGAGAAATTGGTACACAAACAGAAGTTTCAAGTTGGTTCCATTTAAACAATCAGGCCCGAATTAGTTCCATCAAAGCACGCCTAATCATTAAACACAATAACTACATCAACTCCAATAGACTGTCGCGTCTATTTTTCAAACACCAGACAAATACAGCAAAAAAGCTAACAATGACTCAAATTGAGGTGGGCGTCTGTTTCCCATATTTTGACGCTCTATACATTCTCTTAGACGTTGACATTCCAGCCTCATTTCTTCAATAGGGCCTTTCATTTCTTCCATTTTCGTTTTAATTTTGTCACATCAGCAGAAACCTTGTTGAGTACTCCTGTTTATGACACTTTTTAGCCTATTTTTCGAGGGTATTTTTTGCTGAGATTTGGAGATTTCAAATACCATATTATGAACTTAAAATCTGTTATTTTTCACTTAATTACAATCACGTTTGCCTGCGTTTCAAACCGCTTACTTTTGCAACTCGGTGAAGAAAATCTGCAGAAACCTTGCTGAGTACCCCTGTTTAGGACACTTTTTAGCCCACTTTTTGAGGGGTTTTTTTCACTGATATTTGGGGATTTCGAAGACCATATTATGAACTTAAAATCTGCTATATTTTCACTTAATTGCAATCACATTTGCCTGCGTTTCAAACTGCGCACTTTTGCAACTCGGTTAAGAAAATATGCAGAAACCTTGCTGAGTACCCCAGTTTAGGATACTTTTTAGCCCACTTTTCGATGATTTTTTTTTTGTTGAGATTTTGGGATTTCGAAGACCATATTATGAACTTAAAATCTTCTATTTTTCACTTAATTACAATCACGTTTGTCTGCGTTTCAAACCGCGCACTTTTGCAACTCGGTTAAGAAAATCTGCAGAAACCTTGCTGAGTACCCCTGTTTAGGACACTTTTTAGCCCACTTCCCGAGGTTTTTTTTTTTTTCTTTGCTGAGATTTGGGGGATTTCGAAGACCATATTATAAACTTAAAATCTACTATTTTTCACTTAATTACAATCACGTTTGCGAGGTTTTCAACTTGGGCACTTTTTCAACCCGGTTAACACAAACATGGAGAAAGAGCTCTGAGTACCCCTGTTTAGGGCACTTGTTGGCCTACTTTCCGATGGATTTTTTGGCCGAGATTTGGGGATTTTCAAGCTCATACTATGAACTTAAAATCTGCTATTTTTTAGTTAATTACGATCTCGTTTGCGATGTTTTCAACTCGGGCACTTTTTCAACCCACTTGTTTACTACTAAACCCAAATGTATAATTATAAATTGTTAAAACACTTTAAACTTGCAATCTAATGTGTGGATAAATTGATAAAAAGGACTCCAACAACTCGCAAATTCACAATCTGACAGCCAATAGAAAAAAGTGAGCTACTCACTAAGCACATATATCATAATCAGTTCTGATCTTTTCTTATAAAGAATACGGTCTTGTCTTGATACAAACTCCTTCACAAGTGACAACTGACAACTGGCAACCAAATATGAAAGGCAAATAAACCAATTTCATTCATTCAGATCATAAAGAAATTTCACCGCTGCGGCCGATCAGCTCAGCAAACAAACCTGTTCAAACTGAAATTATTTTGTACAACCACCAAATATGATAGGAAGTTCACCACAGCGCAAACTTTCCCATGTCCAAAAGTGAGCCCATGAATTTTGTAAATCTCCATCTGCAACATGTACATGAGAGAGAGGGGGGTCACTTGAGCTAGGGGTGCACCAAAAATCCGTGGATCCGGAAATCCGATTCGATCCGATCCGCGGATTTTTATCCGATCCGAAGGTAAATGGATTGGTGACGGATTGAGAATTTTGTAATCCGTTAGCAACGGATCGGTGGCGGATTTCACCCTCAATCCGCGGATTCAATCCGATCTGATCCGTTGGCATTAAATATAAGTAAAAAATATATATAAAGGGTTTAAATATAAATTAAGATGTCTAAATTTAAAATAAAAAAAATTAAGGGGTCAAAATGTAATTATTTTTTATAATATATTTGATCATTTTATTTTAAAATTAGATTGAACGGATTAATCCGATCCGATCCAATCTGATCCGGTCTTCTACGGATCGGATCGGATCGGATTTTAACAGCAACGAATTGATGACGGATTTGGCTCAATCCGCACCAATCCGATCCGTGTACACCCCTAACTTGAGCAAAACACTGAAACATGTCTACATCTCAGTTTCCTCTCCTCCGAGTCAAATTTTGTGGGTCATTTCTTGAATCAGTGGCCTTTCAATATTGATAATGACTTCTTTACAAAATGAAAGGCAATGCAGCATGCAGAACTTAACCCCAAAAGCTTTTATGCCTAAAAGGGAATCAGAGACCATCTTCCCTTGGACTTATTCCAAAGGAATGTCTCCAACCTGCTATAGACCATCTTCTTGAATCAGAGACGAGTTGGACACTTCACTGCCCAGATTGTTGCTTGAAGATATAGCACCTTGGGTGGCAGGTCTTTTGACAGAGATAGAATTGCTTTCTGAGGAGGAAAAACCATTGGCCATGCAACCACCCTTGCTAAAAAGTTCAGAAAGAGAAGATGCATCAGAGTTTTGCTTCCCAGTTGCATCCTCCTAGATTCTTCACTCAATTCAGGTAGGAATGAAGACATTGTACTCCCTTTCCTTTCTGTATCCAATTTGTTTTTCAGGTCTTTAGTTGCTATCGAGTTCTAATGCATCTTTGAGGAATTTAAGTTTTTATTGACTGAAAATCAACAGGTCCGTGAGACCCCACTTGAATTACCCGATCCAAATCAAGCAAATTCGTAGTTGTGCTTGCTGTACCTGATGAAAAGACTAAGAAGAGAAGTCATTCTATGATTCAAATTCCAAAATGAGAAATGATCCAAGCACAAAGTCCCCTATTAGTTAATAGTGTACATGTTGCATTTGGAGATGTGAATAATGATCCAGATCATCCAGTCCAGCCAACATGTTGCATTTGGAGATGTGATGAATGATCCAGATCATCCAGTCCAGCCTGGATTGCATGCCTACGCCAAAAAGTCTAATCTCACTCAACAAACAATCTCTTGAAGAAATCATCATCTCACAGATTCCACTAAAAAACAGAGAAGCCCACTGACCCTTTGTTACACCCCATCCCGAATTAAGCATGATTAATCTTAATTAATCGTGATTATCGTTAATTAAGATGTGATTAATTAGTTTACATGAGATTAATAGTCACTGTGACTGAAATTAGTCTTAGATGACTAAATTAAGCTTAATGAACTGATTTGGAATACATGAACTTGCTTTTAGACCCCAATTAGTGGATTGGAGGACTTTTTCGTAAATATGGTTTCGACGCCGGTTAACTCGAGATAATTAAATTTCGGGTTCGGGTCGTGACATATTTATTATATGGTATCAGAGCATAAGCGATCTAAGTAAAGATACAACGTAATAATCATAAAACGATAACTCAGATAAATGATTAAATCCTATGTGGATTTAAGAAAAAGTACTGACTCATTGTATGTGATATTGTTTCACTGTCAATGTGCACACTGTTTATACATGAATTGTGTCAAGGAAGTTATAGATATATGTATCTTATCTTCCTGTATCTGCTTTTCAGAATGGCATCTGGTTCTGGAAGCGGTGGTAATAATGGTGATAATCCCGATCAGAGTGTCGGTGGAGATGGAGGACCTATTCCTACGCCTCCTACCCCTAACGATAGTGATGCGAGATTCACTGCACTTATGGAACTGCTAGCTAGAAATAGTGAGCAGATGGCTAAAAGCCATGAAGCGCAGTTAACTATGCAAGCCCAGATTACAGCTTTATTACAAGTGCAAGCACAATTGCAAGCTCAGATTCAAGCTCCACCTGTACCGCCAGTTAACCCACAGCCTCAAGTGGCTACTCAAGTAGTCGTACAGGCGAAAGAGAAAGATCCTAATGTTCTTTATGAGCAGTTTAGGAAGAGAGGAGCTACAGAATTCCAAGGCAAGGAAGATGCCTTAGTAGCTGATGAATGGATTGAACACATTGAAGTTGTGTTCGAAACGATTGTCTGTACCCCAAAACAGAAAGTGTTACTTGCTTCTTCAATGCTACGGGATGTAGCACAAGAATGGTGGAAGGGTGTTAAGGGTGCAATCATTGCAACACCTGCAGCCACACTTTGGGAGACTTTCAGGAAGCAATTTGAAAGGAATTTTGTTCCTGATCATGTTCGACAGAGAAAAGAATCAGAATTTCTGCACTTGAAGCAAGGACAGATGACTGTGACAGCCTATGTACATATGTTTACTAAACTGTCCAAATATGCCAAGGACCTGATTGATACCGAGGAGAAAAAGGTCAAGAGATTTCTCAATGGGTTGAATCCCGCTTACAAGAAGATGGTCTTGGCAGGTACTATGCCTGAATTATTCGATGATGCTGTCGATAAGGCATATGTTGCAGAAGAAGTACATAGAGAAGAAATGGAATCTAATGAGGGTCCAAAGAGAAATGCTAGTCCCTGGTTTAAAAAGGGAGATAAATCCAAGGGTAAGAAGCAGAAGCATGCTGCTAAAACTTCTGAACAAAAACCAGTCTGTGAGACATGTGGGAAAACTCATAAGACTGAAGCTTGTTGGAGAAACACCGGAGCGTGTTTGGTTTGTGGATCGATGGAGCATAAAATGGCTCAATGTCCTAATGGTAGGAGAAACAATCGAGCTCCACAGCAACAGCGTCAAGGACAACAACAACAGAGGCAGCAGCAGCCTCGTCAGCAGCAGCATCAGCAGCAGCAGAATAGGCCTCGTGCTACCGGACAAGTTTATGCTGCAAATAGAGAACAAGCTGAAGCTGCAACCAATGTTGTGGAAGGTATTATTTATGTTGATAGTAGACCAGCATGTGCATTGTTTGACCCTGGTTCTACGCATTCATTCGTTGCACCTTCCTTTGTTTGTAATATGCAAAACAAAATTAAACAGTTGTCCTATGATTTCACTGTAACTACACCACTAGGGAAAACGGTAGTGTGTGAATTATATGTACCTCAGTGTAGTGTGGTAATTGATGATGTGTTAATGCCAGCAGATTTAGTCATATTGACTATTAATGACTTTGATGTCATATTTGGCATGGATTGGCTTGCGAAGTACAGAGCCTGTTTGGACTGTTTTCGCAAAATCATTACTTTTAAAGTAGATGAAGCCAATACCAGTGTTCAATTTGAAGGAACACAGAAGAAGTTTGATACCAGACTTATATCTGCATTAAAGGCTGAACGGTTAATGCAAAGTGGTTGTGAAGGCTACATTGCTTTCATCACTGAAAGGAAGCCGGAGAAGGAATTGAAGGATATTCCTGTCGTCTGTGAATTTCCAGACGTCTTTCCGAAAGAAGTACCAGGTCTGCCTCCAGCAAGGGAAGTAGACTTTACAATTGAACTTGTACCAGGTACTGCACCGATTTCTCGAGCACCGTATAGAATGGCTCCATCCGAACTACATGAACTGAAGAAACAGATACAGGATTTGCTTGACAAGGGCTTCATCAGACCGAGTGTCTCGCCTTGGGGAGCGCCTGTATTGTTTGTCAAGAAGAAGGATGGCTCTATGCGTATGTGTATCGATTATAGGCAATTGAATCAAGTGACGATTAAGAATAAATACTCATTGCCTCGAATCGATGAGTTGTTTGATCAACTTCAAGGTGCAGCATATTTTTCAAAGATTGATCTCCGATCTGGTTATCATCAGATCCGTGTTCGAGATCAAGATATACAGAAGACTGCGTTCAGGACCCGATATGGACATTATGAATTTCTTGTCATGCCATTTGGCTTGACGAATGCACCTGCAGTGTTTATGGCTCTGATGAATAGAATATTTGCTGCTTATCTAGACCAATTTGTTGTTATCTTCATTGATGACATCCTGGTATATTCAAAGTCAGAGCAAGAACACGTTCATCATTTGAGAATAGCATTGCAACTGTTGAGAGATAATCAACTGTTTGCAAAATTAGAGAAGTGTGATTTCTGGTTACAGCAGGTGGCATTTCTGGGTCACATCATTACGAGAGATGGATTAGCTGTCGATCCTGCAAAGATTGAAGCTATTACTAATTGGCAAAGTCCGAGAACTGTACCAGAAGTGCGGAGTTTCTTGGGGTTGGCTGGTTATTATAGAAGATTTGTCATGGACTTCTCCAAAATTGCAGCCCCATTAACTAAATTGACTCGAAAGGATGTTCCATTTATATGGAATGAGGCATGTGAGTCAAGTTTTCAGAATTTGAAGCAGAGATTGATATCAGCTCCAATCTTATCATTGCCCGCAGGAAGCGGAGGATTTGTGGTTTATTCGGATGCCTCTGGTATAGGATTGGGATGTGTACTGATGCAAAATGGCAAAGTGATTGCTTATGGATCACGCCAATTGAAAGAGCATGAAAAGAATTATGCCACTCATGATTTGGAACTCGCCGCGGTTGTCTTTGCTTTGAAGCAATGGAGGCATTATCTCTATGGAGAGACATTTGAAGTTCACTGTGATCACAGAAGCCTCCAGTATTTATTCACACAAAAGGACATTAATTTGAGGCAACGCCGTTGGCTGGAGTTGATTAAGGACTATGATTTTCCATTCACATATGTGCCGGGAAAAGGAAATGTAGTAGCTGACGCTTTGAGTCGGAAATCAGCTACCTTAGCAGCTATGGTGGGTGAATGGAAATTGCTTGAAGAATTCAGAGATCTGGATGTTGAAATGGAGATAGTAGATAACCGAAGGTTGATTGCACAGATGTCTGTTTTTGAACCTATGCTGATTACAGAAATAAAGAACAGACAGTTTGATGATCCTGAATTTATTAAAATCAGAGATACTATTGCAGCTAGACCAGACTTTGTGTTGGTTGATGGTACCCTTTATTTTAGAAACAGATTGTGTGTGCCAGCACAAGATGATTTGAAACAAGCATTGATGTTTGAAGCACATCACACTAGGTATTCGATGCATCCAGGAAGCACTAAAATGTACAGAAATCTCAAGGACAGGTTTTGGTGGCACAACATGAAGCGAGAAATAGCTGGATATGTGTCTTCATGTTTAACCTGTCAGCGTGTAAAATTTGAACACAAGAAACCTCCTGGATTACTTCATCCTTTACATATTCCTAGATGGAAGTGGGAACACTTAACTATGGACTTTGTATCTGGTTTACCGATGACTAGAAGACATCATGACACCGTTTGGGTGATTGTGGATCGTCTGACAAAGTCTGCACATTTCCTTCCATTTAGAAAGGATATGGGATTTAATGAAATGTCGAAGTTGTTTGTCAAAGAAATAACCAGACTGCATGGAACGCCAGTATCGATTGTATCAGATCGAGACAGTCGATTTGTTTCTACATTTTGGCAAGCATTTCAGAATTCTATGGGCACTAAACTGCGGTTTAGTACAGCGTATCATCCTCAAACTGATGGACAATCTGAACGAACAATTCAGACGTTAGAGGATTTGCTTCGTGCTAGCGTTATGGATTTTGGAAGTGAATGGGATGAACACTTGGCATTGTGCGAATTTGCGTACAACAACAGTTATCATTCCAGTATTGATATGGCACCGTTTGAAGCTTTATATGGCAGAAGATGTAGGACTCCAGTTAGCTGGGAAGAAGTTGGTACTCGAAGTTTCCATGGTCCTACATTGATTGCAGAAACAGCAGAGAAGATACAGAAAGTACAAGAAAGATTGAGGATAGCCCGATCAAGGCAAAAGAGCTACGCTGACAATCGTCGACGTGACCTTGAATTTACTATTGGTGATCAAGTATTTTTAAAAGCTTCACCTATGAAGGGGACAATCCGATTTGGTCAGAAGGGCAAACTTTCACCAAGATTTATCGGACCATTTCAGATTAAGAGCAGAATTGGCAATGTGGCTTACCGCCTAGACCTTCCAGCAGCACTGTCAGGTATCCATAATGTGTTCCATGTGTCAATGCTTCGAAAGTATGTGGCTGATCCTTCTCACATCATAAAGTATGATGATATACAAATTCGTCCAGACACCACATATGTTGAGAAGCCAATAGAGATTATAGATACCAAAGAACAAGTACTTCGTACAAGAACGATTAAATGGGTCAAGGTTCGTTGGGCACATCATGGAACCAGCGAAGCTACATGGGAGCTAGAAGAGCAAATGGCTCGAAAATATCCAGAGCTCTTTGTTCAGGTGATTTGTTTATATTATCTTTGAATTTTATTTATATACCTTGATTCTGATTTGATTTGCATTCGGAGGACCGAATGATTCTAAAAGTTTAGGGGAATGTTACACCCCATCCCGAATTAAGCATGATTAATCTTAATTAATCGTGATTATCGTTAATTAAGATGTGATTAATTAGTTTACATGAGATTAATAGTCACTGTGACTGAAATTAGTCTTAGATGACTAAATTAAGCTTAATGAACTGATTTGGAATACATGAACTTGCTTTTAGACCCCAATTAGTGGATTGGAGGACTTTTTCGTAAATATGGTTTCGACGCCGGTTAACTCGAGATAATTAAATTTCGGGTTCGGGTCGTGACACCCTTCATATTTTGTGCCCACCATGAACGAAAAGCCTCCGTCACTAAAGAGCTTAACGCCAAGCACAAAACAATGTGCACAAAGTGCATTGAGAAATCGGTCTGAATCCCAAAACGAAATTTGCAAAGTGCATTGGCCATTGAGAAAGATTCTTTTTTCAAACAGTACAATACAAATCAAACCCATACAGAGAAATACTAACCAGATACAAAATTTGTGCGATTTCCAATGCTGCTCCTCTTCCTCCTCTCCCTTCCTTTCTCCTCCTCTTTCCCCTTCTCTATTACTTTCCCGAACGCACCTTACCAAAAGGATCCTTTTCGTTCATGGTGCTGCGCGATCTCGCCGAGAGAGAGATCGTCGGCTGATGCGAGAGAGAGATGCAAGATGTCACCGAGCGAGAGAGAGATGAGATCCAGGGAGGCGAGGAGTGTTGTAGAGGAGTGCTTGGGAGGGAGAAGAACCATAGTGTTCTTTCTTTTTTTTTCCATTCTGGCGGGTAGGGGTGTAACGGTTTAACCGGTTATTTTGGAAAAACCGTTAACCGAACCCTAACCGCTGTTTTCTGTATTTGAAAACCGTAACCGTAACCGTGAAGACAAAAACCATAGAAAACCGAACCGCGGTTAATCGTATAAGATGGATCGGTTACAGTTAATAACCGTGGAAAAATCTAAGTATTAATTTCTCAGTTTGACCGCCATCTTCTTTTTTGGACTTTTAATATACAATGTCTTCAAATTGGAATAAATTCAAACCGAAAGGAATTGGAAACAAATGGAAAAATTTTTGTCCGTATATGGAACTCAATTGACTGCTGGATCGATCAATATACAATTTCGTCTATATATGGAACTCAATTTCGTCCATACATTAAAAAATTCCGTTGTCAAATGAAGAATTTTCTTTTCCTCTTCTCGTCCATATACAATGTTAGTTTACTCACTGGATGCCCTATTACCTGAGACAGAAGATAACTGCCACCACCACTTATCACTTTACAAAAATAAAAAATAAAAAAATCAAAGCATTCACATGAATGAAATTGGAGGAAAGCTTGTGTAACAGAAGCAGCCATACAACTTCACCTGAACATATCCAGAATGTGGGACTACACCTCTAATTTAAATTTCCATAGATAGTTCAGATCTGCACCTGAACCTCTACAACTTCAACTAAACATATCCACCAACATTCCATAGAAAAATAATTTCACCTGTACCGATCCAAACCACAATCACTATAGGCAACTACTTCACCAAAATTCAAACCTCATCCAAATTCAAAAATACCACCTGATTGTATCAGTTCAGTAACCTTACAAATTTGTTCATAAATACAACAACATATCATAGAAAGTTGATACTTATGAATTATGTATTGAGAAAATTTTCATCCACCCCCTTCTTTTTTAACTTTATTTTATAACGGTACCGTTAACCGTATGCGGTTAACCGAACCGCATTTTACGGTTCGGTTTGGTTAACCGCAGTGAATTTTTTTAGAAAATCGTAACCAAACCGAACAATGCGGTTTTTTTATTTCATTAATCATAACCGTAATCGAACCGTTGAACACGGTTATTAACTGCGGTTCGGTTAGACGATTTTTCGATTTTTTTTTATACCCCTACTAGGTTTTTTTTACCGTAACCGAACCGAACCATGCGGTTTTTTTATTTCATTAATCATAACCGTAATCGAACCGTTGAACACGATTATTAACTGCGGTTCGGTTAGACGATTTTTTGATTTTTTTTTATACCCTACTAGGGGCGTTCGAAATTTTTTCATTCAGTTTGGTCCACCTCAGCGCCATATGGCCTTCCACGTGGGATCGGTCATTTCTTCAGGCTATGGAGTCGGTCTATATAGACCTTCTGCTGGAACAAGATTCCAAAGGAATTCTTTGGAGTTTGCTGTGGCCTGTGGGAAATTTCCAAAGGCCGCCGCTGTAGAAGGTCCGAATGTGAAGAGTACATGTGTCACTCACTGCACCTTGTCGTTGTCCACTACACTGACTACAGCTTAGGATCCTTGTGGTATTTTCTTTTTCTAAGTGGGGCCCATGACATGAACATCATATCAGTGGTCTCAATCCTGTTAAATTCCAAAGAGACCTCCTTCCTTCGTTTCCCTAAAGTATGTGATCAGCCACCCACCCACCTGCCTGGTGAGCCCCGACATGGCTGGCCCTTGATGCTCCCATTACTTTACTGGATTATAATATTTCCTTATCTTAAATGCATTGACTTCTCACCAGGGGATTTGACACGTTGGCCCCTCTTAGACACTGTTTTGTCAATTGCATATCTGTTAGTACATAATGTCACCAGAGTCATTTGACTCTGGTCCACCTTGTATTTTTTACTTCCTGCTTTGGATCCCATGATATCATGAGATCCAAATTAAAAAGTCCATACATTAAAAAAATTCATAGACCGTACGTCTTTCCCCTTTTCACCTTTTCATTTTCCCCCTCTTTCTTTTTTCACTTACAGCAAGAGACCAACCCTGCTTTTGCAACATTTGGGGTTTTTCATCTTTCTAATCATCTTATTCTCTTTTTTCTTTTTTTTGTCAACGAAGAGGGTTCTTATAAAATGATTTGGGTTCTTCATTGCTTGTTAGTGTGTTTTTAAGTCACTAATGGCTACTAGGAGTCTGCGCCAACTTGCCTCCACTGAAGCTCTAGTTTTCAAGGACTTCTGTGGTCTGGATAAAGCTCTGGAGAGGATGCGGAAGCAGCTGGAGGGGTTAATGGAGGAGGAGTCACCAGAGTCCTGTTACTGACCTCTTTTTGGAAAGTAAGAAAAGATCAAAGAGCTCGTGATCTGCATTTCCTTGTTTTACATGAAAATTACCCACTGAATGCTTACCTTTCCTTTAATCCATGTAGATACGTGTTTGATGCATCATTCCTTAAAGGGGGTGCACCGGGGCGGACAAGAGGGTTGAACGCATATGCCATTGATCCATTTACCGAAGGTTTGAATGGGCTGAAGCAAGAGTATTTGAAGAGAGTGAAGTCACCAAGTAGTTTATCAGCAGTGGATTCTATCTGTGCATGAAGGGAGTGAAGTCACCCAAATGGGTCCTTCTTCTCCGGTCAACACATCAGCATCAATTTATTCAAGGGCACTAAATTATGTGTGATTTTTTGAATGCAAGTATTTTTTGATGATATAACTGGAAACCTTTTGTATTTGTAGGCGGATATATTTTGTGAATACCATTTTGTGGAATTGGATACTGTCCTCTGGAAACTAAATCTACACGGTTAATTTTTTTCTAGTGTTCTATTGTTGGAGACCTTTTTGCCCCAATATGCTGCAAAGAAGCCATGATATCATGGCACAGTCCCATGAAACCATGGAACTCACATGTTCTCTCCAACCACAGTTCACATGATATGGTGGGTTTTATCGGAATCCCCCTTAACTGTTGTAATGAATTTTATATTTTAAGGGGGAAAACATAATAACATACAATGCAAAATAAATCTACATGGGCATCATTTCTAATGTTTTGTTATTGGACTAACATTTTACCCAAATGTATTGCAGAAAAGCCATGATATCATGAGATAATCCCATGATATCATGGCCTTTTCAGTTTCTATATTACAAACTGTCTGCATTTTGTAAGTAACAAAGATCATTTTATTTAGGCATCAATAATGATAGAGCGTGTAAAACTGACACATGGCCATCATTTCTAAGTCTACATGGGCATTATTTTTAATGCTTTGTTGTTGGACAAACATTTTACCCAAATGTATTGCAGAAAAGCCATGATATCACGGCTTTTTCAGTTTTTTTTTTTTTTTTTTTTTTTTTGCAAATTGTCTGAATTTTGTAAGTAACATTTGTATTTTAATAGGAATCAATAACATTTGTAATCACATGACCATCATTTTGAAATCTACATGGGCATCATTTTTTTAGTTGGACTAACGTTTCACCCAAATGTATTGCAGAAAATCCATGCTATCATGGGATTATACCATGATAGCATGGGATAATCCCATGATAGCATGGCTTTTCTGTTTGTTCAATACAAACGTCTGCATTTTCTTTCTTCACCTCCAATACTAACTTTCTCTCTACCAAAATATAAACCCATTTCCTACAAAAATCCAACAGAGACAAGGAAATGAAAAAGAACCCAACTAATGAAAATCTCTCTCACATCTAATGAAGGTTAAAATGAAGGGTTTCTAACTTTTACGTCACTGCACCAAACTATATTGAGAAAGGCACTATTTCTCTTTTTTTCCAAGGGCTAATCGAGCTACACAAACGCAGCCTAAAAGTATATACAATTAAAAGTAAGATTTAATCAAGCTAAAAAATCAAACGATCCAAGGAAAGAAGAATCAATTTTAAGATGGCCATAGACAGCCAAATCCATCCATTCATATATTAAGTATCAACAGCTAAAATCTATTTACAGACAACCGTGTCCTCGGACGGCTTTTATTGTGGCTCGCCCTAAAACAGGTATGATCTCATCACATTACAGCACCGAGACATCATTGACGGCCCCCAACATATCTGCCACTCCGCCGCCGCCGCCGGAGTCTGACTCCCGACCCTTGCATCCTAGAATCTCATCCCCGCCACACTGGCGGACACGACCACCGCCGGTGACGGTGTGGTTGTCGCTGGAACTTGGCTCCATCCGGTATTGAACGAGCTCATAATCTCCCCTCTGTTCAAATGCCACATCGAGATGCGACCATACGGTCTCTCAAAACCGAATCCGAGCTCATTCCACAGATGTTACAGAAGAGGATTAGAAAGATGACAAAAAGAAAAGATGAAGAAGAGGATTAGATAGATGAAGAACCCAAATGTTGCAGAAGCAGGGTCAGTCTCTTGCTGCTTAGTGAAAAATGAAAGAGGGGGAAATGAAAAGGTGAAGAGAGGAAAGACGTACGGTCTAGGAATTTTTTTAATGTATGGGCTTTTTAATTTGGATCCCATGATATCATGGGATCTAGGGCAGAAAAATAAAAAATACAAGGTGGACCAGAGTCAAACGACTCTGGTGACATTAGCTAACTAAGAGTCATGCAATTGACACAGCAGTGTCTAAGAGGGGCCAATATGTCAAATCCCCCCATTTATATCCCTTCTTCCTAAATCCGAAGGGGTAGGCCGACCACAGTTCCCCCCTCCCCCTCTCTCTATCTGTCTATCTATCTGCTGGAGTTAGAAGTCCTGTATGGATCTATAATTTTCTTTCTTCAAGAATCAAAAGTTGAATCTATTAGTACTATCATTTGAAAGACACGGGAGTTTTATTCAACTTTTTTCTTGATCCGGAGGGATTAGTCCAGCCCATAGAATTGAAAACCCACCATTAGCCAAGAAAAAAAAAATTTTCCTTCTTCCTTTCTAGCATTTGAAAGGGACCGGGTTTGTTTTGAATCCCTAAGACCACCATTTGCAATGCTAAGGATGTTTAGGACCGCAAACTTTTTTTTAATTTGGTGCAGCACTTATTCGTGTAGAGAGAGATTTTATGTTGATTCCCCTCGCTGAATGTTCAAGAAATGGAGTATCATAAGAATTACACACGTACACAGACAAGCCGAGCTAAAGCCAAGTTTGGTGAAGCTTGAGCTCAGGCAAAGCCTTAAGTAGTATTCAAGGGATGTACTACACAAGCTGAGTGAGAGCCAACACCAGCTCGAGCGCAGGCTCATCTTTTGACAAAAAATTACCAAGCTCAAGCTTAGGTGGAGCTTGTTTCTGAACGAGCAGAGATAATAGGGGTTGAGCTCAACTCTCTCCAGCCAATGATCATACATACTTTGCTTGTAATGCCCCTCAATTGGGCCTTATGCACGGTCCATTCCTGTAAACTTATGTGGGCGTGTGCACATTCCTGACTAAAGTACACCCCATTTTAAGAACGGACTATTACCTCCGTTGTGTCGGTGCTATCCAGAAATCGAACCTTTGACACGCCACCTTCCCTCATGCGAGGACCATCTTGTCTCGCCCGTGGTCTATTTCTTTTACCCAAGATCTCCTTTCCCTTACCCACTCGAGAGCTGGAGTCCCAGCCCCCCAAGTCAGGTACCAAGAAAAAAATACAACCCCATTTTACATATATCATAAGATTGATTTGAAATGATTAAAACGTTCTTGCAATTTTTAGTTTTATTTACATAAAAATATACATTATTTTTTTTCTAGAATATACATATATATATAATAAATACAATATGACTAGGTTGATGGCTAGCAATAGGGAAAAAGTACGCTGAAGAAGACATGGATCGAAGTAGTAAAAATAAATATAAAGACATGCACCCGTCTGAGGATTTAGTTCAGAATAGATCTAAGTGGAAAAACAGAATTCATGTAACCGACCCTAACATAATTTGGACAAGACTTAAATGATGATGATGGTGATGATGATTTTACATACCTAATCCCGAGAAAAATCCCGAGAAAAGTATATGATATATAAATCAATCCAGTTGAGCTAAAGCAACAATTATAAAATGCGCCCAAAAGAATCATCATTTCAACGGTGGACTGTGGATCAGCAGCATCCACCTAGTGGTATTGTGGACCCAGATGCCGCAACCATCACTTTTTCCCTACTTAAATGACCCGTACGAATTTAATGGTCCTAACCATCAATCAAGTGGTGGACCACTTTTCCCACTTAAATGTCAAACCACTTTCAGGGGCCACTTTGGCCAAATTCGAATGGAATTCCTGCAAGAGGCTTTCTACCAAAGAGCTATTCAAGGGGAGACATGGACGTTGGTAGAAGATGGAACATCTAAAGATAGCCAACAATATCCTAAGATTTAATTCCCAGGGTGGACAATCATTTCCTAGTAAAGGAGTATATCTTGATGGTCCCTCTCTTGTTTATATTAACCTTTAATACATACACTCTCATTAGCCCATTCCAAAGAAGCACATTGCCTAGGAATTCAACATGATAATGATCACAAATGTGTTAAAGTTCAACAGAACACTGTTGACTCTAAAATGGTACCTAGCTACCCCATCCACTATAAGGCCCCACCAGGTATACTATGATGATCCATCAGTCACCCAGTCCATGGCATTATTTTGCCTACATGGTGGGGCCCACTGTAAGGCCCACTAGGTAATACATTCACACCCCTGCGAACTTGGTCCAAACTTACAACAATATAAAATGAAGGGGAAATATATAGAAGAGCTTCGTAAAACAGAAAGGAATGAAATTCAGTCCGTCATCACTCTGGTACACTATAAGAGAGTTTGTGCCCAATTTTAACAGAGCTTAGAACAACTGGGTATAGTGAAGTTCTCCAACATCATCCCTAGAAAGCTTCTTCCAACCATCGGGTCCAACGAAATAAACTGAAACATAAAACCAAACATGCAAACTCACAAAGTTCTTTTTCAAGATTATGTACTCTATTCTTAGATTCTCAAAAGCATAAATGGTCAACTAGTGGGTAGACAGATCTATACATTGGCATTTAATGAACCATATGGTGTCTACAATGCGAGAGGCCAACCCATTCTCAGTCAGAAAACTACACTTTGAAAACCATATAAACCTGGGCAGCAGGGATGATAAATACAACATGCCCTTGAAAATCGGAATTGGCCCCTGGGACTGCATTAGGCCAGCAATAGTTTTTCACATCCCAAGGAAATAATAAGAGCCTGTGCTTAACCCCAAACAAAAGAAGCTGGCATCTGGCAGTACCAGTACAACACCGATCTGCTTAGTACAAGCCAGTACTTATGCCCTAAAATTGGGTTTGATGAGCTCCAATGCCAACCTAAGATGCTCATCAAAAATTGACTTCGTAGGAACAGAACACCAGTTCCTAGTTTCTAGGATGCATGGGATATCCAAACATGCCCTCAGACATGAAGCATATTATGATTAATATGGTACAATCATAAATATGGTTCAACAAGATAAAAACCAGAAGGAAAGAGCAATTATGTAAAAGCAGGCATATGTTGCCTCCAGCTGTTTTCAGCTGGTTAGGAACATAGTTGTGCATGCATGTGTGTGGCAGGCGTGAGAGCATGAGCTCAAGCCACAATGTAGCTAGCCAAAAAAAAAAAAAAAAAGGCAGGCATAGATGTTGATAAGCATCAATGGGAATATATCCGGTTAGGTATGAATTAGGTTATAATGTTTCCAAAGCAGTCAACAAAACTATTACAAAAAGGAGGTAAAAGCAATGGCTGCATGCCAGATCATCATGCTTTATAATAATATGAGATATTAAGAACAAACCGCTAGCAACTCCACCACTAGCTCCATCGCGAAAAGTCGCATGATAAATAGATCGTCTAGCCAATTCAGCGGCTTCTTCAATTGACATGTCATAGCAATACCTGATACAAGTTTATTAGCAACTATATACAAATTTCAACCAAAACAAAGAAAAGGATGATCAAGGCTCACCCATTATCCAGCACGCCATAAGCATATGGAGATCCAGATCCAGCAGAGAATCGCGTTCCCTTAAGCCTTCCACCTTCACTGTCTACATAATACAAACCTGGCCCCTAATAGTATGCATGAACAAGAAATATGATAAATGTTACCGACATGAATAAACAATTGCATTCGCATAGAAAGTTGGCAACCCTACACAGTTCCACATGCAGGCAGACGCGCCATATCCAAGCCATGAAACAAGACCTCATAGAAGCCCTGTCATATATATAGTTTGGATCCTGTTAAATGTGGAAAACTGGCATGTGTGACCAGAAATGGATGGTTTGGATCTGTAGGCACACGTCAACTGGCAAACCTCACCCTCAAGGTGGATGTCAACCTGTGTGGGGAGATTTTCAAAGCTCCAAGATTACACTAATCACAGCCATCAGATGGGACTAAGCATTCTCACGTGCCTCACGTGTCATCCGCGTGCCATCCACGTGGCACCAGACTCACCTCGGCTGCCAGGACAGAGGCCTCAGCCGAAGTCAGACAGGTCCGGGCCGCTAGCGCCGAGCTCGGCTACCCAAGTGCCCACCTCGGCTGAAAGCTCGACCTCGACCAAAGGAGCCGGGACGAAAGCCGAAGCAGGAAAGAATCTCTACTCGCGCCCTTCGCCCCCCACATCATCAGACACGTGGAGGAATAGGGGCGCGAGCCAGTGAGACAGATGCGACATCCAGCCGTCCACAATCTTCGCCAGATCACTGACAGGGCGGCATCCAGCGGCTGAAGCCAAATCAGGACAAGGCCCGACGGTGGATCCGATGGTACCTCTACCGCCAAAGGCGCCCAACACGATCTGGCCCAACATGACGCGCATTTAATGCGATGTGGGCTGATCCGACTGGCATTAAATGCAAAGTGGGCTGGAATGGACCGCATTTATTACTTTGTGGGCTGATGATGACTTCCCTATCAAGTCATGGGACCCACACCAAAATATCATCCAAAGATATCGCCCAGTCGTCTATAAATAGAGCCTCATTTCACATGCAAGGTACGCACAATCCAAACCCGAGAGTCGTTACTCTGCCTCTCTTCTTCCTCTCCTTCCTTTGTTCCAGTTCACTTACTGACTTAGGCATCGGAGAGCCTTGCGCCGCTCAGGCCAGGGTCCTCTGACCGTTTGCTCTTCCCTTTCAGGCTTTCAGGCAGCGGATCATCTTCTTCATTTGGATAAGTTCTCTAAGGCACCTCGATTATTGTGGGTCATATTTTTTCTATACCAACAATTGGAGCCGTCTGTGGGAAAGTACTATCCCAACCTTCCCAAAAACCATGCCTCCGAAAGCTAAGAAGGGCAGAGAGTCCCAGAGAGCAATATTCGAGCGTCCGGGCCCGTCGACGAACGTCCCTCCTCAGGGACGGCCTGGAGCGGACCGTGGCGCGTCAGCCGGCGAGGAGCTCGTAGGCTCGCGACCCTTCGTCGAGTTTCCCTTCCGAGAGGGGGTCGAGACCTCGTGCTCTGACGAGGAAGTCGCGCCTCCCCAACGGGACGAGCGTCGACATGAGCACCCTCCCAAAGGCAAAGCTGCGGCGGTGGAGGAGCCACGCCATGTGCAACCCCCTGATGCTGGAGGAGACATTGCAGCTCAAAACGCTCTCCTCTAGGAGCAGGAGCGAGTAATCCGCCAGCTCCAGCAGCAGCTGAGAGCAGTGCAAACTGCCTCTCTAAGGCAGCCCTCAGAGCCCCAAGGCGAGAAAAGAGCTGTCCAGAGCAAGGTAGTCCAGCCATCCCGAGAGGATCTAAGAGCCTATCTGGATCAGAAGCGCAGCCATGCCTACGATGAGGGCTCGAGCAACACCCATAGCCATCATGGCTGCGACGGGCGAGCTCACGGCCATCGTAGTCGAGGCCATGCAAAGCGAAAGCCAAGAGCGCTGACGCCAGAGAAGGATGACGAGCAGGAGCGGCTCGACAAGCGCATCAAGCTGGCTCTCCAGCGTAACCTGGAGATACGGGACCAACAAGAGATCTGTGGCCCCACCGACCTGGGGGCCTCTCCTTTCACACAAGACATCGAGAGAACTCCCTTGCCCAAGAAGTTCTCAGTCCCGCGGTTCGTCCCCTATGACGGATTGTCTGACCCATCCGCTCACCTCTGTCACTTCTCCCAAAAGATGTCCATCTGGGGAAACGAGGGTCATCTCAACTGCAAGATCTTCTCCTCCAGTTTGAGCGACCTCCCTCTGAAGTGGTTATGCGCTCTGCCGGAGAAGTCTATTTCGAATTGGAAAGAATTCCAGCTCTCCTTCCTCAAGAAGTTCCAAGCCTACAGCGTCATCCCCAAGACCGATGCTGACATCCTCGCTCTAAAGATGAAGCAGGGCGAGACCCTCACCCAGTTCGCCCGGCGTTCTTGGCAGTTTACAGCCAAATCGAGGATACCAGAGAATAGGTGGCGATTTTCGCCTTCCAGAATGCCCTGAGGGCACGAGCTGCGGAAAGATTTAGCTGGCGATCCCGCTCCCTCCATGCCGGCCTTGATGTCCTGGATAAAACGCTTTATCGCCCGGGAGGAGGACGAAATCCGAGCTCGAGAAGAGGAAGGCCGGGAGATCGCAGGCCCGGAACCCAAGGAAAGGAGCAGCCAGCCCCAGCAGCGGGGTAAGAAGCCATACCAGAGGCAAGAGCCGAAGCAAGCTTGGGTCTCTAGTTCGGCGAGAGCTTCAGCGTCCAGGTCCGGGGGCAGCAGGAGGGCCAGACCTCCCTCTGACACCTACCAGTCTATGAACATCGTCTTCAAGGAGCCAATCCACCAGGTTATGAACAAAGTCAAGACCCAGCCATTCTTCAAGTGGCCTCGTCCCTTGTCAGGCGATCCCTCCACCCGTGACCAAACCAGGTTCTGTGCCTACCATAAGGGTAACGGGCACAGGACCGAGGAGTGCAGAACTCTGAAGTTTCACTTGGAGAGGCTCGCCAAGGAAGGCCATCTCGCGGAGTTCGTGAAGGCAGGAGACGTCGGCAGCGGCGGCGGTAGCCGAGTTCATCAGAGCGTGGCCAGGGATCCAGACAGTGAAGACTCTGAAAAGATCATCAATGTGATCCACCTGGCGCCCTCAGCTCCCTCTCCCTCAGCTCGAGACAGCCTTCAGGCTCGTGCCGAAGCCAGGCAGGCCTCGCACGGGAAGGAGGTGATGAGAGCCGAACTCGGGCCAGCGCCCAAGAGAGCTCGCCGTGACCGACCAGCAATCTCTTTCTTAGACAAAAATCTGGAGGGAATCCAGCTCCCTCACAACAACCCTCTGCTCTTGACCATGAAGCTGAAGGATTTCACTGTGAAGAGGATCCTCGTCGACTCCGGCAGCTCTTCCGAGGTCCTCTACTATGAGTGTTTCAAGAATATGAAACTTTCAGAAGCTGACCTCACGGAGGTCCGTGCACCCTTGCTAGGGTTATCCGCCAAGCCAGTCTACCCCAAGGGTAAAATCACCCTGGAAACCCGAGTGGGCGGAGCCTCCGTGACGGCCGACTTTCTGGTAGTGGACGCCCCTTCTCCCTACAACGTCATCTTGGGCAGAACGTGGCTCCACAAGCTGGAAGCAGTCCCCTCTTCCCTCCACCAGAAGCTAAAGTTCGTACTCGAAGACAAAGAGGGCAAGATTGAGGTGGTCACAGTGGAAGGAGATCAGCAGCTGGCTAGGCAGTGCATGCTGGCCGTGGACCCCGCAGAGAAGGAGCCAGAGCGCGTCAACCTGGCTGAGTTCGAAAAGGGTCTGGATGAGATCGGCCGAGACCCTGACAAGAACAGTATAGAGGACCTAGCCGAAGTCAGGCTCGACTCAGCAGACCCCGACAGATTTTTTTCTGATTGGCACGCAGCTGCCAGACGAAGAGAGAGCCGAGCTCTCAAGGTTTCTAATGTAGAACGTGGATGTCTTCGCCTAGACCCCAAGCGAAATGCCTGGGGTCGACCCCGAGGTCATGTGCCACAAGCTCAATGTGGATCCCAGCCACAAGCCAGTGGTGCAGAGAGCCTGAAGGATGGGGTTACAGCAGACAGACGCGGTAGTCGAAGAGGTCGACAAGTTGCTGGAGGCAGGCGCAATCCGGGAGGTCCAGTACCCGGTCTAGCTGGCAAATACGGTGGTGGTTAAGAAAAAGACTGGCAGATGGAGGGTGTGTGTGGACTTCACCGATCTCAACAGGGCCTGCCCTAAAGATAGTTTTCCCCTTCCGAAGATTGATCAGATGATCGACGCCACCACTGGCCACGACCGAATGAGCTTCCTCGACTCCTACAGAGGCTACCATCAGATCCCGATGTATGAGCCAGACGAGGAGAAAACTGCATTCATAACCCCCCGCGGAACTTATTGCTACAAGGTGATGCCTTTTGGGCTGAAGAACGCGGGGGCAACATATCAGCACCTCGTGACAAAGATGTTCCAGGCTCAGCTCGGCAAGACTGTGGAAGTCTACATTGACGACATGGTCGT
Organism: Litsea cubeba; assembly: GCA_012931725.1. Taxonomy (NCBI): domain Eukaryota; kingdom Viridiplantae; phylum Streptophyta; class Magnoliopsida; order Laurales; family Lauraceae; genus Litsea; species Litsea cubeba. The sequence goes on from CM022946.1 coordinate 15,462,507, forward strand.
CAAGTCCAAACACTCCAGTGACCATCTGGTGGATCTGGCCCAAGTCTTCAGCATCCTTCGCGCGTTCAAGCTCAAGCTAAACGCTTCCAAGTGCGCCTTTGGCATAACTTCTGGCAAGTTCTTCGGGAGCCTGGTAACGCGGAGAGAAATAGAGGCCAATCCGGACCAGATTACTGCAATCTTGGGCATCCAGAGCCCATCTACTACAAAGGAAGTCCAGAAGCTCACAGGCATGGCTACAGCACTCAATCGCTTCATCAGCCGATCATCAGATAAGTGCAGGCCTTTCTTTCAGCTTCTGAGAAAAAATTTAAAATTCCAATGGACTCCTGAGTGCGACCAAGCATTGGCAGCACTCAAAACTTATTTGTCATCACCACCCTTACTCTCTACCCCAACTCAAGGGGAGATTTTGTATCTATAACTTGTAGTCTCGGATCATGCGGTAAGCTCCGTCCTCATCAGAGAGGACGAAGGTGTACAAAAGCCAATTTACTATACAAGCAAGATCCTGCTTGATGCCGAGACCAGATACCTTTTGTTGGAGAAGCTCGCACTGGCACTCGTCAGCGCCTCCCGTAAGCTCTCCCATTATTTCCAATCCCACACCATTATGGTGATCACGGAGCATCCACTCCATTCTATATTCAAAAAAGCTGACTTTTCAGGGCGAATCTCCAAATGGGCAGTCGAACTGGGGCAGTATGACATTCAGTACCGTCCCCGGACTGCGATCAAAGCCCAGATTCTAGCGGACTTCATAGTAGAGTTCGTCTCGCCAAGCTCGGCTCCGACCCAGCCCGGCACGGAACTGGGGGGCATAGGGCATGAGCCTGAAGTCACCGAGGTCGAACAAGCTCCCGCCTCGGCATTGAAGGTCTTTGTTGACGGTTCGTCCACCTCCAAGCGAGCTGGCACCGGCATAGTCCTCCAATCGCCAGAGGGACTGGTCATAGGGCAAGCCTTCACCTTGGACTTCAAAGCAACGAACAATGAAGCAGAGTATGAAGCACTGATAGCAGGGTTGAACAGCGCCCAAATCCTCGGAGCCCAGCACCTGGTGATCTTCAGGGATTCGCAACTGGTAACTAGCCAGTTTGCTGGAGACTACCAGGCCAGGGACGACAGGATGGCGGCCTACTTAGCCCTCGCGAAAAAACTACTCTCTCATTTCCAGACAGCCGAGGTCAAGCAGATCTCCAGAGATACCAACACGCACGCTGATGCGCTTACAAACTTGGCCTCCGCTGTCGAAGCAGGAAAGAAAAGGACTGTCGAAGTTGGATCGATATCAAGATCAAGCCTAGAGCTCCACTCACCTCGGCAAGTCCTTTGTGTTGATCTCGGCCTAAGCTGGATGGATCCGATCATCTCTTACTTGAGGGACGAC